>OY757544.1:25707731-25725863 GCA_963584105.1 Alviniconcha strummeri
ACGTAAGGTGTATGCGTGTTTATCTGTAAACTGCCATCTGCACTTTTGGCAGAATGATCGGGGCCTTTTACGTGCTACTGCGGTAACACGATGGTGGAACGGATACCGAAATAAGAGTCAGCACAGAAAGTTGACCCTGGAGAAGAAAATTCTCCCGCCGCTCCTGCAGGGATTCGAACCCGCGACTCTAACCACTGAGCTATCCCCGCCCCATTCTTTAAACGGGGGACCCAAATGGTGTCGATGCAATCTTGGTCTGGAGACCAGTGGCGAGGCCTTTGGGACATGCCTGTGCTGCTCAGGGCCGTGGTTGGTTTGTATAGTATCGTCGGTCTTGCCGGTCACGTCCAAGTGTCTCTTTAAAGTTGTGTGGAGGTTTTGCTGTCTGTCCGTTCTGCTGGATTGTGCCACGGAGTGGGGTGGTCGTTGTGGGGGCGTTGTGTGTATATGTATGTGTTAGAGAGTGTCACGGGGGGGGGGGGGGGGGGGGGAGGGAGAGAGGGAGGGAGAGAGAGAGAGAATTCGAACTCGAAAACTTTATTTTACAAGGATTGTAGGTTAGGTTCAGTCAAAACCTGTCTAACAACTAGTCCTTGCTAAGCTACTGATGAAAATATATCAAATTACAGGCATTATTTATATATACAGAGAGAGAGAGAGAGAGGGGGGGGGGGAACTCGAACTCGAAAACTTTATTTTACAAGGATTGCAGTTTAGGTTCAGTCAAAAACCTGTCTAACAACTAGTCCTTGCTAAGCTACTGATGAATAGAGTACAGGCATTATTTATATATACAGAGAGAACGTAAGTATGTGTGGTATATGCATGCGTGCGTGTGTGTGCGTGCGTGCCTGCCTGCGTGCGTGCGTGCGTGCGTGCGTGCGTGCGTACGTGCGTGCGTGCGTGCACGAGTATGACAGGTATGGAACGGATTATAGAAAGACATGAAATGGAGGAGACAAAGGGGAGAGAGAGAGAGGAGGAGGGGGACGGGGGGGGGGGGGGGGAGGGGAGGAGGAGAAACGGAGGGAAAGACGGAGGTATAATATCGCCAGAGGCGGATGTAGCCTACTCCCGTTGGAGATAACACAGATTACAGTTATCTTCCGACCAGAAACGGCCACACTGTTATCCGAACCATCTGAGAACCCCACTGACTGTCATCGCCGTTGTCTGGCTTAGCAGGAGTGTGACATCCCGCAAACGACTGGCCTGCATGACTGGTACGAACGGCGTAAAGACCAGCCACATGCGTCCAACTGCTGCCGTAACAACCGGACACGTGACATCGTGACTTGAGGACGATGTGCTAACTAGACCGCCAGTTTAGAATGAGCTGGTTTGGGCCTAGCGCTAAGGCATCGGTTCCATTCACCGCTTCGGCTCTCTTTTGTACTGGGAAGTCGTGGTCTGTGGACGCTGGTTTGTGACTTTGTCCCTCATAGTTAACGAAACATTAAAATGGCTTTTACTGCTGCCCATGTAGGCATAGCATTCCACCCACTCCCGATCCCGGAGCTCTTAGGATCTCGGTCCCCTCCAGTACCTCTGGTGGGTGCACTTGGTTGAAGTGTTGCTTTACGTTCACAGAAACCGTAGGCTTATTAGGGACGGGAGCCCAAGACGTCCACCTCGACTTTCACACAGCTCCTGAGCTCTGACTCTGGTGGTGACGGTGTAACGTTAGGTATAGTCCCCCCCTCCCACCCCCCCCAACCCCCCCACCCCACCCCCGGGATCTGGGTCCCCTCCAGTACCTCTTGTGGTGACATTGTAGTGTTAGGTATAGTTTCCCAACCCCCCACCTCCTGGGATCTCGGCCCCCTCCAATACCTCTGGTAGTGACAAATTCACACACACACACACACACACACACACACACACACACACACACACACACACACACACACACACACACACACACACACACACACACACACACACACTATATATATATACATTTTCAATCAGTCATCTTTGATAACCCTGCACTCACCACACAGTGGCCCTTCATTTCCGCGTCTGCCGGCTCCGTGCTTAAATTAAGGAACGATCCTATAAATATAATGACCCTGAATTCGCCAAGAAGCGGGACCTTAATTTCTGGATCCGCTGTACCACGCAACGGGACTAAAGTGCGAGATGTAATAGGAGAGAGAGAGGTTGGGTTGGGAAGGGGGGGGGGGTGAATGGGAGGAAGGGGGGGGGTGTCACAATGGCGCTGACGATCGATGAAGCTGTGTACAGGAAAGCGTAGTCCATCACCAATCTCTTTGCCGTTACTCTGTTGACCGATCAGCCCCGACCAATCATAATGGCAATCATCGATCATCCTTAGCCCAGGATCGATGAGTGTGTCTCGATATTGCCCGCCAACACAGCTTGTCAAAAGGCCTGCCGGGAGTACTTCATAGTGGTGCAGGTGTCTGTAATTAATCATGCGCTTAACAACCAACTCACGCCGTGCACGCACTGGTTTTGTTTGTTTTGTTTGTTTGTTTGTTTTCGGGAGGGGGGCGGGGGAGGGAGATTGTTTTAGTGTGTATGTGCGCGCTCGTGTGTGCGTGCGTGCGTGCGTGCGTGCGTGCGAGCGTACGTAAGTGCACGCGTGCGTGTGTGTGCGTGTGGTGTTTGTATTTATAGCTCGTTATTTTATTTTCCTTGTGTTTAGGTTTGTGAAATTTTCATGAGCAAATGCGTATGTTTTTGTTATTGAGTCCTCAAGCAGGCATGCACACGTACTTGTGCTAGATGTGCGCTGTTGTTGGAGAGGTCTCCAGTTGTTTCAGAGGTGTACTATTGTTTCAGAGCTGTACTGCTGTTTCAGAAGTGCACTGTTGTCTCACAGATGTGCCGTTGTTTCAGAGTTGCACTGTTGTTTCACAGATGTACTGTTGTTTCAGAGATGCACTGCTCTTTAACAGATGCACTGCTGTTTCACAGATGTACTGCTGTTTCAGAGGTGCACAGTTGTGTTAGAGATGTACAGCTGTTTGAGAGATGTGCTTTTTCAGAGATGCACCGCTGTTTCACAGATGTGCTACTGTTTCAGAGATGTGCCTTGCTGGAGGCGTTACTGCGGCGGAGCAACTACACACAGTTCCAGTTCCTGTTCACTGTGATGCAGCCCTCCCTGCACCGCGACTTCATGTACACCGCGCACACCCGCTTCCCCGACATCGAGTTCAAACCCATCTCCACCCACATTTCCCGGGAACTCAAGGTATAGTGGCCCTCACCACTGGTGGCCTTCTTCCATCGCTGTCACTGACTGACTTACGTACGTGTTCACTATGTCTGCTCCACTGATGGTGTTGCACGTGGCACTAGCGGTCTTGTTCCTTCTCTCTCACTGACTGCCTTACTTGTTCACTGTTGTTGGTCTACTGATGGTATTGTGCCACTGGTGGTCTCTCTTGTTCATTCGCTGTCACTGACTCACTCTTTCTCTCTTGTTCATTCGCTGTCACTGACTCACTCTTTCTCTCTTGTTCATTCGCTGTCACTGACTCACTCTTTCTCTCTTGTTCATTCGCTGTCACTGACTCACTCTTTCTCTCTTGTTCATTCGCTGTCACTGACTCACTCTTTCTCGCTTGTTCATTCGCTGTCACTGACTCACTCTTTCTCTCTTGTTCATTCGCTGTCACTGACTCACTCTTTCTCTCTTGTTCATTCGCTGTCACTGACTCACTCTTTCTCGCTTGTTCATTCGCTGTCACTGACTGTCTCTTTCTCTCTTGTTCATTCGCTGTCACTGACTGACTCACGTGTTCACTAAGGCTGGTCAACTGATGGTATTGTGCATCTTCCCCGACTTTGAAGTTCAAACCCATCTCCACCCACATCTCACGGGAACTCAAAGTAGCAACGCGACTCCCCCCCCCCCCCCCCCCTCCCTGCCCCACACCTCTCCGCGGTGATCTTGTTTCTTCGCTGTCACTGACTGACTTACCTACGTGTTCACTACGGCTGATCGACTGGTGGTATTGTGCTTTGGTGATCTTGGTCCTTCGCTGTCACTGACTGACTTACCTACGTGTTCACTACGGCTGATCGACTGGTGGTATTGTGCTTTGGTGATCTTGGTCCTTCGCTGTCACTGACTGACTTACCTACGTGTTCACTACGGCTGATCGACTGGTGGTATTGTGCTTTGGTGATCTTGGTCCTTCGCTGTCACTGACTGACTTACCTACGTGTTCACTACGGCTGATCGACTGGTGGTATTGTGCTTTGGTGATCTTGGTCCTTCGCTGTCACTGACTGACTTACCTACGTGTTCACTACGGCTGATCGACTGGTGGTATTGTGCTTTGGTGATCTTGGTCCTTCGCTGTCACTGACTGACTTACCTACGTGTTCACTACGGCTGATCGACTGGTGGTATTGTGCTTTGGTGATCTTGGTCCTTCGCTGTCACTGACTGACTTACCTACGTGTTCACTACGGCTGATCGACTGGTGGTATTGTGCTTTGGTGATCTTGGTCCTTCGCTGTCACTGACTGACTTACCTACGTGTTCACTACGGCTGATCGACTGGTGGTATTGTGCTTTGGTGATCTTGGTCCTTCGCTGTCACTGACTGACTTACCTACGTGTTCACTACGGCTGATCGACTGGTGGTATTGTGCTTTGGTGATCTTGGTCCTTCGCTGTCACTGACTGACTTAACGTGTTCACTATGATTCGTCGACTGACAGTATTGTGTCACTAGTGATCTTGTTCCTTCTCTGTGACTGACTGACTTGCGTGTTCACTATGACTGGTCGACTGACGGTATTGTGTCACTGATGATCTTGTTCCTTCGGTGTCACTGACCTATTTAGGTGTTCACTATGTTTGGTCAACTGATGGTATTGTGCCACCCTTATGATCAGTTTGCCTGTTCCGTATTGTTCATCGACTGATGGTTTGTGCCGTCACTATGATTGGCTTACCTGTTCACTACGGTCGACTGACTGACATATTTGTTGTTGTTGTTGTTGTTGTTGTTGTTGTTGTTGTTGTTGCCGTTGCTAAGATTGATTTGACATATTTGTTGTTGTTGTTGTTGCCGTTGCTAAGATTGATTCATCTCTTTACAGTGGTTGGTCGACGGATGGTTTTCTTTATCACTCTGATCAATCATTTCCAACGGTGTGTTAATTCACCGACCAATGTTTTTTTTCTTCTCCCTATCACTATGATTAATTTAAACAGTTCACTATTTCTATCGCTGTGTTCACCGAGCAGTGATTTCCCCCCATCACTATGATTAATTTAAACAGTTCACTATTTCTACCGCTGTGTTCACCGACAAATGATTTTTCCCTATCACTATGACTAATTTAAACAGTTCACTACTTTCACCGCTGTAGTCATCGATCAATGATTTTTTTCTTTTTCTTTCTTCCATCACTATGATTGATTTAACTGTTCACCATGGTTCACCGACCAATGATGTCATCCAACCACTACGGCTGATTTCCCTGTTCATGGTTTCAGGACAAACTGTCACGACTTCGCCTGGACACTTTCCATCGAGTGAAGAGCGCCTACCTTCAAGATGACGGCGGCGGAAGCTCGCTCACGCTGCCCTCTATCAGTGACAACTCAACCTCACGTGCTTCACGTGCCCCGCGCGCGAGGTCAGTGCATGTCCATCTTGTGTGAGCTTGAGTAACACTGGAGAGTCAGTGGCGCACAGCAAGAGCACTCGTGCTCGAAAGCCAGAGTTAAGCACGACTGAGCACATATATGTACACACACACACACACGCGCGCGCGCGCACGCACGCACGCACGCATTCGCGCACGCACGTACACGCAAGCACGCACACGCACGCACACACTGTGCACACACACACACACACACACACACACACACACACACACACACACACACACACACACACACACACACACACACACACACTATCTGTCTCTGTTTCACTCTCACCCTCTTCTCTCATTATCTCTCTCTCCCTCTCTTTCTCCCACCCCCTCCTCTCCCACCCTCTCTCTTCTCTCTGTGCACAGTTCTAGCAGAGCCCTTTATCGTTACCAAGTGTTACCACGATGACGTCCATTCCCGCTCTGTCCAGTTGACTGGGCGTAAAACACCAATTTACTTACTAGCTCGCTCTGTCCAGTTGACTGGACGTAAAACACCAATTTACTTACTTGCTCGCTCTGTCCAGTTGACTGGGCGTAAAACACCAATTTACTTACTTACTTACTCGCTCTGTCCGGTTGACTGGGCGTAAAACACCAATTTACTTACTTGCTCGCTCTGTCCAGTTGACTGGGCGTAAAACACCAATTTACTTACTTGCTTGCTTGCTTGCTTGCTTGCTTGCTTGCTTGCTTGCTTGCTTGCTTGCTTGCTTGCTTGCTTACTTACTTACTTACTTACTTACTTACTTACTTACTTACTTACTTACTTACTTACTTACTTACTTACTTACTTACTCGCTTTGTCCAGTTTACTGTGCGTAAAACATTTACTTACTTACTTACTTACTTACTTACTTACTTACTTACTTACTTACTTACTTACTTACTTACTTACTTACTTACTTACTTACTTACTTACTTACTTACTTACTTACTTACTTACTTACTTGCTCTGTCCAGTTGACTGTGCGTAAAACACTTACTTACTTACTTACTCGCTCTGTCCAGTTGACTGGGCGTAAAACACTTACTGACTGACTGACTGACTGACTGACTGACTGACTGACTGACTGATTGACTGACTGACTTCCTTACTTACTTACTTACTCGCTCTGTCCAGTTGACTGGACGTAAAACACTTACTTACTTACTTACTTACTTACTTACTTACTTACTTACTTACTTACTTACTTACTTACTTACTTACTTACTTACTTACTTACTTACTTACTTACTTACTTACTTACTTACTTACTTACTTACTTACTCAGTCCAGTTGACTGGACGTAAAACACTTACTTACTTACTTACTTACTTACTTACTTACTTACTTACTTACTTACTTACTTACTTACTTACTTACCTACTTACTTACTTACCTACTTACTTACTTACCTACTTACTTACTTACTCGCTCAGTCCAGTTGACTGGGCGTAAAACACCAGTTTACTTACTTACTCGCTCTGTTCAGTTGACTGGGCGTAAAACACCAATTTACTTACTTACTTACTTACTTACTCGCTCTGTTCAGTTGACTGGGCGTAAAACACCAATTTACTTACTTACTTACTTACTTACTTACTTACTTACTTACTTACTTACTTACTTACTTACTTACTTACTTACTTACTTACTTACTTACTTACTTACTTACTTACTTACTTACTTACTCGCTCTGTCCACAGTTCGCGCAAGTCGAAGACCGTGTCGAAAAGACCGCGACTGGCCAAGTCCCTGACGATGACCTCCAGCTTCCACAGCGTGGGCAGCGAGGGTCTGATGACTGACCGCTTGTATCCAGACTCCAGCCGAAGCAGCCAATCGGAGCCCGTCACACGGGACCCCGTTTGCAGGTACGTCCCTTTTGATTGGTAGATGGGTGGATGGCTGGCTCAGCTGGCCAGTCAAACGCCACCACACGGGTCGCGGTAAACAGATGCGGCATCACATTCTTTGGTGTTCATAAAATATTGTGATAATTTTAAATGCAGTTCCAGAGAGAGAGAGAGAGAGAGAGAGACTGAGACAGAGACAGACAGACAGACAAAATGAATGAATGATTGAATGAAGAAACATTATTTTACATCGTGTCCTCACTTGAGAGAGAGAGAGACAGACAGACAGACTGACAGAGAAAAACAGACAGGGTGTCTGTAATTGTGTGAAAAAGTCTAATGTTGTAGCAGACGTTACAAATGATTATTCTTGTCTTATCCAAGCGGGTAGCCTACTCATCATGTCGTTTTAGTGAAATGGCCAACGTAACCTTAACTGTTCCATTTACATTTACTTTTTGTTGCTCAAACGCATAACAGATTCCAAAGAATGCAATTTATTATAACAAAACACAACATGCCAATCTTCGGGGTATGCCCCTTTTTCAAGCTACAAAGCAACAGTCACTCTGTTGCAGACATTGTCTGTTCCGTTGACTTTTTGTCGCTCTGTTACACACGCTATCTGTTCCATTGTCTTTTTGTCGCTTTGTTACACACATTGTCTGTTCCATTGACTTGTCGCTCTGTTATATTGTCTGTTCCATTGATTTTTGTCGCTGTTACATTGTCTGTTCCATTGACCTTTTGTTGCTGTTACACACATTGTCTGTTCCATTGACTCTTTGTCGCTCTGTTACACACATTGTCGGTTCCTTAGACTTTTTGTCGCTCTGTTACACATTGTCTGTACCATTGACTTGTTGCCGCTCTATTACATTGTCTGTTCCATTCACTGGTTGTCGCTCTGTCACATTGTCTGTTCCATTGACGTTTTGTCACTCTCTTACATTGTCTGTTCCATTGACGTTTTGTCGCTCTCTTACATTGTCTGTTCCATTGACGTTTTGTCGCTCTGTCACATTGTCTGTTCCATTGACGTTTTGTCGCTCTGTCACATTGTCTGTTCCATTGACGTTTTGTCGCTCTCTTACATTGTCTGTTCCATTGACGTTTTGTCGCTCTCTTACATTGTCTGTTCCGTTGACGTTTTGTCGCTCTCTTACATTGTCTGTTCCGTTGACGTTTTGTCGCTCTCTTACATTGTCTGTTCCGTTGACGTTTTGTCGCTCTCTTACATTGTCTGTTCCGTTGACGTTTTGTCGCTCTCTTACATTGTCTGTTCCGTTGACGTTTTGTCGCTCTCTTACATTGTCTTTTCCGTTGACGTTTTGTCGCTCTCTTACATTGTCTGTTCCGTTGACGTTTTGTCGCTCTCTTGCATTGTCTGTTCCATTGACGTTTTGTCGCTCTGTTGCATTGTCTGTTCCATTGACGTTTTGTCGCTCTGTTGCATTGTCTGTTCCATTGACGTTTTGTCACTCTCTTACATTGTCTGTTCCATTGACGTTTTGTCGCTCTCTTACATTGTCTGTTCCATTGACGTTTTGTCGCTCTCTTACATTGTCTGTTCCATTGACGTTTTGTCGCTCTGTTGCATTGTCTGTTCCATTGACGTTTTGTCGCTCTGTTGCATTGTCTGTTCCATTGACGTTTTGTCGCTCTGTTGCACACGCAGGTTCATCGAGATGCCAGTGCGGCGCCACATTCAGGACGAGAGCAGCCCGCGACGGGTACAGTCTCACCCGTCAGATCTGCGCAACGCGGGCGCCTCTTACTCCCCGTCAGATCTAGTCAAGAAACGAAGCAAGGTAGGGTCACAGGGAGCATGTTCAGCGACGTGGTAGTTTAACCCTTCCCCTGCCCGTTGTTAACTCTTTCCATGCCTGTACAACTCGAACTCAAAAACTTTATTTTCCAAGGATTGTAGTTTAGGTTCGTTTAGACCAGTCCTTGCTACTGATTAAGCGAAAAATAGAGAAAAGAAGGTTTTGTTTTTGTTTTGTTTTTACAAAGGAGCAATATTTAAATAGGGTACACAATAGACAAACAAGTAAAATATACTACTACTACTACTACTACTACTACTACTACTACTACTACTACTACTACTTCTAAACAGACAAGAACAGCAAAATGAATGGAAATATTTTGAAAATGACAATGAATAAATAAGAGAAGACAAGACCAACACTGAGTGAACCTCGGGGTTTCGCCGAGGAACGCTACCATAGAAAACAAAAACAGAAAAGGTGTGAAGTTTGTTTGCTTGTCTTTTGTCTGTTTCTCTATCTTTTGTCCGTTCCTCTGTCGTTTGTCTGTTTCTGTGTCTTTTGTCTGTCCCTCTGGCGTTTGTCAGTTTGTCTTTTGTCTGTTAATCGTCTGTTTGTCTGTCGTTTGTCAGTCTGTCGTTTGTCTATTTGTCGTTTGTCTGTTTATTTGCCGTTTGTGTGTGTGTGTTTATGCTCCTTGTGCACGCCCTTCTGGAATCGTCATAGCTAACCAGGCATTAACCCTTTCCTTGGCCAAAGAGTTTGTTCCGCAGTTTCTGATTCCTTCAACCGGTTTGGGGACACTACGGTGTACACGATGCTAACGGTTTTGGGGACACTAGTGCGTACACAATACTAAAGGCTTAGGAACAGTAAATGTACAAAACACTGACGGTTTAGGGGCAATAAGTTGTGCACAATACCAACACTTTAGACACAGTACTGTGTACAGAATGTCAACAGTTCCGGGACAGTATGGTGTACACAACACCGAAAGTTTAGGGACAGTACGGTGTACACCAATACCAACAGCTTAGGGGCAGTAAGATGTACAAATACAGTTTAGGGAGAGCACGGTGTACACATACCAAACGTTTAGGGTCGGTAAGATGTACAAATACCAAAGGTTTAGGGTCAGTACGGTGTACACAATACCAACAGTATAGAGGCTGTAAGGTGTATACAATACCAAAGGTTTAGGGACAGCAAGGTGTGAACAATACCAACAATGACCCCACCCCATCCACGTACAGGTGTTGTGGACAGCGGACAGCAGCAGGTCGCGGTCAAGGTCAAGCAGAGCCAGGGCCAGGGCCAAAGAGGGGCGACTGGAGCTTGTCCACTTCACTGACCTCGAGCAGGTAGCCTGTGTCCGTTCTGACCACAGCTATGTCTTCAGCACGAGCTTGCCACTTCACTGACCCCGAGCAGGTAGACTGTGTCCGTTCTGACCACAACTATGTCTTCAACACGAGCTTGTCCACTCCACTGACCTCGAGCAGGTAGACTGTGTCCGTTCTGACTACAGCTACGTACGGCACCTGGTTTTGTTTGTCTGTGTCTTCAGCACGAGTTTGTTCACTACACTGACCTCGAGCAGGAAGTCTGTTCTGAGCACAGCCACACTTGCTTGTAGTCTTCAACACGAGTTTGTTCACTTCGCTGACCTGGAGCAGGTAGACTGTCTGTTCTGACCACAGCTCCGGCACCGGATCTTGCTTGTCTATGTCTTCAACACGAGTTTGTCCACTTCACTGACCTGAGGCAGGCAGACTGACTGTTCTGACAACAGCTACAGCACTGGGTCTTGTTTGTCTGTGTCTTCAACACGAGTTTGTTCACTTCACTGACCTCGAGCAGGTAGACTGTGTCCGTTCTGACCACAGCTACAGCGCCGGGTCTTGCTTGTCTATGTCTTCAACACGAGTTTGTTCACTTCACTGACCTGGAGCAGGTAGACTCTGTTCTGACCACAGCTACAGCACCTGGTCTTGCTTGTTCACTTCACTGACCTCGAGCAAGTAGTCTGTTCTGACCACAGCCACATTTGCTTGTAGTCTTCAACACGAGCTTGTCTACTTCACTGACTTGGAGCAGGTTGACTGTGTCCGTTCTGACTACAGATACAGCACCAGGTCTTGCTTGTTCACTTCACTGACTTGGAGCAGGTAGACTCTGTTCCGACCACAGCTACAGCACCTGGTCTCGCTTGTGTGTCCCAGTGTATGACCAGCACCAGTTAGTCCATTTCACTGACCTGGAGCAGCTAGTCTGTTCTGACCACAGCTACGGCACCACATCTTGTTTGTCTGTGTCTCCAGCACGAATTAGTCCACTTCACTGACCTGGAGCAGGTACTCTGCTCTGACCACAGCCACACTTGCCTGTCTATGTCTTCAACACGAGCTTGTCCACTTCACTGACCTGGAGCAGGTAGACTCTGTTCTGACCACAGCTACAGCACCTGGTCTTGCTTGTTCACTTCACTGACCTGGAGCAGGTAGATTCTGTTCTGACCACAGATACAGCACCTGGTTTTGCTTGTCTGTGTCTTCAGCACGAGTTTGTTCACTACACTGACCTCGAGCAGGAAGTCTGTTCTGAGCACAGCCACACTTGCTTGTAGTCTTCAACACGAGCGTGTTCACTTCACTGACCTGGAGCAGGTAGACTCTGTTCTGACCACAGCTACAGCACCCGGTCTTGCTTATAGACTATGTTCTGACCACAGTCACAGCACCTGGTCTTGCTTGTAGATTGTTCTGACCACAGCCACAGCACCAGGTCAACACGAGTTTGTTCACTTCACTGTCCTGGAGCAGGAAGACTGTTCTGACCACAGATATAGCACCTGGTCTTGTTTGTTCACTTCACTGACCTGGAGCATGTAGACTGTTCTGACCACAGATACAGCACCATGTCTCGCTTGTCTGTGTCTTCAACACGAGCTTGTTCACTTCATTGACCTGGAGCAGGCAGACTCTGTTCTGACCGCAGCTACAGCACCTGGTATATGTCTTACACTGTTTTCAGGACGAGTTTGTTCTCTTCACCGACCTGCAGCAGGTAGAGTTCATTCTGACCACAGCCATAGCACCTGGTTTGTGTCTCACACTGTCTTCAAACCGAGTTTGTTCACCTCACGGACCTCGACAGGTTTTGTCCTTTCTGACCACCCCAAAAGATGCCAGCAACACGCTGTCCAAAAGACACCAGCAAAACTGCTGTCCAAAGACACCAGCAAACACACTGTCCAAAGACACCAGCAAAAATGCTGTCCAAAGACGCCAACAAACACGCTGTCCAAAGACACCAGCAAACACGCTGTCCAAAAGACAGGCAGCATGCTGCCCATAAGACAACAACAAAATGCTGCCCAAAGATACCAGCAACACGCTGCCCAAAAGACACCAGCAAAACGCTGCCCAAAAGACACCAGCAAAACGCTGCCCAAAGACACAAGCAAGCACGCTGTCCAAAGACGGCAGCAAAATGATGCCCAAAGACACCAGCAAACACGCTGTCCAAATGACAGCAGCAAATACGCTGTCCAAAAAACGCCAGCAACACGCTGGCCAAAAGACACCAGCAAAAACGCTGTCCAAAGACACCAAAATGCTGTCCAAAACAACAGCAACAACAACAACAAAAAACAAAACAAAAAACAACAACAAAACAAACAAACAAACGAAAAACGCCAACAAAACGCTGCCCAGTATAAGTCAGTAAAGTGAACTGTTTTCCCTTTTTCAGAACCCCGCAGCGATGTACGAACATGACTTGCCTAATGAAGCAAAGCAGATAGTCATTTGGTACACCGAACTGTGGAATGGTGAGTGTTCATTTATTAAACGGTGAATGGTCATTTATTGTCCCGAATTGTGGAATGGTGAGTGTTCATTTATTAAATGGTGAGTGATCATTTATTGTCCCGAATTGTGGAATGGTGAGTGGTCATTTTTTATTCCGAATTGTGGAATGATAATCATTTATTGTCCCAAATTGTGGAACTGCGAATGGTCCTTTATTGTCCAGAGTTGTGGAATGGTAATTAATCATTTATTGTCCCGAACTGTGGAATTGCGAATGGTCATTTATTGTCCAGTGTTGTGGAATGGTAATTAATCATTTATTGTCCCGAATTGTGGAATTGCGAGTGGTCATTTATTGTCCCGAATTGTGAAATGGTGAATTGTCCATGTGTTACAGGCACGAAGCAGGTTTTATCGTCCTGTTGATGAAATGTCTTTGTGTACTGACACGAAATATCTTTGTGTTATAGACATGAAATGTACAGACACAAAACAAATTAATGTCTTTGTGTTACAGACACGAACTGTCTTTGTTACAAACATGAAATGTCCAGACACGAAATGTCTTTGTGTTACAAACACGAAATGTACAGACACGAAATGTCTTTGTGTTACACATATGAAATGTCTTTGTGTTACAAAAATGAAGCAGGTTTCATCATCCTGTTAATGAAATGTCTTTGTGTTCCACACACGAAGCAGGTTTCACCATCCTGTTAATGAAATGTCTTTGTGTTACACAAAAGAAGCAGGTTTCGTCTTCCTGTTGATGAAATGTCTTTGTGTTCCAGACACGAAGAAAAACGAGTTTTTCCACAAGCTGTTGCTGAAGCTGGATCCCAGGCAGCACTACTTTATCTCCAGTTTTCTCTCGGTCAGTGTCAGTCACACCTAAATATACTACGATCTGGTTGTAGGTCAGTAACTCATCAAGAGTCCCTCTCATGAACTATGTCCGGCCAGGGCAGCATACCATTTCATGCCAAGTTATCGGTCAGTCACTGTTTTTTCTCGGTCGGTCACTGTTTTCTCTCCGTCAGACAGTTTTCTCTCGGTCAGTCACAGTTTTCTCTCGGTCAGTCAGTTTTGTGTCGGTTAGACAGTTTTCTGTCGGTCAATCACAGTTTTCTGTCGGTCAGTCACAGTTTTCTCTCGGTCAGTCAGTTTTGTGTCGGTCAGACATTTTTCTGTCGGTCAGTCACAGTTTTCTGTCGGTCAGTCACACTTAAATACACCAGCATTTGATTGTAGTTCGGTAAGTCATCAAGACTCCCCCTCATAAGCTGTGTGCCGCCATGGCAGCATGACATTTCATGTTTTGTTTTTTACTGTCATAACTTGCACACATTCTGTGTCGTGTACTTAGTATAACTTTGACCGGAACTGTCTTCTTGGTGTCTGCGTTTGTTCTTCCCAGTCTTACTAATGCTTGTATCCTCTTTTTTTTCTTTTTTTTTTTTCTTTTTTCTTTTTTTAAATACGAAATACAGTGTTCATTTTTCGCCATGTGTCTGAGTTTATTTCGTTTCGTTTCAGCTGAAACAGCACATAGACTTCATCACACAGCTGCCAGAGAGCATTGCCCTGCGGATCCTCTCCTTCCTCTCTCCCAAAGAACTGGTGGAAGTCAGCAGGGTAGGTCACAGCACTCTCCTTCTGCACACGTCACAGCACTCTCACTGCATAGGTCACATCACTCTCCCTACATAGGTCACAACACTCCCTGCATAGGTCACAACACTCTTCCTGCATAGGTCACATCACTCTCCCTACGTAGGTCACAACACTCTTCCTGCCTAGGTCACAACACTCTCCCAGCATAGGTCACCTCACTCTCCCTGCAGAGGTCACAGCACTCGATCTTTCTGCGTAGGTCACAAGGGCCTAATTTATTTTGCCACAACCAATGAAAAAGCAGGGTTTGCGTGCAGATCAGCAAGGCGTGGCAGCGCTTGGCCAATCAAAACAGTCTTTCTCTTGCTACAACCAATGAAAAGACAGGGTTTTGGTGCAGGTCAGCAAGGCGTGGTAGCGCTTGGCCAATCAAAACAGTCTTTCTCTTGCTACAACCAATGAAAAGGCAGGGTTTGGGTGCAGGTCAGCAAGGCGTGGCAGCGCCTGGCCAATCACAACAGCCTGTGGGAAGCCAAGTGTCGGGAAGTGAAGCTGGAGGTGCCGGTGTCGGACAACCCCATCTGGAAGCGCGTGTTCCGTGACAACCTCTACCTCAGACTCAACTGGAACAGCGGCGCCTGTCGCGTCACCGACTTCAAGGGCCACACGCTCAGGTCAGAACACTGGTCTAACCCCCAAACTTCAAGCACTGGTTTACAACATCCTTCCTTCAACTACTGCCGGATTTAGTTATGCCATGGGGTCCAGAAAACTGTCAGCTAACGAGCAGTTTGTTGTTGGTGCTCAAACAGTAGTAAGTTTGTTACAAACAACTGAAATAAAACAAGGCGTCTCATTTATAGCCGCCAACAAAGTTTACACCAGCGCAAATAAAACCACAATCGTACAATCGTTTGAATCGAGACTGAATTCTTTCTTTCACCCGGGTGGATGCGTCTCATGTTTACGTACGTGCTTTGGCGCTAGGTTGCCTCCACAGTCTTATCAGTACCCAAATCTTGTCGGAGGGCGCTGACCGCGTCGCTGGACAGCTGCGCGGAGATAAAGAGTGCCCCTTCATCAAGCAGAGTTTGGAAGAAGGTGCCGGAAAGCGGTGCTCGGAGTGTGCCTAACCCCTTCACCCCTACTGACAGAACCCACGGATCTAACACACCCATAAGAACCCATTCTGACAGAGACCACGCCCCCCCCCCCCCCCCCCCCAACCCCGTCTGACAGAGACCCCGGATCTACCCCCCCCCCCCCCCCCCCACTCCATCCCCGACCCCATTCTGACAGAGGCCCTGGATTTAACACACACACACACACACCCCGACCCCCTTCTCACAGAGACCCCGGATCTAACAATTCCTAAGACCCCTTCTGGTAGAGAGCACGGATCTAAAAAATCCACTTAAGACCCCTTTCTGAGAGCGGCCACGGACCTAACACCCCCCTAAGACCACCTTCTGACAGACCATGGTCCTGGCTTAACTGGCCTACTTGGCTGAATCCTCAAAGCGCTGACGGGACGATACGTCACTGTGTGTGACGTTGTTGTCACAGTTTGTGATGTGATTGACCTCAGCATGCTGCTGACAGGACGATACGTCACCGTGCGTGATGTTGTTGTCCTCAGCATGCTGCTGACAGGACGATACGTCACCTTTTTGTGATGTTGTCCTCAGCATGCTGCTGACAGGACGATACGTCATCGTTTTGTGATGTTGTCCTCAGCATGCTGCTGACAGGACGATATATCACCCTGTGTGATGTTGTTGTCCTCAGCATGCTGCTGACAGGACGATACGTCACCCTGTGTGATGTTGCCCTCAGCATGCTGCTGTCAGGACGATACGTCACCGTGTGTGATGTTGCCTTCAGCATGCTGCTGTCAGGACGATACATCACCGTGTGTGATGTTACCCTCAGCATGCTGCTGACAGGACGATACGTCATCGTGTGTGATGTTGTTGTCCTCAGCATGCTGCTGACAGGACGATACGTCACCTTTTTGTGATGTTTCCCTCAGCATGCTGCTGACAGGACGATACGTCACCGTGTGTTGTGTTGTTGCCCTCGGCTTGCTGCTCACAGGACGATACGTCACCGTGTGTGATGTTGCCCTCAGCATGCTGCTGTCTGGACGATACATCACCGTGTGTGATGTTGCCCTCAGCATGCTGCTGACAGGACGATACGTCACCGTGTGTTGTGTTGTTGCCCTCAGCCTGCTGCTTACAGGACGATACGTCACCGTGTGTGATGTTGTTGCCCTCAGCTTGCTGCTGACAGGACGAAGCATCATGTTTTTGTCCTCGTTATGAAGACAGCGTAAGACACAGACGATACGTCACTGTGTGTGTGCGGGGGTGGGGTGGGGGGGTGTTATGTGGCGTGTGTGTGTGTGGTGTGGTGTGTGTGTGTGGTGTGGTGTGTGTGTGTGTGTGTGTGTGTGTGTGTGTGTGTGTGTGTGTGTGTGTGTGTGTGTGTGTGTGTGTGTGTGTGCTGTGTGTGTGTGTGTGTGTGATTTTCCCTGACAACGCCGACAAGATGATATATCACCACGTGTGTCATTGTGTCCACAGCATGCTGATAGCGCAACATGTCACAGTGTAAATCGCTGCTGACTAATTAACAACAGTGACAGGACGATGCGTAACCCCCCGCCCTGTCCTTTTTGTCCTCAGCGTGCTATCGGTGACGTTTGACAAAGAGCGGATGGCAAGCGGCGGCGCCGACAAGACAGTACGTGTGTGGGACATGAAGACTGGACAGACACTGCACGTGCTAAAGGGCCACGTCAAGGGCATTTGGTGCCTGGAGTTCTTCACGCAGCACCTCCTCGTGTCTGGCTCCTTTGATTCCACCATCAGGGTCAGTGTGTGAGCCAGCATCATCTTTCTGTCTGTTGTCGTCTGTGCACTCTCTGATTTCATTCATTCACAGTTTCTTCAGCACTTCCAGACACTCCAATACCAATAACTAAAACAGTCAGTTCTTCAAGCAACACTTTCTCGTGTACGGTTCCTTTGATTCCACCATCAGGGTCAGTGTGTGAGCCAGCATCCTCTTTCTCTCCCGCGTTGTCTATGCACTGACTGATTTCATTCCTTCACAGTTTCTTCAACACTTCCAGACACTCCAATACCAATAACTAAAACTGTCAGTTCTTCAAGCAACACTTTCTCGTGTACGGTTCTTTTGATTCCATCATCAGGGTCATGCAGTGTGTGTGTGAACCAGCAACCGAGCTCTTTCTCTCTGTTGTCTTCTGTGCACTGACTAATTTCATTCGTTCACAGATTCTTCAGCACTTCCAGACACTCCAGCACCAATAACTGAAACAATCAGTTCTTCACGCAGGACATTCTCGTGTATCAATCTCAGTGTCTGAGCCAGTAGCCTCTGTCTCTCCCTTGTTTTCTGTGACTGATTTC
>OY757544.1:25726063-25750603 GCA_963584105.1 Alviniconcha strummeri
CACTACAAACATATAAGATAATTTTATGACATTAGCACATCATTAAACACCCTCCCTTCATTGGTACATAAGGAATGCACACATCCAAGAATCTAACAAAGATAGTGCATTAAGATCACTCGCATTACGTATCATTTCGTCTTCATTGGCTTGCTCCAGTAATTATCAAGCAGGAAGATTACAGTGATTACGTTATAGAAAACTGAATTTCAAAACTCTTAAGGACTTACTGAAGTAAATAAGTAACTTGGTGTTACGCCCAGTAAACCAGTTCAGTCGTGTCAGGGCGAGACACATTTTTTCATCACACAATAAATGTTGAAAATGTGTACGTGTTAAAACTGGTATATATATATACAGATTTTTAAAATCATACTTAAAAAGTGGGTAAAAGGCAAACAGAACCAAAAATGATCTGAGAGTTTAAATTCTTCCAACAAATATTGATTTATTTCAAAAAAATAAAAATCTTTTCAGGTGAAATGTCAGTGATTGAGCTGTAAAGTGTCTCTTTCTTTTTTTCAGTAAAATCCGACAAAGTAAGTAATATGTGTTCAATGGTTAATCTTCATCACATTTAGTGCACACTGGTGGTTCCTCACCCTTCAGTAAAAAAGGAATGAGTGATACAAGAATGGCTAATGTGCAATCGGGGTATCACAATTTCCTCTTTTGTTTGCCCGAGGACAAACAGTACATTCTTTTAAATTAGGAAATATTTTGTGTAATTTATTTTCAGGGAATTCGTCCCACACTGACTGCCATAGTTCTAACACAGATTTGTTTGCACGACATTTTAAGTCTGATAATGGGATGAGGTCACCCGAGATGTTGCCAACGAGGGAATCCTTAGCAGCAGAATCTGCAGCTGAATTTCCTCTAATGTCCACATCGCCAGGGACCCAGATAAAGACAACCTCCTTTCCATTTCTGGTTAATTCCATATGTAATTGTAAAATCGGTACAAAGTTGGGGTAGTCATTCTTTAGGTTATATATAGCTTGTAATGACGAAAGAGAGTTAAACAATATGATTTTTTTCCCCTTGGAACAGTAAACACATTTGAGAGCCAAAAGGATAGGTCTCAGGTCAGCTGTAAATATAGAGCTGTCGTCTGGAAGCAACAAGTAAAAGATTTACGAATATGTTTAGTGGAGGCAGCCGCCGCAACGATTCCGTCTTCTGTTTTTGAACCGTCAGTGAAAATGTGTTACCAACGAGGGGTATTCTGTGATAAGTTTGTAAACAGAACTCTTTGCTGGTTTCAGGCTTAGTCGTGTTTATTTTATTTTATTTTATTTTTTTGGATCGAATCGCTAAAGTGTCCAAGGGGCGATGTCCAAGCAGGAAGCATCCTTAATCAGGTTACAGTTAATTTGGGATTTCTCCAGGTGAAGTATGATGCGGATGCCGAGAGGTGGCATTTTCGACGCTGATTCTTCAAATAGTTTGAGGTTTTCGGGTTCAAAAAACGCAACTGTAGGCTGGATTTTCCGGCAAAGATTTTAGTTTCAGAACATAATTGATAGCAAGTTTTAGACGGCGAGAGGTTAAGGAAGGTTCGTGTGCTGCCACGTTGAGACTCTGGGCAGGAGATGTGCGAAAAGCCCCCAAAACGATACGCAAGACCTGATGGTGGATCGGATCCAATTGCCTTAGAACCGACCCGACGGGCCGATCCATAGACAAACACATCCGTAATCCAGTTTGGAACGGACTACAGCACGGTACAGGCGTAGCAGGACGATACGATCGGCTCCCCAATCAGTATGCCTCACTACTCGCAGAATATCCAGTGCTTTCTGACAGGAAGATCTAAGATACCGTACATGGTTTTTAAAAGTGAGTTTGGTGTCAACTGTACGTGGCATGCAACAGTGGCAGACAGGTGCCAACCGCTGTAAGTGGCAAGCAACGGCGGCAGACAGGTGCCAACCGCTGTACGTGGCATGCAACGAGCGGCAGAAAGGTGCCAACCCACTACAGCGTGCACTGCCTTCACGGCAGAAGAGGAGGAATCTCCCGACAAGCTGGCACCACGTGCACGATCCCTGAAAAAGCATATCACTGGGGAAAGAAAACCTGCTTTCTTTGTCTTTGGTTTTGTTCGTTGTTTGTTGTTATTGTTGGTGGTGGTGGTGGTTGGTGGTGGTGGCGCGCGCGCGCGCGTGTGTGTGTGTGTGTGTGTGTGTGTGTGTGTGTGTGTGTGTGTGTGTGTGTGTGTGTGTGTGTGTGGATGCGTGCGTGCGTGCGTGCGTGCGTGCGTGCGTGCGTGCGTGTGTGTGTGTGTGTGTTCAGTCTGAACCCCAGCTGTCTTCTGTGGAGCTGGCGTCATCGCTTTCCTCTTCGCTGTCTTCAATGGCACGCCGTCGGATGTTCCCGACATGCTCCATGAGGACATGGATGTCAAAGCCCACGCTGCACACATCAACGTTTTCCGTCTCTTTGCGTTCCTCCACTTTATGCAGAAGCTTCTTTTCTGAAACCACACCATGCAGACAGCTTAGTCGGATTTTGAGTAGAAGTAGGATTTAACTAAAGCGCGCGCGCGCGCGCGCGCGCGCACACACACACACACACACACACACACACACACACACACACACACACACACACACACACACAAACACACGCCGTTCACACACACACGCACACACTCACCGTGCACACAACGTACACACACACACACACGTACCGTTCACAGTCACACACACATGCACCGTGCACCTACACACACACACACACACACACACACACACACACACACACACACACACACACACACACACACACACACACACACACACACACACACACACACAAAAAAAAAAACTTACTGTCAACAGCGATGATTTGAGCCAGCAGAGCGCCGCGGCCAGTGCCAGTGGGGGCTGTCCCGTCGAGAACGGGTTGGGAAGGGGCCGGGGGCGGGGGCGTGGGCGGGGGCGGGGGCGGGGGCGGGCATGGGTCTCTCCCGTCGTCAGGGCGTTGGGAAGGGGGCGGGGGCGGGGGCGGGGGCAGGTCTGTCCCCGGTGCCAGGGGGTTGGGAAGGGGGCGGGGGCGGAGGCGGGGGCGGGAGCAGGTCTCTCCCGGTGCCAGGGGGTTGGGGCGGGGGCGGGGGCGGGGGCAGGTCTGTCCGGGTGCCAGGGTGTTTGGAAGGGGGCGGGGGCGGGGGCGGGAGCGGGGGCCAGGTCTGTCCCGGTGCCAGGGGTGTTGGGGCGGGGGCGGGGGTAGGTCTGTCCCGGTGCCAGGGGGTTGGGGAAGGGGGCGGGGGCGGGGGCGGGAGCGGGGCCAGGTCTGTCCCGGTGCCAGGGGGTTGGGGCGGGGGTAGGTCTGTCCCGGTGCCAGGGGGATGTGAAGGGGGCGGGGGCGGACAGGGGTCTGTCCCGTCGTCAGGGGGCGGGGGCGGTGGGGGCTTCGACTTGGGACGAGGCTGACGGCTAGCACGCTTCTTGGCCTGAAGACAACCGCCGGGAGAGAGAGAGAGAAAGAGAAGTACGATATTATGAAGAAGAGCTGTGGTGCAGACAAATACTGGAGCATGGCTGGAGAGACAGAGACCAGTTGCACGAAAGGAGCTGAAAACAGAGGTATCGCGGGAGAAGTCTTGGAATGAAATATGAGTGAAAGTGCAAAACCTAGACACAAAAACTACAAACACACTCACAAAACACACACACACACACACACACACACACACACACACACACACACACACACACACACACACACACACACACACACACACACACACACTCAAACACACACACACACACACACACACACACACACGGACTCTCTCTCTCTCTCTCCCTCTCTCTCTCTCTCTCTCTCTCTCTCTCTCTCACACACACACACACACACACACACACACACACACACACACACACACACACACACACACACACACACACACACACACACACACACACACACACACGCATGAGTGAAAGGGGTGGAGCAGCTTAGTTTAAACACCCCCGGCACAGACAGAACAAAACACGCTCAGAGTGGACAACACACTGCTCTTGTGAAGTGTTCAACTCCAGACAGAACAAAACACGGTCTGAGTGGACAACACGCTGCTCTTGTGAAGTGTTCAACTCCAGACAGAACAAAACACGGTCTGAGTGGACAACACACTGCTCTTGTGAAGTGTTCAACTCCAGACAGAACAAAACACGGTCACAGGGGACAGACAACACGCTAGTCTTGTGAAGTGTCAACTCGAGACAGATCAGAACACTGGTCATATGTACAACGAGCAGGCACATGTAAAAAAAACCTCTTCCTCAAACTGTCCACCACTGTTCCCTCCATATTGCGAAGTCCTCTTAGAAAATTCGCACCAATTTTCATGACCAAATAATATACCCTGAAATAATCCACTTAAAAGAGCAAGAGTTAAGACAAAATAGCTTTGGCTGGCAAAGACCAGATAAAGGCTTTTAGCCTAAGTAAATCTGACGACCATATCATATCATATTATATCATATCATATCAAGAGCTGCTGAACTGAATGCGCGTGGGAGCAGTAGGCAAAGACTGTGAGGTCACTCCCTGAAAATAGCAGCTACTGAAGCCAAGACAGCTGGTCGGAATTCCGACCTGGGAGGTATAGGAATGACGGAAGGCAGGCAGACATTTCCGCCTATGGTAGAAAAAGAGTTAAAGCAAAATTCTTAATTTAAAGGCCTTGTCTTGTCCTCTCAAAAACAAACAAACAAACAAAATAAAAATAAAAATAAAAATGGCTATAGTTCCTTCAGAGCAGATCATCTGGATGGCCAAACTGAAAGTGCACATTCACGAAATCAGCACAAGATGTAAAGACGCAGTCTAGATAAAAGGACAATTTCTTCTTTTTATCATTCCATAGTCTCCCCATTTTCCCCTTCCCTGATTCTGGAGAGAAGAGAGAGAACAGTGTTTGTTCTACCTGGTAATCGGAGAACTCCACTCCGCGCGCCCGTGCCTGCCACTTCTCCTTGCTGTCTTTGATCTTTCGCGGCTTTTTCTTGTCCAAGCCTGCGCGTGACTTCTGCACAACAAAGCCACATCAATCAGACAATATCCACTTTTAGCCCCGTCGGTTCGCTATCCTCATATGGCTTGAGGATGTGTGCGTGCGTGTGTTTGTGTATGGCACTGGCATAGTACAGAATGAACGGCAATGTCAGTCCACTTTTAGCCCCGTCAGTGTCCACTTTTAGCCCCTGCGTGACTTCTGCAATACAAAAAACCACACCAGTCATGCTCTGCACCTCTTGGTCTCCAAGTGTGTGGACAGCTTTGAAACTACAGGCCGCATCAGTCACTTCCAGGGTGTGAATGTCTTCCACAATACAAAACCACGCAAATCAAACTCCCAGAATCTACGCTTCAAGTGAGCGGATGTTTTCTGCAATACACACTTATTTGCGCTTATGCACACATACACACACACACACACACACACACACACACACACACACACACACACACACACACACACACACACACACGCTGTGTAGAGATGTCTGCATGGTGGGTGGGGGTATTTGACCATGCCAGTACGAATTCCGAAACGTCTGGCTGGCTGGAAAATGAAATAGTTTCACCCTGAAAATAAGGTATTTTTACCCTGAAAATGAAGTATTTTCACCCTGAAAATAAGGTATTTTTATTCCGAAAATGAGGTATTTCCACCCTAAAAATAAGATATTTTCATAAAGTATTTTCACCCTGAAAATAAGATATTTTCATAAAGTATTTTCACCCTGAAAATGAGGTATTTTTACTCTGAAAATGAGGTATTTTTACCCTGAAAATAAAATATTTTCATAAAGTATTTTCACCATGAAAATAAGGTATTTTTGCCCACAAAGGCAGCAGCAGAAGAAGAGCTGGAACCTTACCCTGCGTCGCTCTCGTTTCTTGTTGAGCTCGGACATGTTCTCCTGGATCTGCTTGTCCATCTCCTGCACCCACAGCTCCAAAAAGTAGGTGGGGTTTGTGTAGAACTTCATGCTGTCCATCCCGTCCTCCCTGAGTAAACACACACACACACACACACACACACACACACACACACACACACACACACACACACACACACACACACACACACACACACACACACACACACAGGGCATTTCCTTAACACCTCACCCACACTGCACCAACACCTCACCGTCACATCATCATCAAGCTCAACTTTTTTCAAATCGGTGTGACATCTTAAGGTGTCGAAAGTGGTTCACAGAAACCGGTCAGACAATCACTGTACCCGGTCAGATAGACGGTTGTCTGTACTACTACTAGAGCTCGACTCAGCAAACACTGTACTCCCTACCCTGTCTAGCACACACACACACACACTCGCGCGTGCGCACGCACGCACACACACACGCACGCACGCACGCACGCGCGCACGAACAAACGCACGAAAGCATGCTCTCTCTCTTTCTCTCTCTCTCTCTTGCATTGTTCACCCATTTTTTGTTTTGTTTTGAAAACCGGTCACATCACAGCCTTTACAACTGATTACGATTGGCTCACTGGCTTGGCAGCATCTGACCCTTAAACTGAGGAAGTGGGGGAAGGGGGGGGGAGGAGGGGGAGGGAACACACATACACATGGGCGCAGAGACTGTATGCCAGGGGAGTACCTTGTACCATGCCAGTACAAATTCATGGCTGGCTTGTGTGTTTTTCATAATGCATGATGACTTTTCTCACATTTTGGCTGCTTCGTTTTTCCTTTTCTGAAACTATTTTAGGAGAAGCAAGGTTTTTGTTTTTGTTGTTGTTTTGTTTTTGTTTTTGATGAAACATAGGCAGCTTTGAAACAGAGTTAACTCATTAGAATGACAATTGCCTTGCTTCACATGGCGACACATGCCGCACTGAAGGCAGAACGAAAGGGTGTAGGTGTGTTGGTGGGGAGGAGACTGCCGGTTTCACGTGCTGCACGCGCTGTCACTGACCTGATCATGTCAAACTCGTTAAGGGGTGGCAGGGAGTCGCACTTGCTGTATAACTCCAGGATGGAGCGAGGCACAGTACTGCGCGAGATCACCTGCTGGTCCCTGGCCACCGAACTCTTGTACGGCTTACACAGGTTGATGTCCTGCAGGTTCACTGGAAAACGCAGCACAGGCTACTTGTAGGACTGTGTAATCGTGACAACACTTAGCTTAAGGGCAAGATGGTGTCTATATCTATACATTTACTAGCTCTATACGCGCTCCATCCTGTCTCTCAGTTTTCCCTGTGTGCCTTTGAAATACAGGCCACTTGCATGATGTTGCAACCATAACAACAGCTCACTTAAATGCAGGATGGTATCTATCTACACACTCACTGACTGAGGAATGCCCATATGCGCTCCATCCTGTCTCTCAGTTTTCCCAGCGTTGCCTTTGGAATATCATCAAGCCCCAAAAGTTAAGCAACCTTTTACAACATTGCACGTACATTGAAAATGAATAAACTAGCTCTACCAAACCTCTACAGGTGGAAGGCTTATTCGCAGGTCTACCTCCATTCAAACAAGCAATCAGCTTCTCACATACCTTACACTGCATGGAGGACGCACCAGAATGTGCTCGGTGTGTATTTAAATTATTAGTTTTGCCACGATGACAAATAGTGAAACAATTCCAGTTCTGGGGTCACTAAAATGATGCCACCAGATGGCAAAGCCTTGGCTTAGTTCAGCAAGCAATTGCTAGACAAACAAATGTGAAACGAGAATGACTGCTGGTGTTCTGAAACAAGATCCAAACACATGATTCAAAAGAACGCTATTTATTAGGACAAAACACGTATTTATTAGGACAAAACACCTACATGTTGTTTTGTCCTAACTAACAGCGGGGTTTTGTGTTTTTGTTGTTGTTGTTGTTGTTGTTTTGTTTTGTTTTGTTTTGTGTGTGTTTGGATCTCAGTTGCTAAACAGTTTCAAGTATCAGCTTGCAGTAAGCAAGCTCTTGCCATTTACTGACAAACAGCTAGCAAATACCAAAGACATTCACAAAAGCGATCGTCCAACAGAGGCAGGGATGTGACAGATCGTTATTGACTTTCTGAAATCGCTATTTGACTTTGATTTATATATATATAATGTTTTTTTTTATCCGATTCTTCACCTCTCAAAGTTGCTGAACGTTTTGGCTCAGTGCAGTTCCAGCGTTGATCCAACTGGCTATGGTCCCGTCTCACGCTTTCATGAGAGATCACCAAAGGCTTCCTCTTTCCACATTCGTTCACACACACACACACACACACACACACACACACACACACACACACACACACACACACACACACACACACACACACACACACACACATACACACACACTCCCTCTCTCTGACACACACACACACACTCTCTCTCTCTCTGACACACACTCTCTCTCTCTCTCTCTCTCTCTCTCTCTCTCTCTGACACTCTCTCTCTCTCTCTCTCTCTCTCTCTCTCTCTCTCTCTCTCTCTCTCTCTCTCTCTCTCTCTCTCTCTCTCACACACACACACACACACACACACACACACACACTCACACTCACACATGCACACACAAACACACACACACACACACACACACACACACACACACATGCACACACACACACACACACACACACACACACACACACACACACACACACACACACACACACACACACACGTGCACTAGGCAGCCACAACCTTTTTATGCAGATTTGTTTTTAACACAGCTGTCTATACTGAGGTGTAGTGGGGGGCAGGACTATGAAAGAGAAAAATCCCATCCTCAAATCTAGCTCATCTGCCTAACTGCACAGAACCAAAAACACACCTTCTTCAACGGTGGCGTTGTACTGTGTGACCTTGTCCTGGACGTTCTCGATGCGACACTGAAGCCGCTTCATTCGTCCAAACACCTTTTGTGTCTCTTCAGTCAGCTCCAGAAACACGTCCTCAGCCATCTTACTCAGGCTGCCGAGCTGCCGAATGACGTTGGCCAGGGTGTGATTGGTCACACATTCCAGCTCATCGTTCAAGCCCTGGAAAAGATCATTTGACACATTTACAGGTCACCTGTTTCAGCTCCCTGCATATTACGCAAACATGTTGTGTGTTCCAGCTCACTGCACATCATGCATACAGGTCACATGTTCCAGCTCACTGCACATCATGAATACAGGTCACATGTTCCAGCTCACCGCGCATCATGCATACAGGTCGTATAATGATGTGTTCCAGCTCACTGCACGTCATGCAAACCGATTCGCATGTTCCAGCTCACTGCACATCATGCATACTGGTCACATGTTCCAGCTCACTGCACATCATGCATACTGGTCACATGTTCCAGCTCACTGCTCAGACTCTGTTAGGAAAAAAAATATCATTGACAGGCCATAATATGTTTCAGCTAACTGCACACCAAGCATACAGATCGTATGTTCCAGCTCACTGCACATCACGCATACAGGTCGCATGTTCCGGCTCACTGCACATCACGCATACAGGTCGTATGTTCCAGCTCACTGCATATTACGCATACAGGTCGCATGTTCTAGCTCACTGCGCATCATGCATACAGGTCATATGTTCCAGCTCACTGCCCATCATGCAAACAGGTCGTATGCTCCAGCTCACTGCAAATTACGCATACAGGTCGTATGTTCCAGCTCACTGCATATTACGCACACAGGTCGCATGTTCCAGCTCACTGCACATCATGCAAACAGGTCGTATGCTCCAGCTCACTGCTCAGACACTGTGGGAAAAGACCATTTCATTGACAGGTCATAGTACGTTTCAGGTAACTGCACATCACGCATACAGGTCGTATGCTGCAGCTGTCTGTACATCATGCGTACAGGTCGTGTGTTCCAGCTCATTGCACACCATGCACACAGGTGACATGTTCCAGCTCAGTGCACACCATGCATACAAGTCACATGTTCCAGCTCACTGTACACCATGCATACAGGTCGTACGTTCCAGTTCTCTGCTAAGACTCTGCTGGAGTAAGTAAGTAACTTGGTGTTTTACGCCCAATCAACCATAAGCCCAGTCAACCATTACGGTCATATCAGGTCGAATACCCTGTTGGAAAAGATCACTTCTATGACAGGTCATAAAGACATAATGTTTCAGCCCACTGTACATCACGCATACAGGTCGTATAATTATATGTTCCAAATTACTGCACATCATGCATACAGGTCGCATGTTCCAACTCACTGCACATCACGCATACGGGTCGCATGTTCCAGCTCACTGCTCAGACACTGTGGGAAAAGACCATTTCATTGACAGGTCATAATACGTTTCAGCTAACTGCACATCACGCATACAGGTCGCATGTTCCAGCTCACTGCACATCATGCACACAGGTCACATGTTCCAGCTCATTGCTCACTGCAGACACAGAGGGAGAAGACCATATCACACATACAGGTCGCATGTTCCAGCTAACTTCTCAGACACAGAGGGAGAAGACCATCACACATACAGGTCGCATGTTCCGGCTGACTGCTCAGACACAGAAGGGGAAGACTATATCACACATATAGGTCGTATGCTCTAGCTGATTTCTCAGACACAGAGGGAGAAGACCATATCACACATACAGGTCGTATTTTCCAGATGACTGCTCAGACACAGAGGGAGAGAAAGACCATCACACATACAGGTCGCATGTTTCAGCTACGTACAATTCATACACCTCAGTTCACACTCTGAGAAAGAAGAGCAACGCGCATGTATAAAAACAAAACAAAACAAAAACAACATGTCATAGTTCAGGAGCTGTGTGAGAGTCGAGGTGGCCGTCCTGGGCTGTCCGTCCTAACGAGCCTTCTGGTTTCCGTGGACGTAAAGAATTATTGAACCATGCTTCGGCATTGGTCACAACTTGTCCCTAATATGTCAACTGACATCTGAGGATATTAAGCATCACTTCATCATCAAACCACATGTTCCAATTCCTGGATCACAGCACACCATACATACGACACAGGTCACACACTCCAGCTCACTGGGCAAGCCTTGTTAAACATGAGATTGCGTTAACATGTGCTTCTTGTTGTTGACCGCTTTTATACAGCGCTATTCTCCGCTCTCAAGCAGACGCACTGCGCTCGCATGTGATTTTGCATGAGTGAATAGCTTTTTATAGCGTGTTTTTGAATATCTACCGAAGTGGTGTACTTACAGCGCTGGCATGGCTGGTGCCACATGAAACTGCTGCCATCTCGGCGCAAGTTCTGTGTACACCATACAACTATGCACCATGTCACTTCATGCAAAGCCACATACGTAAGATGTATGTGTGTTTAGCTGTAACCTACCACCTGCACTTTTGGCAGAATGGCCGGGGTCATTTACGTGCTACTGCAGTAACACGGGGTGGAACGGATAGCGAAAGAAGAGTCAGCACAGAAAGTTGACCCTGGAGAAGAAAATTATCCCACCGCTCCTGCAGGGATTCGAACCCGCGACCTTTCGATCACGAGTCCGACGCTCTAACCACTGAGCTATCACTGAAGAGTTCACACAGCGCCACCCCGGGGGAACGCAGGTATTCAAAATTAGTTTTTATTACGCATGTGCTTGAACACCACCAACATGGCGTTTCTCCTTCCTCTTTTGTGTGTGCAAGTGTTCTGCTTCACTAATCCCTCGCTGGAAACTAACAGCTGGAAGTTTAACAGCTACTGCTGGAAAGTTTAACAGCTACTGCCGGAAAGTTTAACAGCTACTGCTGGAAGTTTAACAGCTACTGCTGGAAAGTTTAACAGCTACTGCTGGAAAGTTTAAGAGCTACTGTTGGAAGTTTAACAGCTCCTGCTGGAAAGTTTAACAGCTACTGCTGGAAGTTTAACAGAAGTTTAACAGCTACTGCTGGAAGTGGAAGTTTAACAGATACTGTTGGAAGTTTAAGAGTACTGTAGGTAGTTTAACAGCTACTGTCGCGTGTTCATGGGGAACAGCTGCCGCTGGAAGTTAAACAGCTATAGCTGGAAGTTTAACAGCTACTACATGTAGTTTAAAAGCCACTGCTGGCAATTTAACAGCTACTGTCGGGAGTTTAACAGCTACTGTTTGAAGCTTAAGAGCTACTGTCAGGAGATTAACAGCTACTGTCGGAAGTTTAACAGCCACTATCAGGAGTTTAACAGCTACTGCTGGAAGTTTAACAGCTGCTGTTGGAATGTTAAGAGCTACTGTTGGAAGCATAACAGCTACTGTCAGGAGTTTAACAGCTACTGCTGGAAGTTTAAAAGCTATCATCAAGAGTTTAACAGCTGCTGTTTGAAGGTTAAGAGCTACTGTCAGGAGTTTAACAGCTACTGCTGGAAGTTTAACAGCTATCATCAAGAGTTTAACAGCTGCTGTTTGAAGGTTAAGAGCTACTGTCAGGAGTTTAACAGCTACTGCTGGAAGTTTAACAGCTATCATCAAGAGTTTAACAGCTGCTGTTTGAAGGTTAAGAGCTACTGTCAGGAGTTTAACAGCTACTGCTGGAAGTTTAACAGCTATCATCAAGAGTTTAACAGCTGCTGTTTGAAGGTTAAGAGCTACTGTCAGGAGTTTAACAGCTACTGTCGGAAGTTTAATAGCAGCTACCGTTAGGAGTTTAACAGCTACTGCTGGAGTTCAACATGCAGCTACTGCTGGAAAGTTTAACAACTACTGTTAGGAGTTTAACAGCTACTGCTGGAGTTCAACAGTTACTGCTGGAAAGTTTAACAGCTGCTGGAAAGTTTAACAGCTACTGCTGGAAAGTTTAACAGCTACTGCTGGACAGTTTAACAACTACTGTCATGAGTTTAACAGCTGCTGCTGGAAGTTTAACACCAACTGTTGGAAGGTTAAGAGCTATGGTTGCAGCAACAGACCTGGGTGGGGACATGCACCCGGCTGATGTTGACGGGTTCGATGATGCGCTTGGTCAGCGGCATGGTGGCGGCTGACCGGCGGCAACTCTAGCAGAACGATCACCTCTAGCCTGCAACACACACAGAACAAAGGTTACATTAGAAGGAGATCTGAAGCGTGGCACAGGTGATTCAGTTTGCAAACCATTTACCATCTGATCAGATCAAAACTGTTCAAATAATACCAGAAAATCAAATCAACTCACCATCTGGTCAGAACGTTCACATAATACCAGAAAGAAAAACACACCAAATCAGGCTGGTCAAAATGTTCACATAATACCAGAAAGAAAAACACACCAAATCAGGCTGGTCAAAATGTTCACATAATACCAGAAAGAAAAACACACCAAATCAGGCTGGTCAAAATGTTCACATAATACCAGAAAGAAAAACACACCAAATCAGCTGGTCAAAATGTTCACATAATACCAGAAAGAAAAACACACCAAATCAGGCTGGTCAAAATGTTCACATAATACCAGAAAGAAAAACACACCAAATCAGGCTGGTCAAAATGTTCACATAATACCAGAAAACGAAATCAGGCTGTAGGATTTGATGGATTTGAGGCCGGCAATAGGATCTGATATGGATGAGACAGGCAACAGGATCAGATGAGACAGGCAACAGGATCTGATCGGGATGAAACAGGCTGTAGGACAGGATCTGATGGGGATGAGACATCTGGATCTGATGGAGATGAGACAGGCAACAGGATCTGATGGGGATGAGACAGGCAACAAAATCTGACGGGGATGGGACAGGCAACAAGATCTGGTGGGGATGGGACAGGCAACAGGCTCTGATGGGAATGAGACAGGCAACAAGATCTGATGGGGATGAGACAGGCAACAGAATCTGATGGGGATGAGACAGGCAACAAAATCTGATGGGGATGAGACATGCAACAGAATCTGATGGGGATGAGACAGGCAACAAGATCTGATGGGGATGGGACAGGCAACATTATCTGATGGGGATGAGACAGGCTGTAGGATAGGATCTGATGGGGATGAGATAGGCAACATGACCTCGTGGAGATGAGGCATTTCCTAGAACTCTGATGTCAACTCATCGTCTGCCTACTTGAGTCGACGTTCATGGAGTTCAAATGTGAATCTTGGATTCCCGCCTTACATCTGTCACAAAACAAATTGGGATTCAGGCAACAACAACAAAAAATTCTCTTTGGAGAAACCGGGATGTTCATGTCCTCTAGGGCAGTCCTGGATTCCCTTGGGGAAATCAGGACTTTAATTTACCCCAGGATAATCTGGGATTCCCTTAAATTACTGTTTTTCGACAAGTAAATTACTCGCGAGAAGTACTCTCGAACAGACGAACAAACAAACAAACACATTAACGTTTCTGGTAATTTTGGTCACATCTAGCTTTCCTGTCATCTAACGCGCGCGGATGCGTGCGTGCGCGTGTATGTACTGTGTGTGAGTAAGAGAGAAAAAAGAGAAAGCATCAGTGTGTAAAATGTTTGAATGTTTGTGGTGTTTGTGTGTGCAAAGACAAAGGCAAAGCACTTTATGTATGCCGATGCTGACGACAGATCTTTTATTTTCTGTTCAGTCAGTAAGTAAGTTCTGTGTGTGAGTAAGAGAGAGAAAAAACAGAAAGCATCAGTGTGTAAAATGTTTGAATGTTTGTGGTGTTTGTGTGTGCAAAGACAAAGGCAAAGCACTTTATGTATGCGGATGCTGACGACAGATCTTTTATTTTCCATTCAGTCTTAAATTTGTTTTCATCGGGATAAGTCTTATTTAATATAATTACCTGAATGAGTTAATTAAGTGAGCTAATGGGTTAATCAACTGTTTATAATTAAGTATATGTCTACTAATTATCCACTGTTTCTAACGTATGTGTGACCATCAGCGATCTCCGTAAACTGAAAATGATAGCGGACAAATGAGCGACAGTTCGGTCAAGAGTGGTAACAAAAATGTCTTCGTCGTTTTCGTGCTCTACAATCCACGAATTATCCGTTTTGCACGCCTAGCAATGTGCTGCTATGACTCGGAACGTCGTGAGAAGATTGACCAACCTAAACCGTGTTAACTGTTTTTTTGTTTTGTTTTTTTTAAGTGATCGGCCGGTCAGATATGTTAAGCTTTTTATAGAGCAGAGAAAAATATATGCTCATAGTACAGAAGACTGCCAGGAAGAGAGAAGGCAAGACGTTTTAGTTTAGGCTGTAGTGCCTAACGTTTTTGTAATTAGTCTTCTGTCAGACCAGTTGGCGCAACCTGAGGGGACTGTCGACGCTTCTTAGCTATTCGTTTTCCTGAAAGTAAGTTCAGGAACAAGGCGACTGGGGCGGTTCTACGACTGGACCTGGGGCTGCAGAGACTGCTGCATCCTCAATAGGCTCGGGAGTCAGCGAGTCGCATGGGAGGTAGGTATCAAGTTCCGTCTTCGTCACTCTGGGGTAGTCGTCAGCTGAAAGGGAGCTGCCACTTCGCTGACCCCAGAGTGCGTCCGTCTTCGTCCTCGTGCGCCTCCGTCTTCGTCTACCTCCGTTTCCGTCTATCTCCGTCTTCGTCTACCGCCGTCTTCGTCTGCTTCCGTTTTTGTCTATCTCCGTCTTCGTCTACCGCCGTCTTCGTCTACTTCCGTTTTCGTCTATCTCCGCTTCGTCTACTTCCGTCTTCGTCTACTTCCGTTTTCGTCTACCTCCGTCTTCGCCTACCTCCGTCTTCGTCTACTTCCGTTTTCGTCTACCTCCGTCTTCGTCTACTTACGTTTTCGTCTACCTCCGCCTTCGTCTGCTTCCGTTTTCGTCTACCTCCGTCTTCGTCTACTTCCGTTTTCGTCTATCTCCGTCTTCGTCTACTTCCGTCTTCGCCTACTTCCCTTTTTGGCGATCCTTGTCTTCGTCTACCGCCATCTTCGTCTACTTTCGTTTTTGTCTGTCTCCGTCTTCGTCTACTTCCGTTTTCGTCTATCTCCGTCTTCGTCTACTTCCGTTTTCGTCTACCTCCGTCTTCGTCTGCCTACGTTTTCGTCTGCCTAGGTCGTGAGCTATCTACGTCTTCGTCTGTCGTAGTGCCATGTGGTTGTTGCAGAGGGTGTCGGCTATGTTTCCGGTGATCTACATCCGAGGGTCTGGAAGCGGCACAGTTGTCGTTGAAGTGTTGCTTTACGTCCACAGAAACCGTAGCTCTATTAGGAACAGGAGCCCAGGGCGTCCACCTCGACTTTCACACAGCTCCTGAGCTCTGTGTGCGTTAACAGGGCAACATCCCTACTATGAACCTTCGCAACTCCCCCCTTACCCCCCCCCACCCCCCCCCCCCCCCACCTCCCCGCCCAGTCTCCCCACCTGACCTCCACCCTACTTCCTGAACTGACGGCGAATTTACATACGGAGCTCTAGGGAAAACCCACCACCAAGTGTCTAGACGCCATAATGATCAGCAATTTGATCGTGGGACTTCGTCAGTGTGAAGAAGTAGAACAATGTGTGCGGTATTCCACGCGGTAAGAGGAAACCCAGTAAACATGCCGGATCCGACCCGGAAGCGTTTCGGTTACGGCCAGTTATAATAATAGTGAAAATTTGTAAAGCGCCTACCCTGCGACTCAAAGAGCTGAACAAGCATACACACATAATGTACATCGAGATGGAAAATGTTATCCCAAAAAAATAAATGTAATTATCGACAAGTGTTCAAACATAATTATGCAAAAGATGCACACACACACACACACACGCACGCACGCACGCACGCACGCGCGCGCGCGCGCACACACACACACACACACACACACACTGTACAGACTGATGGGAGTGAAGAACAATGTGGTTTAACTGAAATATTCTGGGAAGAGAAATGTCTTGAGTTGATTTTTGAAGGACGAGAGAGTAGCAGAGTGCCTGATGTCTTGGGGGAGATTGTTCCAGATGTGGGGGCCAAAGTGTGAGAAAGTGCGAAAGCCATGGGTTTTGCGGCTGAAGCGTTGGATTTTGAGCATGCTTATGGCCGTTACGGCATGCGTGCAGCCTGAATCGGGCCGGATCGTATTTGCCTGATCTGACTTCCTGCATCAGATATAGTTCCGTTTTTGATTTTTGTTTTTTAAGAAGGCATGGATCATACTGTACAAAACCGACCCGGATCCGATCTGGATGGCCTTGTCAGGGTTTGGCCAAACGCATCTGGTCTGGATCCTATCTGGATAGCCTTGTCAGGGTTTGGCCAAACGCATCCGGTCTGGAAGCAAGCTGGTATGCAGGAATCATCGGGCCCGGTTTCTGGCAGGACTAGTTTTCTACTACCAGTTTTCCACTTCCAGACTCGGTTGCAATCATCCACAGACAGCCCGGATCATACTGTGCTAAACCAGCCCGGCTCCTGTTTAGTTCCGGCTGATGGTGTCAGGTTTTGGCCAAACGGATCCGGTCCGGAAGCAAGCCTGTGAGCAAGAATCATCCGTGGTGTCGGATCGGATCCGGATCGGATCCGGCATGTTTCCTGGGAAGGCTTTTGTTGTGTTGTGATGTCTTTCCGTAACTAACCGGCTCCAAGTGTTTTGGTCGTGTGTTTCCACACATTAAGTTTAATCATTTGTATTGACGTTTTAACAGTTCAGTGGTAGTACTGAACAGTTTAAAACTGAGTTATAGTACATATTTTATATCAGTCATGTTATTTTTGTGCTGAAATATCTATATAAGTGTAGTAGTTTTAGAGGTAATAGTGACATATATATGAATAAGCGTATGAAAGCGTAGAATGGATGTATGAATAAAGTATGTTGTTCAAACTGCATGACCACTGCATTCACATGGGCATCCAAAGTCTCATACCATACCATGGTCTCCAACCACACCAACATCTCACCACACCATAATCTCGCACCGCCATACCATGGTCTCCAACCACACCAACATCTCACCACACCATAATCTCGCACCATACCATGGTCTCCAACCACACCAACATCTCACCACACCATAATCTCGCACCATACAATGGTCTCCCACCACACCATAATCTCACACCACAGTCTCACACCATACCGTGGTCTCCCACCACACCAAAGTCTCACACAATACCATGGTCTCCCACCACACCAAAATCTCATACCATGCCATGGTCTCCCACCATACCAAAGTCTCACACAATACCATGGTCTCCCACCACACCGAAGTCTCACACAATACCATGGTCTCCCACCACACCGAAGTCTCATACCATACCTTGGTCTCCAACCACACCAAAATCTCACCACACCATAATCTCGCACCATAGCATGGTCTCCCATCACACCAGTCTCACACCATACCACAGGTTTTACACCATACAATGGTCTCACACCACGCCAGTCTCCCATCCCACCACGCCACAGTCACACCACAGGCTCACACCATACCCTTGTCCCCAGTCACACCCTAGTGTCCCTTCAAACCATAGTCTCACACCACACTATTATCTCACACCACACCACAGGCTCAGTCACACCATACCCTTGTCCCCAATCACACCCTAGTGTCCCTTCAAACCATAGTCTCACACCACACTATTATCTCACACCACACCACAGGCTCACACCATACCCTTGTCCCCAATCACACCCTAGTGTCCCTTCAAACCATAGTCTCACACCACACTATTATCTCACACCACACCACAGGCTCACACCATACCCTTGTCCCCAATCACACCCTAGTGTTCCTTCAAACCATAGTCTCACACCACACTATTATCTCACACCACACCACAGGCTCACACCATACCCTTGTCCCCAATCACACCCTAGTGTCCCTTCAAACCATAGTCTCACACCACATTATTATCTCACACCACTCCATGGTCACACACCACGCCATGGTCTCCCCGCACCAGTCTCGCACCACACCAAAGTATCCCATACTACCTCGCCACAGTCACACCACAGTCTCCCACCACACCAAAATCTCACACCACACCACAGCCTCACACCATACCTATGTCCCGCATCACACCACAGTCTCACAACACACCATAATCTCACACCACACCACAGTCTCACATCAATCTCCCAACACCTACCTGAGCAGGATTTCGGTCTGCAGTCTCACGCTAGTCCATGGTCTGTTTACAGCGCCTCATTACTTTGTCCCCTCGAACGTTGCAAATGCAGGAAGACCAAGTCGTTCACGAACAGTCAGGGGAGGGTGGGGGGGGGGGGGACAAAACAAGTTATCGGCTTCCTCCGTCAACAGCCAACCGCAAGACCAACTTCCTGCCTCAACTACCAACCATAACACGTCTCCGGTTATTGCGTGATTACAATACGGTTAGAAATTTACACCAATACAGTACGCCTTCCTTCCCGTTTTATTAAACCGCTGCCAGGAGCCTCAGCAGATCGTATTACATACACTACGTGGCTGGTATTACTGCTGCAGCTCCAAAACTTGCTACACCTGTATTGTAATGTTGTTTGTTTGTGTTGATCACAATAATGTTGGGGTTCTTGTATCCAATACACTAACACATGGCTGAGTCACAAAGCATTCTTTATTACTAGAGACATAGACATATAACAACTAGCACAGAGGACAGAGGAACGTGCGATGGGTAGCAGGAACAAAGAGCAAGTGGCAGGCCAGTGTGTGAGAAACAGTGAAGAGAGGGGAAGGGGGGAAGGGGGTGGCTCTGGGGCATCGTCATTACTGACCACACTCATGTCAGTCTGGAAGCTGCTATCAGGTTGTTTATGTGTTGGGGTGGGAGCGTCCAGTTCCAGACTGTAGGGCAGTAAGGGAGCAGAGGCTAAGTGTGAAATAGGGCTATACCATTACAACACCGTCACAGTCAGACATGGGTTGCACAATGTAGACAACCACAACGCGTCTCCGCTCCAGTACAGTACACGTTCCTTCCCGTCTCAGTTAGCCACTGCTAGGAGCCTCAGCAGATCGTATTACATACACTACGTGGCGGTATTAACAGTATTTCTGCAGCTCGAAAACTTGCTACGAGAATGTCACAGTCAGACACGGGTTGCACAGTGTAAGCCTACACAAGTCGAGGACGGACTTGTTGATGTTAACCCTACAGCAAGGAATACTCCAGCCCAAATTAATCGCAACTCCACTGGGGGCGGGAGGAATGGGGGGGGGAGGGGGGGAGGGGGGCACAAAGACCAGTGCAAACTCTAGTCACCTAGTCCACAACTCTCTCTTATTATTATTGTTGTTGTTGTTGATGTTGTATTTGTCAATAGCCTTCTGTCATAATATTTCACTGTGAATGTCTTGGTTATTAGTAGTACTTTAGCAACGGCATATGTGTGAGTCGGCCTTTGTGCTAATATCTTCATTGAGAAATAAAGTTTAATCAATCTCTCTCTCTCTCTCTCTCTCTCTCTCTCTCTCTCTCTCTCTCTCTCTCTCTCTCTCTCTCTCTCTCTCTCTCTCTCTCTCTCTCTCTCTCTCTTCCGCAATCAAGGCCAACTGCTAAGGTAGCCAAAGCACTGATGACAACGATGATGGTGGTAGTGACAATGCTGCTGGTGACGATAACAAATTCGAAAAACTAAAATCTGCTATTCCCTTTAGTGTTTGTTTCCATTTCTTGCTCACACACAGTTTCACAAGTCACCGACACAGCCAGATCATAATCGACCCCTTACCCTTCACAAGAACGCTTTATTCTACCCTCACACATTCCTAACTCCCTCGACAGGGACACTGACTTCCTGCTTCCTAAATAGAATGGGGGAAGCCTCTATGACTGCACGGATCGCTACAGTGCACAGTGTTAAACAGGTGTCAAGTTTACGTAGACAGGCAGAGACAGAGGAACCTACCTTGTGTTACACTGACAGTCTTCATCACCGCATGTACCTTGCGTTATGCTGACAGTCTTCATCACCGCATGTACCTTGCGTTATGCTGACAGTCTTCATCACCGCATGTACCTTGCGTTATGCTGACAGTCTTCATCACCGCATGTACCTTATGTTACACTGATAGTCTTCATCCCCACATGTACCTTGCACTATGCTGACAGTCTTCATCAACACATATACCTTGCTGACAGTCTTCATCACCACATCTTTTGCTGTGCTGACAGTCTTCACCGCTATATGTACCTTGTACTATACTGACAATCTTCATCCCCACATGTAGATTGTGTTACATTGACAATCTTCATCACCACATTACCTTGTGTTACACTGATAGTCTTCATCACCACATGTAACTTTTGCTGTATTAACAATCTTCATCACTATATGCACCCTGTGCTATACTGACAGTCTTCATTACCACGCCTTCATTGTGTTGCATTGATAATTTTCATCACTACATGTACCTTGTGCTATTCTGACAGTCTTCGTCGCCTCATGTACCTTGTGTTACACTGACAGTCTTCATCACCACATGTACCTTGCACTATGCTGACAGTCTTCATCACCACATGTACCTAGTGTTACACTGACAGTCTTCATCACCACATGTACCTAGTGTTACACTGGTAGTCTTCATCACCACATGTACCTACTGTTACACTGACAGTCTTCATCACCACATGTACCTAGTGTTACACTGGTAGTCTTCATCACCACATGTACCTTGCACTATGCTGACAGTCTTCATCACCACATGTACCTTGCACTATGCTGACAGTCTTCATCACCACATGCACCTTGTGTGACTGACAGTCTTCATCGCCACATGTACCTTTTGCTGTATTGACAGTCTTCATCACTATATGTACCTTGCACTATGCTGACAGTCTTCGTCACCACATGTACCTTGCGATATGCTGACAGTCTTCATCACCACATGTACCTTGCGATATGCTGACAGTCTTCATCCCCACATGTGCCTTGCGATATGCTGACAGTCTTCATCCCCACATGTGCCTTGCGATATGCTGACAGTCTTCATCCCCACATGTGCATGCAGCGTAAATCGGGAGACAGCTCCTGATGCCACCGTGTGCTATGCTGATAGTCTTCATTACTCGCTACGCCTGCTCTCGCCCCCGGGTCCTTACGGGAGACTGAGTGGGTTAATATCTTTATCCAATTTGCTGCTCTGTCTAGAAGGACGGGCGGAAAAGGAGGAAAAAGAAGAAGAAAAAAGAGCGAGAAAAACGGAGGAAAAGTGTCAGAAAACGAAGCGACTGATCAAATATGATCCCCGTATTGAAACGTGGACAGCCAGGCCAGCTGTAGGGGTGGTGGTGGTGGTGGTGGTGTTTGGGGTTGGGGTTGGTAGAGATGAAGGCGATGGGGGGCGGGGGGTGGAGGGGTGGGCGGGTGGAGGGGTGGGGTATGAGGGGTCGAACAGGGATGATAAGGGACATTTGATATTGGAGGAATTTGCAAGCGGATCCACACGCTTTAAGCTGCAGCTAGCACTTGCGAGAACAGCAGCAGATGAAACATAATGCTCATGCATGTCTTCCGTTTGTTATTTCGGTGGTCCGCACGTTTTGTCTTTGGCGGGGTCGTCGTCGCCGTCGTCGTCGTCGGTGTTGTTGTTGTCTGTCATTAATTTATCGTCAGTACCGAGTGTTTGAACCCAGGACTTGATGCACATTCCGAGCATCGCTTTCCGGCACCCTCCTCCAATGAAAGGATGCCGTGAACCAGTGCTTGGAGTTTGGACTTGATGCTCAGTTGATGATGATGACGTAGAGCTTCATGTCCTCAGATGTCGGTTGACATATTAGGGACGAACTGTGACCAATGTCTAAGCATGGTTCAGTGTTGCTTTACGTCCACAGAAACAATAAAGCTCATTAGGACGGAAAGCCCAGGACGGCCACCTCGACTTTCACACAGCTCGTGAACTCTCTCGATGCTCAGTGAAATCTTTGTAATAAAATATCCCCAAACCACTAACCTGAAACCCAACACGCAGGTGTGGCGATGAAGGGAACTGGCCTAGCTGATACTAGCAGAGTACCTTTTTCTTCATGACTATAGGATACACTTCCCTTTGAATTAAACGTCAAATTGAGCGAGTCTTCCTGTCTTGGTATAGTTATTTTATCGTGCATCTGATGAGCACCTAATGATGGCAAGTGCACCGCTGTGGATTTTTGGCTTTATTTTTGTGTCTGATTAATGCTAGTTGGCTTGTCTCAAGCGTAAGGAAAGATTCTAGTGGACATTTAATTATATATTGCTATTTTACTACTCAGGAAAAGTGTGCTTTGTGTGTGTGTGTGTGTGTGTGTGTGTGTGTGTGTGTGTGTGTGTGTGTGTGTGTGTGTGTGTTTCTTTTTTAAAATGATTTTTAGTGTTCGCTATTGAGAGCACGCCGGCGTATAGCACACACACACACACACACACACACAAGGCAAACACAGGCAGACAGACAGACAGACAGACAGACAGACAGACAGACAGACACACACACACACACACACACACACACACACACACACACACACACACGCACACACACACACACACACACACACACACACACACACACACACACACACACACACACACACTTCCGCCTCTACGCGGATCGACAGGCAGGCGTATCAAGTTAAGGTTTCGATTCTCGGTCTCATCAATCAGCAAGTGGAACCTTTACGGGGTTCCGAATACGGAACCCGGTCGAAATCCCCCCAGGAGACTACAGCCGTAAGTGTAACACTAACGCTACTCTCTCACCCGCACAAATTGTTGAAATATGCAAGCGAGCGGCGAGACGGGCGCACAGAGGTCGCCTATACGGGATATCTATGTGATTGTCAATTTCGTCGCAGCTGCACGCGCCACCTCGCGCCATTTTGTGCCGCAAGGGTCGATGGGTGACGGAAGGCTTGCCGCGGAAGAATCCGAGTTTGTATTGTGGCGGTAATGTGCTTAATTTTGCGGCGGTCAGTCACGTGAAGGGCGCGAAATTTCACGCGCTGAGTGTAAGTGGAGGGAGGAAGGAGCGAGAAGGGTGTCTTTGACTGACAGGTACAAGGCTTGGTAATTGATGAAGGACCTCAGTCTAGCTGCAGGGTTCTTCGTCTAGCATGCTGCCCTTCCCACAGGATTTAGGTCACAGGGATGGGTTCAGAACGAAAGGACGCAAGAGTCTACAGCGCAGAATAATGCAGACAGCGAAATATTTTTCGTCCTCTCTGTTGAAACTCACACCTCTCGTGTACTAAACTCTGCCGATCGATCCTCGGCATTTTGGCGAGAGAGGTTTAGAGGTCAGAGCTGAGCTCGAAAACAAGACCACAATAGCTCGAAATCACAGATTTTATGATTTCTCGTATGATATAATTGTCTTCGCATGTATAGGCTTGCCTAGCAGGAATCCTGATTGCTATTCTTTGCAGGACTGTACTAGTGCGAAAGCGGTAGAAAGGTGCCACTCAGTCTCTCTCGTACGTTTGTAGATTTTGTCCCTCGCTCGACTATAAATTAGTCACAGCAGCGACGAGGCAGAAGAAAGGTTTGCCGCGTTCATTTCTCTACGTCAGGACTACTTTCAGCCAGTGGCAGTCTTTGTGACTTATTATGATGGATCGAACCTCTCCTCGCTGTCCGTGGGTGGGATATATCAGCGGAAGAGAAGGCTTGCTGCGGCTACCTTTCTGGAATGGTTCCTACTGATGGCACTGAACGTCGATCCGCGTGGCCCAT
>OY757544.1:25750803-25845803 GCA_963584105.1 Alviniconcha strummeri
AACAATCCAAGAAACCAGTTAAACAACAACAAAACGCAGCTATTGTCTTTATATAACCAGATATACTACATATAGTGTAGTGTCCCTGATATAACCAACAATCCAAGAAACCTGTTAAACAAACAACAGCAAAACACAGCTACCGTCTTTTTATAACTGACCCACAATCCAAGGAAACTGTTAAACAAACAACACCAAAACACAGCTACTGTCTTTAAGATATACTACATATAGTGTAGTGTCCCTGATATAACCAACAATCCAAGAAACCTGTTAAACAACAGCCTCAAAACACAGCTACTGTCTTTTCGTAACTGACCCACAATCCAAGGAACCTGTTAAACAAACGACACCAAAACACAGCTACTGTCTTTATATAACCAGATATACTACATATATAGTGTAGTGTCCCTGATATAACCAACAATCCAAGGAACCAGTTAAACAAACGACACCAAAACACAGCTACTGTCTTTATATAACCAGATATACTACATATATAGTGTAGTGTCCCTGATATAACCAACAATCCAAGGAACCTGTTAAACAACAAAACTGACACAGCAGCTGTCTTTTTATAACCAGCAGTCCAATCAATCAACATCAAGATGATCTTTTCACAAGTTTAATGCGGGAGTAGGAAGGGACGCGAGGAAGCGGGGTGGGTGTGGGGGGGGGGGGGGGGAGGTGGCCACAGAACTTGGGTTCATTAATACACTATAGTGACCGGAATGAGCAACCAGGCGGTAAGACCGACTGGTACTAGTGATAGCCCCCCCTCCCCCCCCCCCCCCCCCTCTTTTTTTGTTTTTGTTTTTCACTTCTTCTTTTTTTTGGTGGGGGGGGGGGGGGGGGGTAATGGAACTGCATAAGTGCTGATAGTACGCAAGGTACCCGAGTCAGGCGGGTGTGTTGGAGCTGGACTGACTAGGGCAGGCCGGTTTGTGACCAGGAAGTGAGGATCGAGTCATGCAGAGTTGGCCTCCACGGACTTGTTTGCAAGCGGCCTACCCTGCCACACCGTGCACACCGTGCAGTGACGCGGGTGACAGACAATGAAATGAAGGGTGTATGTATGCACGGGAGTCTAACCGGGGTTTTGATAGCGAGTGTGCAGAGCTGCGTAACACCCACCACAGGCGCCTGCTGCGGTATCAATACACTATCATTATATTAAAACCTTCTTCTTCCTCTTCTTCTGACACCCGCATGCTGAAAATCCAGCAATACAAACTCAAGACTCATGGCTTTCGTGCTTCTTCTTGCTTTGGACCCCCACATTTGGAATTCACTCCCACAAGACCTTTGACACTGCTCAACCCTGTCATCTTTTAAAGCCAAACTGAAAACCTTCCTCTTCTCACAGTATTTCCACCCCAGCTAATATCACTACCCAGTTTTTTGCTACAGTCTGCGTGCGCGCGTGCGTGTGTGTTTCCATATAACACCTTATGTAAATTGTTTTGGTAGGACTGTGCTCTACGTGTGTATAGAATATTTAGGTTAATATGTATCACGTGAGCACTCAGGGTGTTGATGAGCGTATGGTAAATGTACATTATTATTATTATTATTATTATTAATTCCTCTCTCTGTCAGGCATTCGTCTTCACTCTCTTAAGTCAAAACTGAAAACCCATCTCTGCTCCTCTGCATACTTGTGTCATTTTACCAATCCGTCACCAGTAATGCATGTATTTGTAGAGTGTGTGTGTGTGCGCGCGCGCGCGTGTGTGTGTGTGTGTGTGTGTGTGTGTGTGTGTGTGTGTGTGTGTGTGTGTGTGTGTGTGTGTGTGTGATATGAACTGAGTGTATCCTTATGTCTTTGTAAGCGCTCTGGACTCATGAGATGGGGCGCTATAACTGACTGAATAATCAATTATTATATATTATATTTCTCGAACAGCCGCCAAGAACACAGTTAACCCCACATCCCAAGCCTTGTTTTTTATTTGTTCGTTTTAAGATGAAGAAGAATGTCGTAAACCAGAGCTTCAGTTAACCCTACTCCTTCCCCGCCGGAAAAGAGGAAAATGGGAACAGTTTAGAAATACTGCTGCAATGGCCCGAATAATTGAAAAGCCGATGTACGCCAAATGTTCTAATAATACGCCAGAAGTACATGCTGAACTGGGACTTTACAACTGATTACACAGTCGCTAACACCAACAGTACTCTCTGACTATCCTAAGTGTTCTGCTGGACTTTCCGCCTCGGTCCTTTCTCTTCAAAAAGGTTACTTGTAGTTCAGCGTGGACCGGCACCGTTTCAGTTGTGACTAATTTGTCCCGCACAATGAAACATTAAAATGGCAGTCATCGCTGCCTATCGTAATGCATGAGTCATTCTGGTGGTGACAGTGTAGCAACACACACACACATACACACACACACACACATAATCTCTCTTTCCCCCCGTCCATACCTCCCGCCCTCCCCCCCATAAACCTTATGGTTTCTCGGTGTGGACGCGAGTCAGTTCAGTAAAGCACTATGCATGTTTACTTATTAAATCAGTTTAGAATTGATGAGAAATACGCTCTGTATCATATGTGTGTGGCAGTCTGCTAGTTTTTGTTTTGTTTTGTTTTTTAAATAAAAATAAAAATCTCAGTTTTATTAACGTCTACTTCGTGATTTCTTCCTTGTCAGCTAAATTATAGTAGCAGACGATATTGGCGGCCATATTGTTTTCATTGCACACTTTACGGCAGTGTCGTATTTGTTTATAATTTGTTTTTTGCAAACTTCAGAAAGTAGATATATTTAGTATAATTTTATACATTTTTAGCTAGTATTTGTGATGTAGACTTTCAAAATAATTCACAGGAGTAGGAACAGGGTTTAGAGTAAATGTTTCTTCAATTTACACTTGTGCTTAGTGCGTCGTTTTGTTATTGTATGCATTTCATAGAGTACTATGTCAGTATGTGGTTGTTTCAAAGACTCCGATGCAATGTTGCTGTGGTAACAATGACTTAGTATTATATTATTGTAATTTTGTATTTTGATGTCTAAACTTTATATGCTGTGTGTCATACGTGTATGATAGTCTGCTAGTTTTATAAAAATAAAAAATAAAAAAATCATTTTTTCTATGGATATGATGCACTTTGTATTTGATTTGCAATCACAAAATGTGTCCATGGTCCATGTATTGCTGCACTGCATGTCTTGATTGCATTAATTGTTCTGGGATGTGTGCATGTTTGCCTGCGGTTTGCTGTTGGCATTGGATCGTCTGGTAAATGCATGTTTCATGTGTCAGTTCTATGTTCATTCTCGTTTTGAATTGTGAAGTGCTTTGTGCCAGTCTAGTTGGATTAGGCACTCTATAAGTGTCATGTATTATTATTATAATATATTATCATTATGTGTAAATAATGTATCCTCGGCTGGATCTACAACTGTGTTTATTGTTGGTTACAGCGTGTTGTCTTCATGACCAAAATAAATGGTGAAACATTTATGAATCTGGATTTTTTACCACCACCTGTGACATGTGTAAGCAATCTTGATCATAAGCAAGCATAGTAACTTATAATTTATGCACAATTACATCAGCTTGTGTGATGAAAATGTGTGTGTGTGTGCGTGTGTGCAATGGGGGGTGAGGGTAGGGGATATTAGTGAGAAATTATCTGTACCTATTATCAGCTTTGTGTTTTTGATGTTGTTTGTTTTTGTTTGATTATGAAGTGCGCAGAGTGTGTGAGTACAAACTTCATTGTGTAGGAAGCTTCCTCTCTTTGAGACATGCGTAAATCTCTACATGTTGTAGTCCCATGCCTGCTTCTTCTTGTTGTCCAAGCCTAGGACTGAACTAAGAAAGGGCATTCTAATTAACCATTTATTATTCATTTTATTTTGTATTTCTCTCTCTCTCTCTCTCCCCCCCCCCCTCCCCCATACTGAAGGGGAAAAAAAAGAGGAAGTACCTCTGGTAAAGTTCATGCACCTTGTATTTACATGCATGCCAGGTGAGAGTTACTGTAGGTGACTGGTCTTTGCTGTTGTACTTGTGTATTTCATGCGCCAATTAACCCCCTTGAGTGTTGGTTGCCACTGAAGGAGTTTGTAAAATGCCTTAACCCCTTCACTGCCATGATGTCATTTGAAAACAACCCATGAAAGTGTGAAATTTGAAACCCTTAAGCCTTTTCGTCTTCTTTTTTGCACTGGCATGAGAAAGATTTTCATCAATATGCATAGCATTGAAAGCAGATGTTATAAGAATAGAAAATACACTGTTTGCAGGGGCGTCCCTGCATCATTCAGCCCAGAGATTTTACAGGCTGGGGCAGTGAAGGGGTTAGATGGTCTGAGCATTTAATACCAAACAAATTTATACACACAGCTAGGGGGAAGGTGTTTCAAGCAGCATTCTTAGCAAGGCGTGACAGTGAGTCCGAGTCTTTGACCCAAACTCAATGCGCTGGTTTATGACATCCTTCCTCCAACCGCTGCTATTAGTATTACTGGTTATGCCATGTCTCTGAAAACTGTCACCTAACAGACAGTACTTTTTCCTTGGTGCTCAGATGGCAGCAAGTTTGCAACACTAACAGACAACTCAAATTACATCAGGCATTTCTTTTAAAACCACACGTTGCTTACACCAGCAGAATTAAAACCAAAATCATTTGAATCAAGTCGGAACTCTTTTTTTTTTTTTTTTACCTGGGGCAGACATGCCTCATGTTTTATTGTTTATGAGTGTACTTTGCCACTATGTTGCTTTCACAGTCTTATTGGTACCCAGACTTTTGGAGGGCACTGACAGCATGGGTGGGCAGCTGCATGGAAATAAAGAGTGCCCCTTCAGAGGTGTAACCAGTTCTGGCAGAGTTTGGAGGAAGGTGCTGGAAAGCAATGCTCGGAGTGTGTCTGACTAACACTGATTGTAGTGATGTAGCAACAGCAGGGTCATGCTATGATGGTCAACACTCTCCAGGGGTCCGACAACCTGTCATCCTACTCTGCCCTTATTGTGCTGCATATTCTGCCCTTACTATGCTGCATATTCTGCCCTTACTGTGCTGCAGAATAGCCCTTACTGTGCTGCATATTCTGCCCTTACTGTGCTGCATATTCTGCCCTTACTGTGCTGCATATTCCATCCTTACTGTGCTGCATATTCTGCCCTTACCATGCTGCATATTCTGCCTTATATCATGCTGCATATTCTGCCCTTACCATGCTGCATATTCTGCCTTATATCATGCTGCATATTCTGCCTTATATCATGCTGCATATTCTGCCCCTACTGTGCGGCAAATTCTGCCCTTATAGTGCGGCATATTCTGTATTCAACAGACAAATGTACATTACAGACTATGCATAATGCACACCACACAGGACAACTGTACAGACCACGCACATTGTATTTGAAGCATTTTGTACATCACACAACTGTGCAGACTGTACATTTTGTATCAAACAACTGTACAAACTATGTACATTTTGCATCAAACAGTACAGGCTATGCACATGATGATTTATTATGTATTCAGAATAATCAGTCAACTGTACAGGCTATGCAAGCTGTACACCACTTTACAGGTTATGCACACCACATGTCAGAAAACTGTCTTGTAGACAGTGTATAAATTTGCAGATGTATGCACTGTCTTATATTTATACCGGTTACTGACTTCTTCAGATATTGTACAATCTGCGTGTTAAGTGTTGTTTGACAGCTGAGGTCTTATTCGCAAAATCTGCATACAAAACAATTTTTACTGGCTCACCTTTCATGCAAACCAAGTTCTCTTCTTCACACAATTCCCCCCCCAAACAACAACCACCACCACCTCACCTTTACCTTTCACGCACCGGTGTACCAGACAGCTCTAACAATGCCTGCAGAGGGTACAAGCCAGACATGGCTGTTCACCCACAAGCATTTAACAGCAGTCATGGGATACAGGAACAACAGCTGCTAGCTATCACACGCACCGGTGTACCAGACAGCTCTAACAATGCCTGCAGAGGGTACAAGCCAGACATGGCTGTTCACCCACAAGCATTTAACAGCAATCATGGGATACAGGAACAACAGCTGCTAGCTATCACTGGAGGAGTGTACCAGACAGCTCTAACAATGCCTGCAGAGGGTACAAGCCAGACATGGCTGTTCACCCACAAGCATTTAACAGCAGTCATGGGATACAGGAACAACAGCTGCTAGCTATCACTGGAGGAGTGTACCAGACAGCTCTAACAATGCCTGCAGAGGGTACAAGCCAGACATGGCTGTTCACCCACAAGCATTTAACAGCAGTCATGGGATACAGGAACAACAGCTGCTAGCTATCACTGGAGGAGTGTACCAGACAGCTCTAACAATGCCTGCAGAGGGTACAAGCCAGACATGGCTGTTCACCCACAAGCATTTAACAGCAGTCATGGGATACAGGAACAACAGCTGCTAGCTATCACTGGAGGAGTGTACCAGACAGCTCTAACAATGCCTGCAGAGGGTACAAGCCAGACATGGCTGTTCACCCACAAGCATTTAACAGCAGTCATGGGATACAGGAACAACAGCTGCTAGCTATCACTGGAGGAGTGTACCAGACAGCTCTAACAATGCCTGCAGAGGGTACAAGCCAGACATGGCTGTTCACCCACAAGCATTTAACAGCAATCATGGGATACAGGAACAACAGCTGCTAGCTATCACTGGAGGAGTGTACCAGACAGCTCTAACAATGCCTGCAGAGGGTACAAGCCAGACATGGCTGTTCACCCACAAGCATTTAACAGCAGTCATGGGATACAGGAACAACAGCTGCTAGCTATCACACGCACCGGTGTACCAGACAGCTCTAACAATGCCTGCAGAGGGTACAAGCCAGACATGGCTGTTCACCCACAAGCATTTAACAGCAGTCATGGGATACAGGAACAACAGCTGCTAGCTATCACTGGAGGAGTGTACCAGACAGCTCTAACAATGCCTGCAGAGGGTACAAGCCAGACATGGCTGTTCACCCACAAGCATTTAACAGCAATCATGGGATACAGGAACAACAGCTGCTAGCTATCACTGGAGGAGTGTACCAGACAGCTCTAACAATGCCTGCAGAGGGTACAAGCCAGACATGGCTGTTCACCCACAAGCATTTAACAGCAATCATGGGATACAGGAACAACAGCTGCTAGCTATCACTGGCAGGAGCTGTCAAAGGTTTTACTTTTGTTGTGGCAAAAGTTTGTTGTGACAAGGATACTTCTGTTGCAACAAAAAAGCGTGTTTTGTCGCAACGAACACGTGTCTGTCACGACAAACATTTTCGTGGCGACCTAACTTTTGTCGCGACAAAAATGATGTTTGTGGCAGCTCCCGCCAATGATAGCCTGTTGCCTGAACACCAGCACAAGGGCAACGCGGCCTAACAGACATGCTTAAGGTGGGTCACTTGGAACAGGCACCAAACCCAGCTGCTGCCTGGTCTTCAACATTAAATCAATGCTCAGGGGTCTGAGCATCAGCGCTTTTGCACTGTCTATGCAAAACGGGTGAGAGACTGATGCGTTTTGAGTGCTGTCAGTTATTTGACTGGGACTGAGATGTTCTCTGTCTTGGAATACTGGGGTGGAGATGTCTGTCTTGGCAAGACGGACATCTCGGTCCCAGAATTCCAAGATGGACATCTCAGTCCCAGTATTCCAAGATGGACATCTCAGTCCCAGTATTACGATACACATATCTCAGTCCCAGTATTCCAAGACAGACATCCCAGTCCCAGTATTCCAAGACCAGTATCTCAGTCACCGTACAAGACCAATATTTCAGTCCCAGCATTCCAAGACAGAGAACATCTCAGTTCAAGCATTTCAAGACAGACATCTCAGTCCCAGCATTTCAAGACTAATATCTCAGTCCCAGTAGTCCAAGACAGACATCTCAGTCCCAGTATTCCAAGAGTGGAGACCAATATCTCAGTCCCAGTATTTGATGACGCCATCCCAGCCGGCAGTGGCCATCTTGGATGTTTCATGGGGGTGCCAGAGGACACTGATGCAGACGTCGTCGTGAGCCTTGAACTTGCTGTACAGCTTGGTGCTCTTCCAGTCCCACACATACACCTTGCCATCAGCATCCCCGCAGGAAATGTAGCTGGCAAACACAGAGTAAAAAAGCATTTACTGCACTGTCCAGAAAAAAACGGCCTCTCACACAATTCTGGTTTCAGTATTACTTTTTTTCCTTTCTTTTAGCTAACTGAGGGAGTAGCTCACTTAGTTTCTTTTTCACAGCCATGCCTATTCTTGCATCTGACGTGTTTGTCAGGGTGGGGTTGCAAGTGTGCGTTGTTAGTGTTACTTTTTAAAGTGCCCTGCTTGGTAGCTGGGCACTCTAGAAATCCTCTTTATTATTAATATTATATTGCAGAGACAGAGTAACTCACTAACTGACTTCATACCATTACTATGTTAACTGTTAGTACTGTGTAAAAGGCTGTCAAACAAGATGCTGGTTTCATTAAAAAAAAAAAATTCAAGTAACCACCCACCCAATTCAAAGCATCGCAACAACAGGAAATGTCTCACTTACCTCATCTCAGGTGAGAAGTCAATACCGCATGCATAGCCAGCCACCTGCAATGAAGCCATGCAGAAATTACAATATGGCTGGATTTTTTTTATTCTGAAGAACCACAAAACAGCTAAATTATCTTGCTAGCAACCAAGAAAGTTGCAGTCAGTCAGGACATTAAAAACTTGATGATAACTGTACATGTGTGTGTGTGTGTGTTTGTGTAAGTGTGTGTGCGTGCATGCATGCGTGCGTGTGTGTGTGCATGCTCACATGTGTGAATGCATGTGGGTTTTGATGTCATATCTATTGTTTTAATTTTTTCTCTCATGACCTTTTTTTTCTTCCTTTTTGGCTTTTGTTTTTGTTACGAACTAATGCACATTAGATGAAGCTCATCGTCAGTGTGCAGACCCAGTTCAAAGTTACACACACACACAAACTACAAACCAAGCTACCCTCTTCTTCACCAAACTGACCCTAACAACCAACCGTCCAGTCTACTAAAGCAGCCAAAACAAAGAAAGCTGCTGATGGCTACTGTACCTACCATGTGTCCTTTGAAGGTCTTTTTCCTCATGAACTTGAATCTGTTGAGGACGTCAAACACGCAGACCTTGTTGTCCATGGACTGGCACGCCAACCACTTGCCTGCCATGCACACAGAGCAAAACTAACTTAAAGGAGACACCAGGTGAAAATGCAAGCTGGCCTGAAAATTTCACATGGCTGTTCTACCGTTATGCAATGGAAATACTTTCTTGCTTTGACATTCAGCTCCCCAAAGGCACAGCCATGCTGGTTTGCTCTTTACCAATGAAGAGCAGAAACAGGCTGCCTCATGACATGGTGCGCTGCATGTACACTTCTGCCGCACATGCTGGTCATATTCATGACGTCATGGATGCGATCAAAATGGCACAGCTCACAGCTATGTTTTCCAAACTTTCAATTCAAATGCCTTTTTTTTCCTTTTCTTTTTTAACAAACTAGACTATAAACCACACCAAAAAACTGCTGTGAGTGTATTTTTTAGTTTCATTCCTATCGACAGGCCACATCTTCTCGGGGAGGTCCTTTAACTGCATGCTTTGGTTTCCTCAACAAATTCCATTCCAGTGCAACAGCCACAGTAGCAAAATCCATGAAAAGTACCTGGATTCATGAACTCTTTTCCGACATATTAAATGTAGAATCTACTATTCCCCCCAACACCCCACACAAAATGTATACCATAACTTATCCCTCCCCCCCACTCCCCCGCCTCCATGTACACCATAACCTATTGCTTCTCCAAAATTGCAGCATATGTTGGTAAAATGACTAAAGGCTGCTCACCATTGGGAGATAGTGTGACGGCCGGCATGGAGTGCATGGAAGGGTCAGCAATGTACTTGAAATCCACAGGAACGTCCCTGCACACACACACACACACACCACAGAATCACATCAGCAACCAGTTCCTCCTCCTGGGCTCCCTGTCCCTCATAGTCCTTATGGTCTCTGTGGACGTAATCAAGAGCTCAGGAGTGGTGTGAAAGTCAAGATGGCCATCCTGGGCTCCCCATCCCTAACACTCCTCATGGTCTCTACGGCTGTAAAGCAACACTGAACTTGATCTGAACACCATGTCAAACACAAAGAACACACACACACACACACACATGTACACCATAGACCCATCCACAGAAGTACACCCAAGGACACACAGTGATGTATGATTATAATTCAGACACAGAGAGAGTGGGATTTGTTTTTTACTTTTAAGGGTAGTAGCATATATAAAACACTTGCATGTCATTAAGAGAGAGAGAGAGGGAGAGAGAGAGGGGGGGGGGGAGAGAGAGACACACAGAGAGAGGGAGAATAAGAGAGTAAGTAACTTGGTGTTTTACACCCAGTCAACCACTACAGTTATATCAGGGCGAAAAGAGAGTGAGACAGAGAAAAACAGCTGACACAATAATGATAAAACATGGGTTTCACACTCACCATTCCCACACACGTAAACTTTTGTCATCGGATGTGGAGACAAAGCGGCGGTTCTGATCCACAAAGGTGATGGTGTTGACGGCCCCCAAGTGCCTGTCGTACTCCTGCACGATCTCCTCCGTGCGGATGTCCCACTGCACGGAACAGTCACAAGGGTCAAAGGTGACCAGTAACAAAAAAATCAAAATCGAAGCTGACCATCTAGGGAACCTAACATTCAAAGATGACCATATTCAAAAATTTCACAATAAAAAATAAAAATCTAAAACAACATTTTTCGAACCACTTGACATGAAAACAACATAGCTCAACCAAAAGCACAAAAGTGTTCTAGTTCTACATCTCATTTTTCATTGTTTAGTTGTTGTTTAAGTGGCTCACTGCTTTAAACTTACACAAACAATCTTCTTGTCCGATGTGCCGGCCACGAAGAGGTGCTGTTTGTCGTCATCAGGATGGAAGCGTACACAGTAGGGAACTTTGCGGCTGGTGAAGCGCGACTTGCACTGGCCTGAAGACAAAACAACAGCAAATGACATCTTATAATAAATAATAAAGCCTTCATTGCCCTGCTTGTTTGTCCCTGTTCAATGACAACTGACACTGTCGTTACAGGTAACTTACTGTCTCTAGCCAGAATGTTGGAGGCAAAGCAAAGTGCTTGCTGTTTTCTTGGTGTGTGTATGTGTGCGTGTGTGTGTGTTTTGTTACTTTTTGCATGGTAATTTCACAAAAACGGCAACAAACGTTTCACAATACCAAAACAAAGAAAATACAAATTTACAACAGTAGATGAAAAGTAAAAAAAGAGAAGAAAAAAAAGAGACAAGCGCAGAAGAGAACAATACAGTATGCAAACGGACCTTGCATGTGTAAAACCTCCTGGGCATTAATTAGTATTACAGACATATTTGTCTAACAATACTTATGGATGCTCAAAAGGAATATATATTCATCACATACACTACCACACTTGGAGAGGGAGAGGGAGTGAAAGAAGGAGTTAAGAGTTCTGTGTCAGGATCACCTTCAGCTATAGCAATCTTCACTACACAAGAAACTATTGCTGAAGCCCCTAAGCTGGAGTGAAGCTGCTGGAGCAGTGGATAATGCTGACAGCATGTACAGGTGTTGGGAAATGGCTGCACACACAACCTTCTTACCCAACACTGGGCAAACCTCAGGGTTTTAGTTCAGTAACGCTAAAAAAACTGTGCCTGTGCTGATGTTACCAGCCATGGGCATGGTACATGATACTTTAGCCATCCAAATGGGAAATTTGTGGCATTGCTCAGTCCTAATAAATTAAAACCCTAACTGAAATAAAACTGTGCATGATAATAAAGTAAAATCATGAGTATTAAACCCCACTTTCAGTCCCAGTTCCAAGAGTTGTCCATGTTGTGAGTACATTTTTATTATTAGTATGTTCCCTGGATCTGCTAGTGGTAAAACACTGGCTGTTCTAGGGAAAAGTTTGAAATTTTAACAAGATCTGGGATCAGTGAGTTGTGGCAACATCATAAACATTAGGGTTTGTTTGACTGTTCATTGGTTTTTAACACAGCAACCATGAAGGCCACATCAGCCTGAAGCACGCTACATTGAATCACAAGGGGCAGTCTGAGTCAGTTTGCATTATGTTAGGTCTGAAGAGTACTGGGATCAAATAAAGCTGAATGAACAGAGAAGGCAGAAATAAGAAAGGTGGAATCCCCGGCAGTTGGTGAAGCATGCAAAGCTATATCTAACATGGTCCAGGCTTTGCGGAGGGAACATTTAATTTCAACACTCTGGAATTTCAACAGAGGGGATACAATTTCAGTGTCCGCAGTACCAAACTGCAGAGTTCTGTGTGAACCCCCAATCCCCAAATGTGCCCCCCCCCCACTCCCAACTGTGCCCTACCCCCCACTCCCAACTGTGGGGACCCCCCTCCCACCCCCCACTCCCAACTGTGGGGACCCCCACCCCCACCCCAACTGTGGGGGACCCCCCACCCCCCACCAACTGTGGGGACCCCCCTACCCCACCCCCTACCCCAACTATGGGGACTCTCCCACCCCAACTGTGGGGACCCCCCACCACCCCCAACTGGGGGACCCCCCACCCCAACTGTGGGGACCTACCCCAATGCTCCCCCCCCCCCCCCCCCCCAACACACGCACACAATGGACACACACACACTTATGATGCATTCAGTCCAAGATGACAATGCTACAAAACTTGAGGAGCCTGAAGAGACAGACAGACCGCTGCCAGAGTCAGCGACAGACAACAGAGAGAGCAGCACCTGTTTCCGTGTCCCAGAGCTTGCAGTATCGGTCGTAGGCACAGCTGAGGAACTCCTTGCCATCGTTGTTGAACTGTATGTCTCTGACAGCCTGTTTGTGACCAAGGTACGTCCGAATGCACCGCCGGTTGTTGTAAACTTCCCAAATCTAAGGAGAAGCCAGTACAAATTTTAAGCGTTTATGCAAAACGGAACACAACCAAAAACACACACTTACTACAACTGAACTTTCAAGTCTAAATAGCAGGGAACCCCAACAACAGCGAGGCTATCTCTAAAATTAAAACTGTAGAAGCAGTTTTTGATGCTGTATTATATCACTATAATTATGCAGCTATTTTAATCATCATACGATCAGTCTAACTTCACAAAGTACTGTGCACAGATTTTCAATAAAACACAGAAGGAGAACAGGAAGAAGAAGAAGGAAGAAGATGAAGAAGAGAAGAAGATGATGAAAAGGAAGAAGAAAAAGGAAGGAAGAAGAAAAAGAAGAGAAGAAGTTGAAAAGGAAGCAGAAAAGGGCAAGGAATAAGAAGTAAAGGAAGAAGATGAAGAAAAAAAGAAGATGCAAAGGAAGAAGAAAAAGGGAAGGCAGAAGATAAAGAAATGAGGAAGAAGAAGAAAAGGAAGGAAGGAAGGAAGGAAAGAAGACGAAGAAGAAGCAGAAGAAGAAGAAGAAGAAGAAGAAGAAGAAAATAAGAAAGGAAGAAGAAGAAAAGGAAAGAAGAAGAAGAAGCCACTCACCTTAATTTTGGTGTCCATGCTACAGGACAACAAGAGGTGTGCATAGCGTGGGAACCAGCGAATGGCAGACACCCCCTTGGTATGCCCTGTCCAGGTGAAGATCTGTTTCTTGGGCAGGAAACACTTCTCTGGTGGCTCTTCTGATCGAAGGTTGACGCCCACATCTTGTGGAGGGTGTAAAAAGGAACGGCCTTGGTAGTCGAAAGGGTCTTTGACTGAAACAAACAACTCACTTTCTGTATCTGTACCTTGTACATTGGGGGAGAAGGGAGACTTGCATATTTTTGGGGCAGTGTGTGAATATCTGTACACATACCACATCTGTGATAAAGGCATGCTCATAATGTCCTCAGTACTAAACATATCTTTGGAACAATGTGTGAATATCTGTACACATACAGACATCGGAGAGTAAAGGCATATTCATAATGACCTCAGTACTAAACATATCTTTGGAACAATGTGTGAATATCTGTACACATGCCCACATCTGAGAGTAAAGGCATGTTCATAAGCCACCTCAGTACTAAACATATTTTTGGAGCAATGTGTGAATATCTGTACATGTGCCAACATCCAAGAGTAACAGCATGCTCATAATGACCTCAGTATTAAACATATCTTTGGAACAATGTGTGAACACCTGTATGCATAGAGATATCTGATAGTAAAGGTATGTTCACCAGTTACCAAGCAGCAAGCCAGCATGTATAACTGTAAGGATGGGGACGGTTAAAGATGGATCAATCTTTCTCTCTTCTTGGTGCATGTGGGGATGAGTAATGAACTTGCCTTACGAAGACAGATTATGTACTAAGTGTTCATCTGCTGACACTGGTGACGAATTCCATTATGTTTTTAGTTGTCCTTTTTTTGTGTGCAGAAAAAAATATCTTTCACCATTTTACTGTAAAAATGCAAATGTTAACAGATTTCAGTCTATTTTGCAGTAAAAAGAAAAGATTATTGGTAAATTTAGCACACTTTTTGAAATTTATTATGAGTGAATTCTGATGTCAAGTTTACGCAGAGCGATAAAAAAAAAATCTCCATCTGTTTATTTTCTATTAATGTTGCAATCTCTAGTTTTATAGAATGTATGCCTGTCGAATCCCCCTTTCCCCCACCTTTCCCCAAAATCTTGTGTGTGTGTGGGGGGGTGGGGGTGGGGTGGGGTGGAATACAGCGAAAACTACCTGCACCTTCCAAAGAGAAGAAACAAAAGGAACAAAAACAAGTGCAACGCAAAAAGGCCAAAAGTGGTCGGCAAGGAAAGGAGAGAAGGAGCAGAGGGGATGGGGAAGGGAGGAAGAGGGGAAAGAGAAAAAGAAGAAGAGAGGTAAGGAGGAAGGGAGGAGGGGAAGAAGGAAGAAGCCGAGAGGGAAAGGGGTTGGGAGGAAGAGGTATGGAGGAAGGGGCACAGACAGAGAGGGAGGGGTAAAAAGAGGAAACGAATGGAGAGTGAAGGGGGCAGGGACGAAGAGGGAGAGGTAAGGAGGTAAGCATAACAACTAATCTAATCTAGAAACATTTCTTTTTTGCCAACATTGAAGACCTGCCACGTTTTCAGTTCCATGCTGATGTCTTCATTCATTCCAAGTCTCCTGGGTGTTTGCTGCCCATTTTAAGCTGTGTATATTTAGCTTTGTGTAGTCAGAATGCTTGCATGTGTGGGTGCCTCTGTGAGTGTCTGTGTGCCTCTGTGAGTGAGCGTGTGTGTGTGTGTGTGTGTGTGTGTGTGTGTGTGCGTGCGTGCGTGCATGCGTGCGTGCGTGCATGCGTGCACATGTGTATGCGCTTAGCCTCTAGGGACAAGATTTTGCGCTTTAAAAAAATACCTTAATTATTATTAATCATTATTATTATAAGCATAACAAGAGGGAGGGGTGTAAAGATGGGGGGGGGGGGGGGGGGGGGCAGAGACAGGAAAGAGGGAGCAAGGAAAAGATCAAGGTACAGAGAGAGAAGCAGAGAAACAGTGTGTCGGATGGAATGATGATAGGAGGGGCAAGCATAACAAGATGGAGGGTGGAAAGTAGAAAGAAAGAAAGGGAAGGGGGAAGAGAGGAGGGAAGAAGACAGGCAAAGGGGAAAGTAAAAAAAGGTATAGAGGGAGAGGCAGAGAAACAGCGGGGTGGGATAGAAAGAGGGCAGAAGGGAGGGGAGGGGAGGAGAAAAAGAGGGCGGGAGGCAGGGGTGGAAAGAAGTGGCAATGCGGGAACAAAGAAAAAAAGGAAAAAGGGGAAGACAGAAGGAATGAGTGGTGGAAGGTGGGAAGAAGAAAGGGGGCAGGAAACATACTGTGCAGTGTGGTTTTCTCTTCCATGGGCTTGTCTTCTGTGGAGCGGCTGGCCTTGCTGCGCTTGGCCAGAATCTCGTCCAGTTCCTTCTGCTCGTCCTGCATGCAGCACACAGCATATGTCATCATCATCACCATCATCATCATCATCATCATCATCATCATCATCACAGAGTTTATGTGTGTATGCAGTGTGTATCTGGTGCTGTGAACACGTAAGGTTTTATGTGGATATTTTTTTTATGCGCTATATATAATATACATTTTCATTCATTCATCCCATCATCACCACCACCATCATCATCATCATCACCACCATCATCATCAACAACCTTATACAAAAGGTTACATCAGCTTACATCATCAAACACAGCACACAGTTAACATAAACAATCTCAAATACAGAACACACACACACACCTCGTGTCAGGATCATCACAGTCACACACTGACATAGCTTTCATCATAAACATCAAACAGACTCTGGCTGCAACAGACAGATGACAGCGACAACACCAACAGCCATACAGTGCCCAGCAATGTAAAAATCACAGTCACTTCAGTTTTGTGTCGACTGTTATTGTGAAAAAGGTTGACAGGGGCTAGAGACACAGACATGAGTGGAATCTGACAAGTCCAATCATCCTGCGATGATGCCAGACACTTGGATGTCAGACACAATCTTCACCAGACTGAAGCACCAAGCAAAGCTCACCTCAGAGGGTTTCATGACAGTCTTCTCGTCCACAAACTTGCCCCACGGTCCCAGGTAGCCATCGATGTCACCCGGATCTGTGTTCTTCTCCCGCTTCCGCTTCTCAATTTTCTTTGGGTTGGACTCAAACACCGTAGCCCCTGCACACAAGACAAGGAAAACCTGTGGTGAAAATGATACCAGTCTGGTGCCTCTGCTCACAAACTGACCAACCACATGAGCGTCCCAGACTTCCCCCAACATCTTCTGCCAGCTCTGATTCTAGCAGTCAATTTCTCTGAGGTGGACCACAACACTGGCCCCTGCACAGAACACCAGCCAAATCCAGATATGGATACCAGTCTGGTGCCTCTACTCACAAACTGACCAACCACATGAGCGTCCCAGACTTCCCCCAACATCTTCTGCCAGCTCTGATTCTAGCGGTCAATTTCTCTGAGGTGGACCACAACACTGGCCCCTGCACAGAACACCAGCCAAATCCAGATATGGATACCAGTCTGGTGCCTCTACTCACAAACTGACCAACCACAGGAGCGTCCCAAAGACTTCCCCCAACATCTTCTGCCAGCTCTGATTCTAGCAGTCAATTTCTTTGAGTTGGACTCCAACACCGCAGACACGGAAAGTCTGTGGTGAAAATGGACACCAGACCGGTGCCCCTGCTCACAAACTGACAACATGAGCATCCCAAAGATTTCCTCCAACACCTTCCGCCAGCTCTGATTCTGCAGTCAATTTCTTCAGGATGGACTCAAACACTGTAGAGTGTATTCCTTGCACACAAGATGAGCCAAATCCAGATATATGTGGATACCAGTCTAGAGCCTCTATTCACAAACTGACCAACCACATGAGCGTCCCAAAGATTTCCCCCAACATCTTCCACCAGCTCTGATTCTAGCAGTCAATTTCTTTGGGTTGGATTCTAATGCTGTAGCCCCTGCACAGAAGATGAGCCAAATCTCGATATGTATACCTGTCTGGTGCCTCTACTCACAAACTGACCAACCACAAAAGTGTCCCAAAGATTCCCCCCCCCCCCCCAACACCTTCCACCAGCTCTGATTCTAGCAGTCAGTTTGTGCTGCTCTCAATGGCATCAAGTTTCTACTAACTTCTCACCACCCTGTTTGCCTGATTGACGGCTGACTGGCCAAGCCTTCCAAGGAAAAGGAAGAAGCAGAACTGTAATTGGAGCCATCCATCTAGTGTAAATTAACCCCTTCGCTGCCATGATGTCACTTTAAAACAGCCAATAAAATACCAAACTTGAAACATTTAAGTCTTTGTGCCTTCTTTTTTGCACTAGCATGTGAAAGGATTTTCAACAAATTGCATGGCACTGAAAGTACATGTGCCATAGGACTGGAAAATACACTGCAGGTGCATGCGTGCATCTTTCAGCCCAGAAATTTCACATGCTGGGGCAGTGAAGCCCTTTCAGACATGGGCAACATGCCACAGTTGGAAGCCATGCAACAGCAGAGGGTGAATGTTGTTTGGGAGTGGCTTCATGTGCAAAATGGAAGTCATGCCACCAAATGCTGTTTGGCTTGCACAGCCTGGGTACAGGAAATGCATGTGTAAAGGACAGGACAAGTTTTAAACTGTGTCGCATGAGGCATTGTTTCAGCCAATCACAGTGCAGACTTGCAGTCAGCGCAGGTCTACGTAATGGCATCTCACATTCACGTAGCTTCCCAATTTAGAAATGATGAGAAGAGTTGACTTGGAATAAAACTGAGAAATTCTCACCTTTCTGATACTCAACAAAAGACAACAGCATATGACCGTGACAAACTGATACAATCCAAGACATGCAGCTGTACTTCATTCTGATTGAGGACATAAAAAAGATGTTACTGTTAGTGTTTACAGTAATGAACCCCCACCCCCAACCAAAATCATTCCTTGAAAATGAGTACTTGGAGAAGGGGAGAACAATTGATAACTGAAACTAGTACATATATTTCATATAGTACTCTACTTTTCCACAAAATAATCATTTTATCTTCTACCCAATACTCATTTTGCCTTTCTACACAATAATCATTTTACTTTTGTACACAACGAATAATCATTTTACCTTTCAGTGAATCAGTCAAGTATCTTTACTGTACCTTTCAACTCATCAGCAGTGCCTGTGTCACCAACCAGTCTCTCCTCGACAGTCATGTTATTAACACTGGGATCCAGAGCATAGCCTGAAACAAACACCAAGACTTGTAACCTGTAATAACCACCAACACTCATAACCTGTAGCAACCACCAACACTCTTAATGTGCAACAACCACCAACACTCATAACCTGTAACAACCACCAACACTTGTGACCTGTTACAACCACCAACACTTGTAACCTGTAACAACCTCCAATACTTGTAACCTGTAACAACAACCAACACTTGTAACCTGTAACAAACACCAACACTCGTAACCTGTAACAACAACCAACACTCACAACCTGTAACAACCTCCAACACTTGTAACATGTAACAACTACCAACACTCATAACCTGTAACAACCACCAACACTCACAACCTGTAACAACCACCAACACTCACAACCTGTAACAACCACCAACACTCGTAACATGTAACAACCACCAACACTCACAACCGGTAACAACCACCAACATTCATAGCCTGTATCAACCTCCAGCACTCGTAACCTGTAACAACCACCAACACTCACAACCTGTAGCAACCACCAACACTCATAACCCATAATAAACACCAACACTCGTAACCTGTAACAACTACCAACACTCATAACCAGTTACAACCACCAACACTCATGGTCATAACCTGTAATCACCACCAACACTTATAACCTGTAATAACATCCAACAATCACAGGCAGTGACAATCAAATCCAGCATCAAACTGTCACACAAGTTTATAAGCAAACAACAAGCAAACACAAGCTGACCACTGACACAGATAACTGGGTCAGTCAAGGAAGGATCAGTTAAAGGAGAACCAAAGAGAAGATGGTGGCTGGCCTGAAAATACAGCATCAGACAATCAGTTAAAGGGGAGCCAAATTTATAGAAGATGGGAGCTGGCCCAAAAACAAAAAATTAGATACTGTGCTAAAAACATTTCTATCTGCAGGCTTCAGTTATTACATGTAATAATGTATACAAAAGAAACATGACTTTTTTTTAGTGAACTCCTCAGGGTGCTGCCAATGGCAATGTCATGCTTGTTTGTTCATTACCAACAAATATCAGAAAAAGGAACAAACAAGAAGCAACTAAACAACAGCCTATCAACAGAAACCTTAATTTTTGTTTTTAATTTGATATTTTATCATTATCAATCGAACGTACCATAGCTTGTGAACGTGCGCCGTTGATTTTCAAACTGGAAGTCATTGAAGTGAGATGGCTCTGCAAACCCTGCCAGTGTGTTGCGCTCGGCGCTGGCTTGCTGTGTAAGGTGGGGGTTGGCTGGACCAAGCTGAAATATAATAAAACACAATATTTAATTGGTGATATTGATAAACAGCATAACTTACCTTAATCTACAAAAGTACTTTAAGAGAGAGTCACAGCAAGAGAGAGGGAGAGAAGCAGACCATCAAAAATAAAAATCCATAAATCTCTGACCAAAGTGTCATTGCAATTTTGTTTGTGCTCGGAATAGTAACTGCCCAACACTGTAACAGTGTAAGTAACTTGTTAAATAATATTCAAGGCATTTCTTCTTTCTTGAAGTTGAACGCACAAAAAATCCTTGCTAAAATTGGGCTAATGGAAATGGGAAACTATCATTAGTAAATGTAGTATTGTATTTGTACATTTTGTCATCTTGTCAGTACATCATATGACATAGCAACCTAAGAATCTTAATCAATAACAAATGGTGTTTTTTTCTCTCATTTCATTCTCATTATATCTCAGTGCCATTACCAATACCACTACCAAGTAACAGTGATTCACTGATACTGATAGCAATAGTAATATTGTGTCTGTGTGTGTCACTCTGTGTGTGTGTGTGTGTGTGTGTGTGTGTGTGTGTGTGTGTGTGTGTGTGTGTGTGTGTGTGTGTGTTTGTATGACTGTGACTGTGAGTATGTATCATTCCCTTATTGTTACACTAGTAGTACTTTAGTACTATTTATTAACTTACATTAAAACATAAGTAGAACACTGTAGTGTTATCATTTTTCTTCATTACAATTTCTGATCAATCTCAATATTCCACAGAATAATTTTTAAGAAAAACCAAAGTCCAAAGGCAAGAGATAGAATAAATCTATCATAACTAAAATGAACACAATGCTTACCTGAGGTGCATAGAGTTCTTCAAACTTAGGGTTGTAATTGACCTCCTTAGTGGTAGGATCCAGGTGTCGAATGCCACTGGAATCAACCTGGACAACAAGGGCGAGGCCAATGGCTAATTCAGGAATTGGGAAAATGACACTGGAATCAACCTGGACAACAAGGGCGAGGCCAATGGCTAATACAGGAATTGGGAAAATGACAGCTGACACATATTTCAATATTTGTGTGCAGCCAAGGCCTGTAGGCACCTTCAAAGCTTTCGGCCAATAGCCACTAAGTACTAGCCTAGTGCCCAACACTGTACCAAAGCCAGACAGCTGCATGTCATTGTCAGACAGATCCTAACAACAGTAACATACCCAAACAGGACTCTCTCTCTCTCACCTCTCTCTCTTGGGAGTGTGTGTGTGTGTGTGTGTGTGTGTGTGTGTGTGTGTGTGTATGTGTGTGTGTCCATGTGTGGTGGTGGTGGTTGTGAGGGAGGGCAGGGGGTGGGTGGGACCTAAAGCAGAATGATCAGCTATAACTTATACATAATATAATGTGACCCAAAAGCAGAATGATCAACAATCACTTGTAATACAAGTTTACAATTATATTATTATTACTATATTAGTGACAATTAACACTAATTTAGTTGAACTTTACTAAGTTAGTAAAAATCTACCTCAGGAACAAAACAAAAAATATATAACTATAATGGCATAGTATTCATTATTACACTCTTCATCTAGGATTAAACATTTATCACTATATCAGTAACAAATATTACACTGTATACATGTTATTACTATTACTATTACAGTATTAGCGATAGTGGAACACTGAAAATTTGTAACAACAACAACAAACAAATTTGTTTCTGGAATCAAACTTCACTCAGATTTATTCAAACATTAAATTTGCCATTAACTGATTAAGTGATAAACCCATAAAAAGTCCTGTTTTAAAATGTTATGCTTAGACTTTAGTGAATTACACTTTACAGTATTACATTTTATGAATTAACAGCATGGTATATTTTACAGTTCATTATGTACAATGAGTCAAACTTGATCATTTATTCTTTACAAAATTAGACCAGACAGCTGGCTGTGTACACCCCATGGCATGTCATATCAGAACTAATTACGTTTGTTAGCAAGTAAGTAAACATGGTGCTTAACATCCACAGAAACCACAAGGCTTATTCGGAATTGGGAAATTACACTTGCAGAATTTAGTTAGTTGTGTAAGAACCCAGTCCTGTGTTAGAAGAAGATATTAGAACTATAACTTAAGTTCTTAACAAATAAAGTTTTAATTATTAACTAAAGCTTCAAAAATGAACACCCATCCCCGACACAGATGGGACATAACATAGAGCCCAGATGCCTGCTATTAGTCCCTACCTACAAGTACTACTTCTACCACTGCTGAATTCATACTCCATAGATCTACCAGTCTTGATCTGCTGTGTTGAAAAAGAAAGTGGATTTTGGCAGAACGCAAGTTCTACGCATGTGGTTGAAACAATCATGCTAATTCCTTACAGTTGATTCAATTGTTGGAGCCGAAACTAGCATCATGTTAGCTGCTATGGACTTTGATTTGTCCAACGGCTTAAGATGTGCGTTAAATTCATCAGTCTGTTCATCCTTTTCGTCGTTTGATTCCCCGGAATCAGTGTCGTAGCTCTTCAAAGACAACAAGGCTGCCATCTTTTCTACTCCGCAGTGAATTAAAACAAGGAATTAAAGTTAACCATGTGTATATGAATTGTTTTGTAGTAGTTGTTAGAGAAAAGCAGTCTTGGTTGAAAAAATATACGGACAGCTTTTTTAAACAAATTTCAAGTTAATGTTGACTGCTTTTCTTTTTCATTGCGAAGAAAGTAAAAAAAAAAAACTGGATTGGAAACTGGACTAAATCATTCGGGCTCAATATTTAAGGCTGGTATACCATAACCAATTCGTATACAGTTGCGGGTTTTCCGGCTTATGCAAAATTACCATACAAATTCGTAAATTCAGTGAAATAATCTCTCTCTCTCTCTCTCTCTCTCTCTCTCTCTCTCTCTCTCTCTCTCTCTCTCTCTCTCTCTCTCTCTCTCTCACACACACACACACACACACACACACACACACACACACACACACACACACACACACACACACACACACACACACACACACACACACACGTCGGATGGGGGAAACAGGCACAGCTGTAAAAAATATATCTAAAAATGATAGTAAGTAAACATGGTGCTTAACGTCCACGGAAACCACAAGGTTGATTAGGGACGGGAGAAATGATAGTATGTCACATGACTTTTATAACCCCCCCCCCCCCCTTTCCCCGTACAGCCTGTCACCAAGTGCCTGTAACCACAAAGTCCTGAGATGTGTGTGTGCGCGCGCACGTGTGCGTGCTATCATGACAAGCAAGCTTACAGGGTTATTGCGATCAGAAATATTTCTTTCTACAGTATCTGCTGCGGCTCACGAAAACTCACTTCGTCACAATCCTCAAGACGATCCGTGGTTTTCATATTCTCCAATTCTCAAATATTCTCACGAGAAGCTCTGAGAACGTCGCCATTTTAACACTTCCTATTTGGAATGAAAATGAGCTACTCATTCGTGTCATTGCAGATTCCGTCATGAATTTACGAGTACAAGTCGTTATAGGTAAGTGCCTTATTTTGATCGGTTATTGTTCTTTTCGTGTGCACACATGCTATGTCTGTATGACGGCTGACCTTTTGTGTTGTCGACTGCTTGTGTGGGTGTGCCCTACTTCGAAGGACCAGTAGTCTGCTACTGCTGTATGCTAGAAATGTGTAAGAATGATCTGTATGCAGGCAAGTTTAAACTCAGAAAGGCTGTTCCCCCGTGGTAGAGTTATTGTCCTGTTACTTTCATCCACTCGTTGCAGTCCCTTCTGCTGACTGCACACTGAGGAAATGTTGAGTGTCGGGTGCCGTCTGCTGCAGTGCGCAGCCAGAGCGCTAGAGAAGTGATCTTGGATTTGTTGACACAAATCAGGAACCGTGTTTTTTGGTATGGTATGTGTTAGTCATCCGCTACGTTGTGGTCATATCGTCACATCGTATACATGGAGAAGCGGTTTGATCGAACTGGAAATGCATTTCCTAAGCTTACGTCGTAAACGTTTTTCGCGGTATTATCTTTTAAAGTAAGTTTCGCTCTTTGGATCCACGAGTAAATGAATTGGATTAGTGCATGCATGCAAGCCTGCAACAAAAAAGTATGACTGAAATCAAGGCAGTCAAAATACCACTACAAATCCATCAGAAAACCCACAGATCCCAACAGGGGAGGATTGACAATGCTTTAGTTGGCACAGGGAAAACAACATACAGTCTGCGTAATTGGTTTAAAAATTAAATACACTATCAATATCATACTGACTCAGTGACTGTAAAACCCCCCCCCCCCCCATACACACACACACACACACACACATCTAGTGCAGTAAGTGTTTCTGTCTTGTGATTAATTGTGTTTATTTAGGATTATTATGATTGTGCTGAGCTATTTGATTGTTACTATTCTGACTGTCAGTCATTAGTACAATAGTAGTACCAGTGCTCCCAATAAAAAAAAATAAGTGAGGGTCACAATGACCCCCTGTCAGAAAATCTATGGGTCAAACAGCCAAAACTGGGGGTCATAACACTGAAGTAGCCAATAGTTTTTGTATTAAAACAAACAAGCAAACATAAAAATGATAAAATCCCACCACAAATGCTTCATGCTCTATCTTCACATTTTTTCCCAGTAATTTGGCACATGATAGTCTGTTACATTTAACCTTTAAAAAAAAAAATCAAAAGATCCAGTCCTTTCAATTATGAGTCATTTTAGAAGTGTTCCTTCTTTGAAATACATAACAGGGAAACAAATCTGGCAAAGTTAGGAGATCACGCCCACGCCCTCCATGCCCCCCACCTTTTACTGTAGATTTGGCTGACTCTCGGTCGCAAAATGGCCTTGCCAGATCTCAAATTCTCAAAGTGCTTCAGTAATTTTTGCTTCCATCATGGTCAGGTAGTCAACTAATCAGTTGTAATTACCATGTTTGCGACAATTACTTCTTTCTTTATTTTGCTTCATTCATTGACTTAATTTTTTTAAATCAGAACAGCCATGGAACAGTCTCAGTTTTGTTTGAGGCTGTTCCGATGGAATACAGCACATCACTGAAGGAAGAAAACTGGGTACAAAAGTAATTGTCGCAAGAAATAGCAGTTATCATAAATCATTTGGCTGCCAGGGCAAAGAGCAGATTACTGTGGAATTGCAAGATCCATTTTGCTAGTATAGTAGTAATTAGATTTTAACATCCTGTCAGCCATAAAGGGTTGCCTCTGGATTTCTTTTCTTTTCTTTTCTTTTTCTCTTAAACTCATAGTGTCATACCTGGTATTGGTAAGCACATGTATTGTAAGTGTATTATTACTATTAATTATGGTTGTGGCAATTAAATTCTATGATTCATGAACATGTGCATGATCATCAAGTTTGAACTGCACATATTGCATGCATGTTTCTCTTACTTTCACAGTTTCAGTAATAATGACATTTGTTTTTCCTTTTCTCTTTTTCTTTTAATTTTCTTTTTCTTTTTCTTTTTTCTTTTTCTCACTCTCAGTTTCAGTGTCATAGCTAGTAGTAGTAGCTACTGAAACTAGTGAAAGAAGAACTTAGAAACAAATGGAGGTAGGACTGGCTACAACTACTAGTACTAGAAAAGGACAATGACAGTATTGACTATTACTTTGCCAGTATCTTGATTTCTACTACTAGTAGTAGTACAAGAAAAGGACAGTGACAATACTGACTGCTTTGCCAGTATCTTTAAGAAACCTCACGTTGAGCAGTGGAGAGGTGGTCTGTGTATGCTGTAAATTTCTTAGACTAAGATCTGGTTAGCTATGTCAGGTTTACTTTGATTTGATAGGGTTTCTTCCACATCTTCCAGAATGTTTCTAACTTTCTGCATCTCATCAGTATTTTAGTATACTGTGTTTATAAATCCAGTTGCCAGCTGTGCTTCTGAATTTTTGCAGAGCTCCATGTTCTGAATAGCATAATCATATAACTTGTCATGAATCCAGCATGACAAAAGAAGACTGCAGCTGTAAAAGCAACACTTAACAATAACATGCAGATTGTATAATATTTAAAGTGGAAGACAGTGTGTACATCTGCAAATTTATACAATGTCTACAGTCTGTACAGTTTTCTGATGTACAGTGTGTATAACCTGTACAGTTAACTTATAACAGTATAAGTGGTGTACAGTATGCATAGCCAGTACAGATGAGTAATTATTCTGAATGCATTATAAATTATAATGTGCATAGCCTGTATTGTTTGATGCAAAATGTACATAGTTTGTACAGCTGTTTGATGCAAAATGTACACAGTTTACACAGTTGTGTGACTCACCCTCATATAACCGTAATGGTTGTCTGGGCATAAAACACTTAGTTACCTTACAGTTACACAGTTGTCCGATGTACACAATGCTACAAATACAATGTACATGGTCCGTACAGTTGTCTTGTGTGGTGCACAGTATGCATAGCCTGAGCTGTACATTTGTTTGATGAATGCAGAATATGCTGCACTGAAAGGGCAGAATATGCAGCACAATAAAGGCAGAGTAAGATGACAGGTCGTCAGGCCCTTGGAGAGTGTTGACCATCGTAGCATGACCCTTCTGTTGCTGTGTCACACTCTGAGCATGGCTTTCTGGCACCTTCCTCCAGACTGCCTGAATCAGTTATGCCACTGAAGGGGTACTCTTTATTTCCACGCATCTGTTCACCCACACTGTCAGTGCCCTCCGAAAGGTCTGGGTACTAATAAGACTGTGGAAGCAACATAGTAGCGAAGTACACACACAAACAATAAAACAACAATAACACATGTCAGTTACAATCCGTTACATGAGGCACGTCTGCCCCATGAAAAAAACAAAAAGTTCCATCTTGATTCCAATGATTTTGGTTTTAATTCTGGTGGCGTAAGCAACATGTGGTTTTAAGAGAAATGCCTGATGTAGTTCAAGTTGTCTGTTAGTGTTACAAACTTGCTACCATGTTAGTGTTACAAACTTGCTACCATTTGAACACCAAGAAACAAATTACTGTCTGTTAGCCGACAGTTTTATGAGACATGACATAACCAGTTATATTACTTATAACCAGTTGGACTTGGAGGAAGGATGTAGTAAACCAGCGCTTGGAGTTTGAGTCAAAGAATCAGACTCACAGTCTGTCATGCCTTGCTAAGAAAGCATCTTGAAACACCTTCCACCTGGCTGTGTGTGTATACGTTTACTGGTTTGTTTGATATTAGGTTCTCAGACCATTTAAGGCATTTTACAAGCTCCTTCAAAGGGATTAAAGAAGAGAAAAGCAGAGAAAAACAAAATAAAATGAATAATAATTGGCTAATTAGAATGCCCGTTCTCAGCTCAGTCTTAGGCTTGGACAACAAACAAACAAACAAACAAACAAACAAACAAACAAACAAAAAAGCAGGCATGGGACAAGTACATCTATGGATTTTGCACATGTCTCAAAGAGAGGAAGCTTCCTACACATTGAAGTTTGTACCCATACAGATACACTCTGCACACTTCATAATCAATCAAAAACAGAAGACTCATAATAGGTATAGGCAATTTATCACTAGTATCCCCCCCCCCCCCCCCCCCTCCATCACACAAACATACACTAGCACACACACACACACTTCCATCATACAGGCTGATTTAATTCTGCATTCATTAGAAATAGAAGTCACATTTTCTTATAATAAAGAGTGCTTACACAAGTTATAAATACATGATACAGAGTGTGTTTCTGATCAGTTTTAAACTGATTCAGTGACAGTGGTGTAGTCAGAACATTGTGTTTGTACTGTAGTGGACACTGTCAGTGTCACTTGTGTCAGTATCATTATCAATATCATGGTGGGTAGAATCTAAGGATTGCGCTTTGTCGTGCAAGCCACAAGGTGACATGACCAGTAGTCAGTGCAGGAAGTATCTATAGTGCTACTACTGTTAGTAGATTAGTAGAATTATATAATAAATATGAAGTCCAGTAGAACACTTAGAATAGTTAGAGAGTAGTGTTTGTGTTAGTGACTGTGTAATTGTAAAGTCACAGTTCACACAGTCACAGAGTTCAACTGTTCACACTGTATATGTATACATATTCAGGACTGGGGTGTGAGTCATTGCCATTACCATTGTGTAGAGTCACACCGCTGTGAGAATAATTACCCACCTCCTGTCTCTCTGGAGAATGACATCAGCAGAAGGCTTCATTCTGCCTGTGGCTACTAATGACTGGCACATACACTGATACTGTGGTAGTGCTGTACATGTATACATAATACAGTTTACATTTGGAGTACTGATGTAATTATGTGCATCACAAAACTGGTGTGTATTAGTACACACAAGAAATGTTTAGACCATGAAGGTCATGTCTTCTCAACTTTTGTTCTACATTTGCGCCTTCCATTTGCTTGGCCCTGATGTAACTGCAATGCTTAACTGGGCGTAAAACACCAAGTTACTTACTTACCTTCCATTTGCTGCTCAGCCCACCCTTACCGAACACCAGTTGGTTCTTCATACACATTTATATAGATCTTCTCAATAACCTGCTGATCAATATTAATATTGTAATAGTAATACTAATACAGTAATAGTGTAAGACTTAGTGATCAGCTGATACTCTTTTCTTTCTTCTTTTTTCCCCACCACTAGTTTAGTAGTTACTTGAATAATATTGTTTATAATTCTTTTTAATGGCTGATATATATAGTGATAATAGAATTAGAAATCAACATGCTGTGGTGTGTTGGTATTATTTTACTTTAACTGTTTAAGTTACTCAGTTTAATTTAAAAGCCATAAAGTATGTTTGAAGAGAATACTGTCAATAGTGTCATTGTATGATGGAGTATGACTTTGACAGTATGAGTCAGCAGGATCCTAAGGAAGGAAATACAATCCCATTCAAATTTCTGCTTCATTGTCTTTGCCTTTGCTGGCTTTAGACACCAGCTTTTTGTCCACAATCCGACCTGTTTTACCAAAATGTAAAGACCAGAGTGAAAAGATCTGGTTATGACTATGAGATGTGTTGTAAGATGCAACTAAAGTTTGACTTGCAATGAAAGAATTGAAATGTGAGCACTTTTCATACAGTGTATATTATTATTTTATAAATAACAAAAGGACAGTTGCTGAGTTTGCATAGAACAGGGTGTGTGTGTGACAACTTTCCTGTGTTGTTTGCAGTGAAAATGAATTAAAAACAAACGTGTCATGTCATCTGTAAAAGAGATTTAATAGGACCCCCTCCCCCCATGTCACAAAAGTACTGTTGCCAGTATAGCAGAAGGAGATTAAAGTTGTGAGGATGAGCAGGGATCGGTATTGTGTTCACATGTGATGATGTGTGCTTTGCTGATCACCTGGTGCAGTTCTCAAGACTGCCAGATGGATGTTGGCCCAAGACTGCCACTAGTGCCAGTGCCAGAAATCTAATTCTTTTCATCCAGACATTTCTTTGGAGAAAAAATAAATTAAAAAATGTCACCACCAGAACAGTTCTGAAATGCCATGGTAGAAGGATGGTTAAGTAATGATACATTTTGCAGCATTAAGCTTTGTCACCAATTAACCACTATGCCAATCTTAAAATTGTGTGCTTTGGAGCACATGTTAATCTGTACACAGTTATTCTATTGGCCAGATTATTATTTTTGAATAGGGAGCAAAATGCCTTTGAATTTGAGGATTGCAACACTGCAACTAATGCAAGGGGAGTTTCCACACCATTATGTGATACACTGATAGGCTCCAAATAGGCAAGGTACGCTTGTGGAAATTGCCATCTGTTGAGACACATGGATTATTTTTCCATTATTAATTATGTTGAATCTTTGAGGATTGCTAGAATTTGGACCAGGAGAGACTAGTACTATCTGGGGTCAAATTTAGGTATGGCAATGATTATAATCCATAATATTAGTAGTGAAAAACTGATAAATATTTTGATGGCTCCTTGTCACTGACTGACTGAACAGCCTCACAATACAATAAAACTACCCTAGAGATGAGTAAAATCACAGTAGACTGGCTGTGCAGCCCTGGAGTGACAGTTGTCTGTCCAGGAAGTGCTGATTAGACACTAGCCCATAGGTCAGGAAGACTGTAGTATAAGTGTGGTGAGTCATCAGTGGCACTTCAGGCAACCACTCCTGATGGACCTTGTCCTTGGGGAGACTTTGCCAACACTTCGAAGCCCTTTCACAAAACATTTACAGCACAACTTCTTTACTGCTGAGTCGAGTGTGAATGTAACTGCACAGGAAATGTTTTGTCATGCCAAGTACACTTATCACAGGTTCACGCCAATCATGAAACAATAAATAAGTTACAAAAACAACAGCAACCAAGGGGGTGAAAGGTTGGGCTTAGCCGCACCACTGAGCATTGCTGGGGTAAACATGGTGCATAATGTCCACAGAAACCATAAGGCTTATTAGGGAAGGGGGTATGGTATTGGGAGAAGAGAGAGATTATATATTGTCACTACACTGTCACCACCAGAATGGCTCCTGCATTAAGACAGGCAGAGAGTGGAGAGCAGAATAAAGCCAAGGCCCTTTTGCTTACTCGCCTAATGCCTTACCACTAGGCCAAACTGGCTCACATTGCTGGGGTAGAGAAACTGGATTTTTAATCTGGTTCTGTGGGTCAAAATACAGGCATGTATATCATTTTTATGAACAATAATCAGTGAGTTAGGGGGGCTAAGTTAGTAAGTACTACATTTGATTTACTGTCTTTTTGAACATGGGGCATTGTTTTTATCAAAAATCAATTCTTAGTTTTTACAGCACAGTTAAAAAAAAAAAATCAGTTCATAGTTTTATTGTTCACAATGAGCAAACATTTAACATGGTAACCTTCAGGCAAGTTCTGATGAAGACCTACAGTTACAGGCTTTTGTGGCAAGATTATGCTGAAAACATACACAGTCCAAAACTGGTGAGAATGTCGGCTGCATCTACTATGATCTAGTGGAGCATCCATTAGTTCTGAGCTGAACAGTGCCTAAGGTGGGTAGTCTGCTTGGGTCCTGTGTGCTGCTACTGCTACTGCTGATGTCCATATAGGGCATGATGCCATTAACTTGAATGGGCAGTGCACTGAAAGAGATTTACTTTAAACAAAAAATAAAATAGAGAAAGTTGTGGTTATGGAGATAAAGAAGACGCACACTGTGCACAGTGCCAGTAAGACATTTAGGAAACAGGTGGGTTTTCAGACATCTGTGGAATGCTTCATAGGAATCTGCTTCCCTTATTGTTTGTGGGTATTCCAGAGCTTGGGAGCAGAGTTAGAAAAGGCTCTGGAACCAAGCTGTTTTGGGGGATGTTTTTCACTCAGCAGCACTTGAGAAGGTAATTATCAGGACTGGGGGAGTTCAGACCACCTGGTGAAGGGCCCTTAATGCTTCTACCTTTGACTTGTAAAGCTCTATAGATACTGCAGCCGTTTTTCACCAGCCGCCCTCAGTGCCACAATCAAAAGTAGATACAAAAAATTATAGGTAATTGGTCTTTAACACCCAGTCAACCCTGATGGTTATATTGTCAGGGTGAAACAAAAGTGATAGGGCTTCTAACATCTAAGTTTCAACAGCAAAGTGCATATATATATATGTATTTGTCACTCTACTGACATAGATTTGCAGCAGCAACTTTACTTTTGCACTACATTGCAGGTCTGCACAAAAATAGAAGCTCTCTCTCTCTCTCTCTCTCTCTCTCTCTCTCTCTCTCTCTCTCTCTCTCTCTCTCTCTCTCTCTCTCCAGTCATGAGTGATACAATCGAAAGTTAAGGGGAGTTTGTGTTCACACAACTAAAGATGTACAACAGACTGGTCAGATGCAGACCCCCACTTTCGGTTCCCAGCAAATGTTCCGAGCTGCACCTCGGGGCCTGGAGCTGCACCTCAGGGCCTGCGGTAGTCACTGTGAGTGTGATGCTGACAGTGTCAGTGATAGCCCAGAGTGGCACTGCCGGTGCTCAGACACTTGGGTACCAGTGGCTGTGCACAGTGGACTAAGTGTGTGGCCCTGAGTCAGTCACTTCCTGCACAGCAGTTATTGATTAGTCTGTCCCCTTCAGACTGGCCAGTTGAGGGTTGAGTGAGTGAGGTGCACACACCCACCACTTTGTCCTTCTCGCCCCCCCCCCCCCCCCCCCCCCCACGCCTCCTTCTCCCAGTAAATGGCCCTGTGGTCATGTTGTGACAGTGACACTGACAGCTATGATAAAAAAAAGAATTGGGGGGGGGGGGGGGGGGGGGGCTTTGGTCTCCCATGGTCTCACATCAGACTGAGATGCTGCTGGTCCTTGTACCCCCCCCCCACCCCCCCCCCCAAACCATTGGGTGCTGTGATGGAATTGTGGCCTTGACCATGATCATTCCTAATTGGACTGCTGCCCATTGGTGTGAACTTCAGTGTCACCAATCTCCCTCCCTGCAGAAATGAGTCAGTGTCAGAAATTCCTCTGTGTGTGTGTGTGTGTGTGTGTGTGTGTGTGTGTGTGTGTGTGTGTGTGTGTGTGTGTGTGTTGCATCTAATTTTGATTATCAGGGTTTGTGTGCAGATCAGTCAGTGTCGGATTAAGATGGATTGGTGTGAATTAAGTTTGATGTGGGTGGGGCTTTTCCCCTTCTGTAAGTATAATTAGTTGCATGGTGTCAGTGCAAACATGAGTGAGTTTAAAAAAAAGAAGTTTTTTATTGGTCATCAAAAGCAGTGGATGATGATGAGCTGAATGGTTAGGCAACACAGTTATAATTAGTTCCCCATATATGTTTACCCATCCTTTGAAATAAAGTATTTATAATATTTATATTATATGTAAATATTTGTGGAACAGAGTGAGTCACATTGTCAGTGGGGGAATGAACCCAGATTCTGTGCTGTAGAAGAGGATGCAGTGGCTCAGTTCTGGCCTATCCCATCTCAGAGCTGTGTCTGTGGTGGTCTGCAGTGCATGCATGTGGTGACAGCTCTCTTCTCTCAGCCCTGCAGCAGAAATGTTGATACTGAGCTGGAGAGATGGGTTAAATTGGATTTGGCAGGGATTGCCATATGCCAGAACACCCCTGCGCTCTGTGTGTGGGTTGAAAATCTGACATAGGATGTTGCTGTTAGCATAAGCCTAAACAGCGTCTATAGGCAGGGGTAAAGCTGAAGAAGCTTAAGGAGCTTGTGAAAAGAAAATTGTAAGAATTAATGTGTGTACCCGGACTGTTGTATTGTGTGTCAACATTCAGATTGGACATTCTGCATACACAATACAGACAAAAGTTGAAAAGGATAGAGTGTACATAGCATCATGAATATTTAATATGGTTAACTTTGAGTTCCCTTTTGTCAACCTCTCTGATGTGTTTGCAAAATGATATGATGGGGTGAGATGGAAAGTCTGGTTTGACATTTTTGACAGATATTGTTATTCATTGTTGTAAATTTATTAAGTATGATTGCATTTGCAGTTTATTAAGTGTGACTGCAGTTGCCATCGTCAAATTGAAAGAATTACTAACTGGTACTACTAGAAGAACATGTCTTTGTTTAGTGTATCATGATAATTTATATTAAGTATGATTGCAGTTGATTACGTGTAAATGTGATTGCAAACAGTTGTCATCACTGTGTGAATGGAACTGAAAGTCGGAAAGAGTTGGTAAATGGGTAATACAAAAAGAAGGTGTTCTCTGGCCATGAGAAGTCAAGCAGTGGTTATTTCTGTAGGGAATTCCATGCATTTTGAAGCCTGAGCCAAATTGTGTTTGGGCAGATGTTTAGTGCATTGAACAAGGTGGCAAGCTGCCATTGTGCGGCACTGCATGCTGGCACTGTTGATGCACCCCTAGGACTGTAAATTATTGCAAAGGGTGACTGTGTACAGGCATACTCTTTGATCATATAGACTGATAGAGCTGTGCATGCTGAGACTGAGAGATAGGTTAATATAATTTCTATGTTTAACTACTATACATAATGCTTTTTGGGTGGGGGGGGGGGGGGGAGGTGCTGGTTGTACTTTACTGGTATGAATGTCTTTAATAGTTTTTAGCTTGTGAGAGCCTACATGTATACAAGGTTTTGTGTGGTTTTCAGTTGTATGCATGCACCATATCTAATCTGTAAAATTTCATTCATTCCTTTTTTCTTTTCTTTTTTAGTCCCTTATTAATTGTTCTAATCTGGAAGTTCTTCCTGCAGAATGTTGGGCATTTGTTTTTGAAGAAACCAAGACATCTACAGCATACCTCATCAGGGGTCACACTCATTGCAGAATTTTGCATATATATATTGCATTATTCGGGTGCCATACGCATTTTAGCCACATTGCTGCATCACCGTACACAAAATGACAACACCGATTAAACAAGTTATGCCTCACCGGTGGATGCCACATCACTCAACACTAGATCTACTTGCAAACTCGGTGTCATCTCAGCCGTTCAAGTCCAGTCAATGAAGGGCAGGATCTTGACAGTGAAATAAACACGTAACTCCCCTGACTATAAGGCGATGGTGAAACTTTTCCTAAAATCTTATCCATGCACCTTATAGTTGGTAGCGCCCTGTCTGTGAGTAAAATTCGCATACTTTTTCCCCCAAAAAACCCCACAATTTGAAACCAAATTCTAACAAACCCGTATAGATCTGGAAGAAGATTGGTTCCCGTATCAGACTGGCCAGACATTTTGCCAAACTGATCAGTGATATTTTCCGTCAATTGACAGAGGACACGATCCCAGATATGGAATTTGGAACCAAGCAGTATGCCTATTTTGTCAGTGTGTAATACTAATATTATCAGAATTTACTCAAAGGTAGAAGATTATGAAATCGAAAACAAAACATGCGTTGACATTGAATACGAATGAGAGAAAATGGTGGCAGCCTCGACTTCAACTTTATCTCATTACTAAATACTGTGGTAGACGAGAACTGGGTTTACTGACATCGTCTGCTGCAGTTCTTCCTTTAAAAATGATACCGTGTACAATGTTCTGATCAATTGAAACTTTTTCTGTGAATGGCAAATTTACTGAACGTTACCACATTTTTTGTGCATGGATAGACCTTCTTTTTACTATTTTCATCTGCTCACGTTATATACCATGAGCTACAGTTGGGTTACTTCATCATTTTGGCTTTGTAATGTGCGTTAGTTCTAGGTTATACTGTACGCATTTTTCGTGCCATTGACGCAAAATACATAATGTTTTGCATCAGTTGACACAAATCTCTAAAAGGCAGTATGACCCCTGCTCATAATGTTGAGATTCAGTAAGTACTAAAGTTCCAGTAATAATGATTTATATTAATACTCCAATGTTTTGGTGGAATTCCTTCACAGTGGTGTGCATTTTGTTTCTTCTTGTTTACTGCCTTGGGTTATGTAAAGTGTAATTAAGTTTAACTGAAAGTGATGTGCACACATGTATGCATGACGGGAGACTGGTTAAATTGTCACATCAATCAAAGGAGTAGATAGAAAGTGTAGTGATATATATCAGTTTTTTTTGGAATGCATACAGAGCATTATGATGTGGTGTTGGTAGAACTAGGCATGTCTTTTGGACTGCACACAGAGGATTTTGATGTGGCGTTGGTAGAACTAGGCATGTCTTTTGGACTACACACAAAGGGTTTTATACTGTGATGTTGGTAGACCTAGGTATGTCTTTTGGACTTCACACAGAGGGTTTTAGAGTGTGGTGTTGGTAGAACTAGGTATGTCTTTTGGACTACACACAGGATTGTGGTGTGGTATTGGTAGAACTAGGTATGTCTTTTGGACTACACTCAGAGGGTTTTATAGTGTGGTGTTGGTAGAGCTAGTATGTCTTTCAGACTGCACAGTGTTGTGTGGGTAGAACTAGGTATGTCATCTGGACTCACACAGAGGGTTGTACTATAGTGCGATGTTGTAGAACTACTAGAAGTATGTATGTCTTTTGGGCTGCACACAGAGGGTTACAATGATTTCCGTCGAACTGCTAGAAGTAGGTATTTTCTTTGGACTGCACACAGAAGGTTGTAGTGTATTGGTAGAACTACCAGAAGTAGGTGTGTTCTTTGGACTGCATGCAGAGTGTGTTGGTAAACTACTACTAGTACTAGAAGAGCAGAAATAGGTATGTCTAACTCTTTTGGACTGCACACAGAAGGTGGTAGTGTGCTGGTAGAACTACTAGAAGTAGGTATGTCTTGTGGACTGCACGCAGAGGGTTATACTTACAGTGTGTTGGTAGAACTACCAGAAGTAGGTATGTCTTTTGGACTGCACACAGAAGGTGGCAGTGTGTTGGTAGAACTACCAGAAGTAGGCATGCCTTTCGAGCTGCACACAGAAGGTTATACTATAGAGTATAGTGTGTTGGTAGAACTACTAGAAGTAGGCATGTAGTGGCTAGGACTGGCACAGAAGTTTGTAGTAATCTTATAGTGTGGTGTTGGCAGAACTGTACTTGCTCACCCCCTGGAACTGATGCCCTTAGGAAATGAGGGCCGTGATCAATACAGGGCCAGCACTGCAGGGAGGCAGCAAGGGTTTTCCTTTTGCCACCAGTCAAGTAGTGCAGTCCCATAGAGGTCTGACTAAGGCCACACTGGGGGGAGGGGGGGGGGGGGGGGGGCTCATTCCGTGGGCCATCTCTGGTAGATTATCATTATGTCAGCTCCTGAGGGGCAGGCATCATCAGTTAGCTCACTGACTCCTCTATAACCTATGTGAATACTGTGAGTGTCCTCCACCCACCCCCACCCCCACCCAAGTTCATATTTATTCATGTTATGGTAATAATATGACTTTTTGCTGTGTTTTACCCCTGCATCCTCACATTCATGATTCACACACACAAAAAGTGATCATGCAGAAATATGATCCTGTTCAAGCTGAGTTTTTTGTCCAGACAGAACCAGCCCACTTCTCTCAGACCACTTAGGCAAATAGGAAGTTGGTGATAGCAAGGGCTGGGTGTGTCATCCTTTATCTCAAATTAGTATAAATGTTTGTTGGTCAGACTGTCTTATGAGGTGTGATTGAAGAGGAAACTAATGCAACTTACAGATTAAATGATGAAGCAAAGGGCCATAAAAATTTTTTTTTTTTTTTCCAAGCAGGAAATGTTTGCTGATAATGTGTGCTTTTGGCCCAGCTATCAGCAGGATAAAAAGTAATCATCGTCATTCCCCCTCAGCCAGGTGTATGGTGCTCAGCTGAGCTTGTGGCTGTGCTGTCAGTGACTGGTATATCAGTGGTAAGTTAGGCTTTACAGACCTGTATTTGTAAAGTGGTAAGTTAGGCTTTACAGACCTGTATTTGTAAAGTGGTAAGTTAGGCTTTACAGACCTGTATTTGTAAAGTGGTAAGTTAGGCTGTACAGATCTGCATTTGTAGCGTACGTGCCTCCCTTTGCTTTGGGGGTTTATTTCAATGAAAAGTGAAGGTAAACTGATTCAGTTTACAAGTAAAGGCCCCAAAGGAAGGCCAGTGATGTCTGATGTCCACTCCCCTGTCTAGAATCTCAGGGCTGTCATTTGATTCCCTTTTCCTTTAGGCTCCTCTCTTGTTTTGTTTTTTTCTTCTGCCCCTTCCTCTTGCTCTTTCTGTCTTAGTCATTTTTCTGCTAATGGTTCATTCTCCTGACATTTCCCAAAAAACCCTCTGAAACATCTTTCATTATGTTTTTTGTATGGCTCTTGTTGAGCAGCTAGGAGATGACATTTGGTAGGTGGGGTGCATAGTTTATTGCCATACTGCACTGGTATTTGCGATTATGCATAATTTATATCCCCCCCACCCCACCCCACCCTCCCCCCAAAAAAACGTTTTTTGTTTCTGTCCATTCTTGTTTGATTTTCTTCTTTAATCTGGTATCAGTAAATTAGACTGAATGGTTGATGATACCACTTTTCCAGCATGTCCTAGCCTTGTGTGCTCTTTTAACAGGGGCAGTACTGAAGGGACTAAGTCAGTAAGTGGGTGAAAATTTGTGTTTGATGTTTGTGTATGTTTTGCTTTCTGGTTGTGTAGGGATTGGTTTTGTGGATTGACTTGAGAAAAGGTTTAAAATACAACTATATAATGAGAAGAGTTTTGAAAGGTGCATAATTTGCATCTGACAAAGTGTGATTGTCCTGGGGTATGTGCATAATTTGCATCTGACCAATTGTGATTGTCCTGAGGTGACCCTGTGTGGTTAACAGGATGTTAAAATCCAGTTACTAACTAACTTACCTCATCATCTTAGAGTTAAAAAAATACATTGTAAAAGAAGAAGAAAAAAGCATTATGTTTTGGGCACTTACTATTGATTGATTGATTGATGATCGCTTATATAGCGCTATTCTCCGCTCTCTTGAGCAGACTCACTGCACTCACATGTGGTTCTACATGAGTGACTAGCTTTTTATGGCGCATTTTTTGAATATTCACTGAAGTGGTGTACTTAGAGCACTGGCATGGCTGGTGGCACATGAAACTGAAGCCATCTCAGCGCAAGTTTTGTGTACACCATACAACTGTGCACCATGTCAGTTGTCACTTCATGCAAAACCACGTACATGAGGTGTATGCATGTTTAGCTGTAACCTGCACTTTTGGCAGAATGACTGGGATCTTTTACATGCTACTGTGGTAACACAGGGGCGGAATGGATACCGAAATAAGAGTCAGCACCGAAAGTCGACCCTGGAGAATAAGCTGCTCCTGCAGGGATTCAAACCCGCGACCTTTCAGTCACGAGTCCGGCACTCTAACCACAGCTATCCTCGCCCCGGATATTATGTCACCTTAGACTTTTTGTTCCTCCTCCTCTTCCTCCAGTCATGTTTGAAAAAAAAAAAAATCTTTATTATAGACTATTCAATTATTATTCTTTGCATTGCTTTCTCAGTTTGTGAGTTTCTTTGAAAGTTTTACGTTTTGTAGGTCATAAAAAAATTAACTCTTCGTCAGTTAATGTTTGTAATTTCATGTGATATTGTGCTCTTTTTCTCTTTCCTCGCGGTCCTTTGGCTGTTTTTTGTGTGTGTGTTTTTGGGGAGGGTGTTCTGATAAAATGTGTTTTGCCCTGATAAAACTGTCCTGGTTGACTGGGTTTAAAAAAAAAAGTTACTTCCATGTGGTCCTCTTTTTCTTTTCTTTTTTGTCATGTGACCCCCACCCCCTTTTTTTTTCTTCTTCTTTTTTTTCTCTTCCATATGTTTTTAACCTCTGTCTTTCTGCCTATCAGTGTCTGTCTGTCCTCACTTTTTTTCTTTTTTCCCCACCAAGAAAGAGCAATGGCAGGGCCTCTTTTTTGTCATATGACCCCCCACCCCCACCCCTTGAAAACAAAACAAACAAAAACCTCTCTTTGTCTTTCTGCCTATAAGTATCAGTGTCTGTCTTTTTTCCTCACTTTTTTCTTCTTTTTCACATAGAAAGAGCAATGGCAGGGCCTCTTTTTTGTCATGTGACATTTTGACTCTCTCTTTATCCTTCTGCAGATCAGTGTCAGTCTCCCCCCCCCCCCCCCCCCCCACCCCCCTTTTTTTTTTTTTTTAAACATAGAGTAATGGCAGGGCCTGATGGATGGGCAGTTCTGTTTTTCCCCAGTGCTACAGCCGTACAGCACAGGGCAGACTCCTCCGACTGTTCGCCCCTCAGAGTCAGTGAGTGAGGGAAAGGTGGGGCCAGACTGTGGAGTGTGAGCTGGGCAGCGTGCTGGTGCCACAGCCAGAGGCTATTTACGTTCCGTATTAGAGACAGTAGATGGAACCTACCGGTGCTCGGCGGGCTGCGGATGCAGGCACAGCGCCAGGGCGGCGGTCTGGTCTGGAGCCGATCTCGCCTTCTGCCGAGCCAAGTGCGCCATAACCCCTGCTGCTCCTCACTCACCCCTTCCTCTCCCTTTTTTCTCGGTCGCTTTCTTTTTTTAACTCCTCCTGTCTGGTCCCGTCTGGTCTGGCCCCTCTAAGAGTTTTGGGGGCAGGTGTATGCAGCCTTTACCTTCCAACACCTTTCCCTGTAGATTGATATACTTCTGTTTATAGTGTAGCAGGGCCTTGGGGATTATTTAATGGGGAGGGAAAAGCACGAAAGGTCTGTAGATCTGTCGGGGTTGTCATCGTGTGTATTATTATTTGTTTTTTTGTTTTTTTGGTCTCTGTTTCTGTCTGTAATTTCTTTTCTTTTTTAATAAATAATTATTTCTCCATTTTTCATTTATTCAGTAGTTTAGCAAGGACTAGTTGTTTTACAGGTCTAAATGAACCTAAACTACAATACTTGGAAAGTAAAGTTCTCTCTCTCTCTCTCTCTCTCTCTCTCTCTCTCTCTCTCTCTCTCTCTCACGTGTACACAAACACACACACACACACCAGACGCACACACAAACACACACACACACACACACACACACACACCAACACACACACACACACACACACACACACACACACACACACACACACACACACACACACACACACACACACACACACACACACACCCCTCACCCACCCACGCGTGCGTGACTGATGAATGCATGTACTGCCATCTGATTGCTAAGCCTTTTGGTCACATTGTGTGGCCTTTTCTCTCACCGGGTCCCACGTGTCATTCCCCTACAAGTTGCCCATTGTCCTCTGCACCTTCCGTCAGCACCAGCTTCCAACTTCAGCCGGCTTTGATGTTAAGGTAGAAACAGTCATGGCATGTCTGAATACATTCACCTGGTGGCTGACCAGAGATTGTTTCCCTACTGCTTTGAAATTGAACCGTTAAATTCAGTGCCTCGTCCATCAAGCACTTATTTTCCACGATGCCCATGCACCCAGATCTTAATAATTGAAGTGTATTCTGATTTATAGTTTTTGTTTTTGTTTTGTTTTATTGATTGTCAGTTTACTCTTGCTCATCAGCGTGGCTGATTTGTGCTTTCTGTCTGTGTGTGTGTGTGTGTGTGTGTGTGTGTGTGTGTGTGTGTGTGTGTGTGTGTGAACGAGCAAGTTCTTGCTCATAGCCTTTTGCATTTTGATTTAAAAGAAGGCACAGTACTGAATCAGTGAATGTTACGTCACTGTCCGTGGATCATGAAAAAAGTGGGATTTGAGAGAATTTTGCTTGTTGTTAAATAGGTGTTTTTTTCCCCCCTCTCCCCCATTATAAAGGGGTTAACTGTTCTTATCGGCTGTTGAGGGTTTTAATACAATAATAGTGCACTGATGCCGGAGGCGCCTACGGTAGGGATGGCATAGCTCTCTGCACACTGGCTGTGTAAACCCCGATTACACTCCCATGGATACGTCCATTGCTCTTCACTTCATCATCTGTCAACTGCGTCAGGGCGGGCGGGCGGGCAGGCTGCTCTGTGTAGGCCAACCCTTCTGCATGACTCGTCACTTCCTGGTCACAAACCGGCCTGCCCTAGTCCAGCTCCAGCACACCCACTTGACTCGGGTCTAGACCTTGATACTAATTACTGTTAGCACTTAGGCAGTCCCCCCCCCCCCCCCCCCGCCCCCCCCAAAAAAAAACCCGGGGGGGGAGGGGGGAACTACCACTAGTACCAGTTGGTCTTACGGCCTGCTTGCTCATTCCCGTCTCTATAGTGTATTGATGAACCCAAGTTCTGAGCCCCCCACCAGTCCGCCCTTCCTACTCCTGCATTAAACTTGTGAAAAGATCATCTTGATGTTGATTGATTGGACTGCTGGTTATAAACAGACAGCTGCTGTGTCAGTTTTGTTGTTTAACAGGTTCCTCGGATTGTTGGTTATATCAGGGACACTACACTGTATGCAGTATATCTGGTTATGTAAAGACAGTAGCTGTGTTTTGTTGTTTGTTTAACTGGTTCCTTGGATTGTTGGTTATATCAGGGACACTACACTATATGTGGTATATCTTGTTATATAAAGACAGTAGCTGTGTTTTGTTGTTTGTTTAACTGGTTTCTTGGATTGTTGGTTATATCGGAGACAGTACAGTATATGTAGTATCTCAGGTTATAAAAAGACAGTAGGTGTGTTTTGTTGTTTGTTTAACTGGTTTCTTGGATTGTTGGTTATATCGGAGACAGTACACTATATGTAGTATCTCAGGTTATAAAAAGACAGTAGCTGTGTTGTTTGTTTAACTGGTTTCTTGGATTGTTGGTTATATCAGAGACAGTACACTATATTATATAGTATCTCTGGTTATATAAAGACAGTAGCTGTGTTTTGTTGTTTGTTTAACTGGTTTCTTGGATTGTTGGTTATATCAGAGACAGTACGTTATATGTAGTATCTCTGGTTATAAAAAGACAGTTGCTGTGTTTCGTTGTATGTTTAACAGGTACCTCTGTCTCTGCCTGTCTGTACATAGACTTGACAGCAGTTTAACATTCTGTGTACTACAGCGGTCCGTGCAGTCATTGAGGCTCCCCCCATTCTGTTCACAAAGGGAGTCGGCGGCCCTGTCGAGGGAGTTAGGAATGTGTGAGGATAGAATAGAGTGTTGTTGAGAAAGGTGGGGAGGGGGTCGGTTGTGATCTGCGTCGGTGACCTGTGAAGCTGTGTGAGTGAGCAAGAAATGTAAGCAAACATGAAAAAGAATGACATATTTTCGATTTTTATTTTTCTGTCGAATTTGTTATCATCACCAGCAGCATTGTCACCACCACCATCGTCGTTGTCATCAGTACTATTGCTACCTTAACAGTTGGCCTTGATTGCGGGGGGGGGGGGGGAGTTTTACGCCCAGTCAACCAGTACGGTTATGGGGGGGGGGGGGGGGGGGGTGTAGAGAACCGTGTAAAATAAAAGAAGAGTTTAGTTCTCATAGACTGGTAGTACTGTTGGAGTTTATGTAGTACGATAATACCGGGCAATTGGGTCTAACGCACAATCATAAAAGGCAGACCCTGCAAGATCATGCTGTCATCACCCAGGCTCACGTTTTGATCTTCCCCACTATTTCAGTCACCCAGTGCACCTTTGCCCAGCCTGGGCGTTCTGTAGGATCGTATCAAATACGTAATTGCGCCGCACCTGTCAGTTGCCATTCATCAAAGGTTGGCTGATTCAGTTGAACGGGCAGGGCGCAGGTTTTTCACTTTGAGAAACAGGGAGGATGAATGTGTTCATTCGCCTGCAGTACACTGGCAAGGGCTTCTGTGTGGTCTTGGATTTATGGCCTTTAAAATCAAAGCGGTACTTCCGTGGCATGGTGCTAATTGAATAGACAGTGGTTTTGGGTGTGAAAGGAAGGCATTGGTCGACTCCGTAATGAGACAGGGAGCAGCTAGTGTGCAGGATGTGTGTATGCGTGCGTGCATGTGTGGAAAATCCGGACCCGGACCCTCAGTACAATTCCTGGAGCTGCTGTTGTGGAATGCATCTATATATAGACTGGTGTTAAGAGAGGGGTGCAGATATAGACTGGTGTTAAGAGAGGGGTGCAGTCTTTTGTTGGCCAGTGGAAAGGGGGTGGAGGGATAAATAGCAATGGTATGAGACAAATGGTGGTGGTGTGGCTGAGGGGTTGAAGACGCAACACACGGGGTCATCGTTTAACCGTGGGTAAAGTGCCGGTTTGAACAGTCACCTCCTCCCTTTTCTCCTCAGCCTATCGTTTAGGTGACTCCAATAACGCACGCACGCACGCACGCACGCACGCACGCACGCACACACACACACACACACACACACACAGAGCTGAAAACAAACTAACAACAAACTAAAATTGTGTGCACGCTAATTGCAGGATCTTACAGCGTTGTCCTGACTAATTTCTCTGCAGATTTCATCAACGTTAGAGATTAAATCTGGGCAGCACAATTCTGCCGCGGCTGGCTTTCCTCGGGGACAGCATCACAAATTTTACCTTGGCGAAATTGGGTCACACCACTGGAGACAGTTCATAGTGTTCTTGAAAAAGCTAGTGGAAAATTAATGCAGCAGCACAACAACTGTAGTATGTAGAACCTATGAGTATGTGCAATGGATCGATGAACATAAAGAGTAGGTCTGTAAGATGTTATCGTGCCAGTCCTCGGCCTATCCCCGTCCCTAATAAGCCTTATGGTTTCTGTGGTTGTAAAGCATCATGTTTGTTAAATATTAAAATGTTTACTTACTTCCTTGGCCCTTGGTACGCTGGGCGGGTTGCCACTGCTGTGCAGCTAAAGAAAGACTAACGCACTCACGAGAGACCTTCGCAGCATTTTTAACACTATGTACAGCTTTGTTCTCTGTGATACGGTGACAAAAAGACAAATTACGGGTTTGTCATTGGAGTCATGGGTTTGTTTAGCGAAGCAGAATTATAAATGTGCAGAGTGTGTAGAGGTGAGATGGCTGTATATTTATATACAGCTGGCTGTGGTTTATGGACACACTCTTCAGACTTTGCGCCTCAGTTATTGTATTAACCCTTCACTGCCTGTTGAAATTCCGGGCTTAAAAATGCAAGCACACGCCTGCAAACGGTATATTTTCCGGGCTTATAAGAAATCTACTTTCATTACTGTGCGTTTTGATGAAAAACCTTTCACATGCTAATTCGAAAAAGAAAAGGATTTCAAATTTCGCACTCTTACTGGTCGTTTTCAACTGACATCACGGCAGTGAAAGGGTTAATGAATCATTGAATTAGCTTACACCAATCATGCCAATCTTCTCTTTAAAAAAAATTATGGTGGTGACAGTGTAGCGTTACAGTTCTCTCTCCCCGACACACACGCACGCACGCACGCACGCGCACGCGCGCGCGCGCGCGCGCGCACACACACACACACACACACACACACACACACACACACACACACACACACACACACACACACACACCCTCCTGGGATCTCAGTCCCCGCCAGTATCTCTCCGGTAAGTAAACATGGTGCTTAACGGCCACAGAAACCGTAAGGCTTATTAGGGACGGGATCTCGCAGGAGACAACTCGGCGTTGTAAGTAAGTCCACAGCGACTGCAACTCACGAGAGATTTATGGACCAGCGCAAGGGGGGAGGGGGGGGGGGGAGGAGTGTTATGAATAGAGGACTACACACCTCAGCACTGCAGAGAAGAGGTGTACACAGCACTTGGGATGAGGCGATTCTGACACTTTGTTTCCTTTGTCATAATGTAGATCTCCCGGGCCTCGAGGAGCTGACGTTACAGTGAGGTTGCGTGCAAAGCAGATTAAGAGTAAAAACAACACCGAACCAACTTAAAGCCTGTTAGATAAAAAAAATGGAACACAGCTAACTTAAAGCCTGTTTAGTATAGATGTGCATACGGGGGGGGGGGGGGGTAAATGGTAACATGTTATTCTGATCGTGATCAGGCCTGTCCTGTCCATCCCCTCAGTGCCGATCTGAAGGCAGGTAGGGTTGCGGCTGAAGGAGCACGCGTTGACAGTGAGGTCCAGAGTCGGATTGCCGATAGGAAGTACGTGTCAGTTGCGCACTAGACTTGGAGTTTGTCTTTGTGCCCACTGAGTGGGGTTGTGGTCAGTTTGGCCTGGAAGTGATCCTAATGCCCTCTGTAACGTAGCCATCGACGAGCCCGTTCTTGGCTTGTGACAGCGTACACCGTGCAAACGTTGTCAGACTTTCTTGTAGACTGCAAGTTTTCGAGCTGCAGCAGTAAATATTGTTAATGCCAGCCACGTAGTGTAATATGATCTGCTGAGGCTCCTGGCAGTGGCTTTAGACGGGAAGGGTCGTGTGCTGTATTGGAATGTAAATTTCTAACTGTATTGTCATTACGCAATAACCGGAGACGCGTTGTGGTTGGTTGTTGAGGCAGGAAGTTGGTCCTGTGGTTGGCTGTTGACAGAGGAAGCCGGTGACTTGTTTTGCCCCCCCCCCCCCCCTCTCCACCCCCCCCCCTTCCATGTGAATAGTTATCCTGACTGTTCTTGAACGACTTGGTCTTCCTGCATTTGCAACGTTCGTGGGCACAAAGTAATGAGGCGCTGTAAACAGACCATGGACTAGCGTGAGACTGCAAAACTAAATGATAAAATCTTGTTCAGGTAGGTGTTGGGAGACTGATATGAGACTGTGGTGTGGTGTGAGATTGTGGTGTGGTGTGAGACTGTGGTTTGATGGGAGACTGGTGTGATGGGGGACATGGGTATGGTGTGAGGCTGTGGTGTGGTGCGAGATTATGGTGTGGTGTGAGACTATAGTGTGATGGGAGACTGGTGTGACGGGGGACAAGGGTATGGTGTGAGGCTGTGGTGTGGTGTGAGATCATGGTGTGGTATGGTGGGAGACTAGGGTGTGGTGTGAGGCTGTGGCGTGGTGTGAGACTGGTATGGTGGGAGACTAGGGTGTGGTGGGATGGGAGACTGGCGTGGTGCGAGACCATGGTATGGTGCGAGATCATGGTGTGCTGGGAGACCATGGTATGGTGTGATACTACAGTGTGGTGGGAGACCATGGTATGGTGTGATACTACGGTGTGGTGGGAGACCATGGTATGGTGCGAGATTATGGTGTGCTGGGAGACCATATATAGGTGTGATACTACGGTGTGGTGGGAGACCATGGTATGGTGTGATACTACGGTGTGGTGGGAGACCATGGTATGGTGCGAGATTATGGTGTGCTGGGAGACCATATATAGGTGTGATACTACGGTGTGGTGGGAGACCATGGTATGGTGCGAGATTATGGTATGCTGGGAGACCATGGAATGGTGGGAGACTATGGTATGGTGCGAGATTATGGTATGGTGGGAGACTATGGTATAGAGCGAGATTATGGTGTGGAGACCATAATGATTATGGTGTGGCGAGAGACGATGGTGTGGTGAGAGACCATGGTATGGTGCGAGATTATGGTGTGCTGGGAGACCTTGGTATGGTGTGATACTACGGTGTGGCGGGAGACCATGGTATGGTGTGATACTACGGTGTGGCGGGAGACCATGGTGTGATGTGATACTACCGTGTGGCGGGAGACCATGGTGTGGTGTGATACTACGGTGTGGCGGGAGACCATGGTGTGGTGTGATACTACGGTGTGGCGGGAGACCATGGTGTGGTGTGATACTACGGTGTGGCGGGAGACCATGGTATGGTGTGATACTACGGTGTGGTGGGAGACCATGGTATGGTGTAAGACCGTTGTGTTGTGGGAGACCACAGGTGTACGTCGTGACCACACTGCGGTGTGAGGGTGGTGGAGTGGAGCCGTGGTGGGCGGGGAGCCAGTGCCGGCACGCAAAGCCAGGGGCTGTTTGCAGCAGCAGCAACAAGTGGCCACAGCGACAGGTAGCGTGTGGACTGGACGCTTTGTTGGCGAATCCACTTGGCTGTTGACACCCCGCCTCTCCAAATTGCAGGCCCCAGCTCACCACAGGTGTTCCTTCCTGACCCCTCCTTCCTCTCTCACTATACACAGGTCACTGTTGGCTACATCTCTCTCTCTCTCTCTCTCTCTCTCTCTCTCTCTCTCTCTCTCTCTCTCTCTCTCTCTCTCTCTCTCTCTCTCTCTCGCTGTCTGTGCGTGCGTCAATGAGCGTTTACACTTGTAAACTGGTCACAGATGTCCATTTTATGGTATGTTCCTGTTTTGTTTGTGTGTGTGTGTGTTGTTGTTGTTGTTGTTGTTCTTTGTGTGTGTGTTATCAGTGATTGGATTTTGAGTATTACCCGTGTGTCCTACGACTCCTGTATAACGTCCGTGTCGTTGTCGGTTTATTTACTTACTGTGGTGCCCGCATTTTTTCGCCGCTAGTTCCAGTGGGATGGCCACACCACACTTGGCCATTGTAGTCTCGTGTCGAAGAATCTTCGCCGTTGCGTAGAGAGGCCTTGTTTGTGATGACTGGGAGACGTGTGTTGTTTACATTTGTGGTTACAGAGACAGGGGGGCTGGGGGCAAAGGGACGTGTTCCTGGCAGGCCGTGTGATGGCGAAGCAGGTGCACGGCGGTTCGAACCCAGCTTCGGTTAGAACTCCAGCCGCATACCTGCGGGTTATCGACTTTAGACCTTGGAGTCGGAGTGATTTTACCGTAAAATCCACGGTGGACGAGACCTCCAAAAATGGCCTGCATCGCTGTCCATGTGAATGCAGTGGTCGTGCAGTTTGATGGGGGGACGGTGCAGCGTCCGGGAGGGGGTGTGTGTGTGTGTCTCTGTGTCTCTCTCTCTCTCTCTCTCCAGTTTTTCTGTCTGACTGACTGACTGTCTGTCTGTCTGTCTGTCTGTCTGTCTGTCTGTCTGTCTGTGTCTGTCTGTCTCTCTCTCTCTCTCTCTCTCTCTCTCTCTCTCTCTCTCTCTCTCTCTCTCTCTCTCTCTCTCTCTCTCTCTCTCCAGTTTTTCAGCGTATCACAAATATGCGCAAATCTATGTAGAACAACAGCAGAGCATTTCAAAGCAGATCCTATAGTCTAGGCTATTTTATTTCTCTGCCTGTTTGAGACGGACGAGCCTTCTTGAACACCTTTTGAGAAGGCCAGTTCCTTTTGGTTTAAGTAACCCACAGGGCACCGAACAAACAGTAGACTTAACAGGGCTGTGTTGTGAACGGCTGGACGGGATAAGTCCTGTGCCGCAAGGCCTCTTTCTTATCTGGCAGGGTGTTCTGGCGGGTACTCGCCGCATATATCGTTGACGTGACATCACGGCAAGCACACCTGTCAGACACTCGGATAATATCAATTCGGAAAGCAGATCGATTCCGCCGGTTGGACTTGGAACAGCAGAAACTTGGAATGCATGGGCGGTGACGGATTCAGACGTCTGACAGTGACAGGGAGATACCAAGGTTACTTACAGGCTTTGAACAGCGGGGTTAGACGTTCTGCCACAGCGAAAATGGAAATTTAGGAGAAATCAGGGTCCTGGTTCGTTCAAGGCGTAAATCGTGATCCTCGTTGGTCTTGGAGAATACCCTGGGGAAATTGGGATCCTCATTTCTCCTAGGGCAAGACGAGATTGCTCTGTCTCATGAGCACTCGTGCGCGCACACACGCACGCACGCACGCAGACATCTCTGTCGATAAATACCCCCTCACGACAAAAGCAAATTTTAGAATAGAAAATAAAAGATACCTCGTCAGTATTGGCACACATAAAGTGCTTTGCCTTTTTCTTTACACATACAAACACCACAAACATTCAAAGATTTTACACATTGATGCGTTCCCTTTCCTTCTCTAACTCACACACAGTGCATACACGCGCACGCACGCACCCACGCGGGCGCGTTACGTGGCAGGACAGCTTGATGTGACCAAAATTACCAGAAATGTTGATTGTAGTACTCATGAAAAACTTCCCGTTGTGTTTGCTCGTTCATCTGTTCGGGAGTACCTCTCGTGAGTAATTAATTGTTATTTAAGGGAATCCCGGATTGCGTTTGAGAAAATAAACATCCCGGTTTTTCCAAAGGGAAATCAGCATTTTTGCCTGAATCCCAGTTTGTTTTGTGACACATGTAAGGGGTAATTCAAGGTTCACCTTTAATAATAATAATTATATAGGAAATTTGTAAAGCGCATACCCTGCGGCTCAAAGCGCTGAACATGTATAGTATAACTCACATAATGTACATCGATGGAATATGTTATGAGCAACAACAACAAAAAGCTAACACATAATGTAGACATCAACAAGGGTTCAAGCACAACTATGCAAAAGATGCGCGCGCACGCACGCACACACACACACACACACACACACACACACACACACACACACACACACACACACACACACACACACGTCGATTGAGTAGGCAGATTCAGACGACGTGATGACATCAAAGTTCTCGGAAAATCCGTGGCCAGCAGTAGGTCTTCCGTTTCCAGCCACTGGTCAGGCTGACACAGTGTCTGCTGTTCTCACTGTGAAGGCCCCTTTGAGGTTTGACCTTTCCGTCCGATTGAACGCAGGAGCTAAACCGTCCAGCACAACAGGCTCACAGCTGAATTGCTTCCAGACCCGCCGTGGCGAAACAACAAACAACGCAGCAGGTGTTAGAGTCCTCGAAGCCAGTGACACAGTAGAGTGAGAGCGAGTCGCGCACTCACGGTCTATTTGATCTCAGGCACGTCGGTCTTGGTCCCCCCGAAGTCAGTGGTCGGAGACTGGCGGTCGGTGAAGATGTAAACTTTTGTTCGGGCTAGTTCGACCATGTCGGCTGACACTGGAAAAAAATATCGCCTGTGCTGCAACGCGGCGTAAGTGAAGAACTTGCGGAACGGATCTCGAGTCCCCCCATAGAGAGAGAGAGGGGGGGGGGGGGGGGGGGGGGGAGAGGACACAACCACCGATGATGATGATGATGAGTTGATGCTTAATGTCCTCAGATGTCATTTGACATATTAGGGACAAGTTGTGACCAATGCCGAAGCACGGTTCAATAAAAGCCACATACGTAAGGTGTATGCGTGTTTAGCTGTAACCTGCCACCTGCACTTTTGGCAGAATGACCTGGATTTTTTAAGTGCTACTGTGGTAACACGGGGGTGGAACGAATACCGAAATAAGAGTCAGCACAGAAAGTCGACCCTGGAGAAGAAAATTCTCCCGCCGTTCCAGCAGGGATTCGAACCCGCGACGTTTCAATCACGAGTCCGGCGCTCTAACCACTGAGCTATCCCCGCCCCCCCACAACCACCGAAAACGAAATACGTGTTTTAAGGGGGCTGGGGTGGGGGGCATGGAAGGAAGCCAAAAGTGACAACAAAGCCCCCGTTCTTAAATTCAGGGAAAAAGAGTGAGACCGACAGACGGGGGGGAGGGGGGGGGGGGGAATCGCAGCGGAAGAAATGGAGGGCAGAGCGGAGCAGGGTGTTGGACTGGGAGGAAAACATAAGTGGCCTCATGAAAGCATCTCTGGATTTACCTTGTCGATTCCACTTCGACCACGCGACACGTGGGTGGCCGTGGAAAAGTCAGCAAGGGAAAGGTCAGGTGACGGTAAAGCACACATCAGTGGAAGCAACGAGCGACCGTCCGTAAAAAAAAAAAAAAAAGTGGAACCTCAGAGTGGGACAGCGGTTGTTCCAGACAGGTGGTCGTTCGTGAGGGGGTCGATGACATGGCCAGTAGCGCTCGTTAATTTTATTCCTGAAAGATTGGTGCCTGTACGACGGCCGAGTGTTGCCCCTGTGTTGGTCTGTTTGCGCTCTTTGTGAAATGTCGCCTCTGTCCGTCTTGGTGTGGAAGTGTTTGTCCGTTTCATTGGAACTGTTGCCTTTGTCTGTCTCAATGGGAATGCCCCCAGTCTGTTATGGAAGTGTTGCCTCTGTCTAAGCAGAATTGTTACCTCTGTCTAGAACCGTAATATAAGACTTTCCAGTCTTTCTGAGCAGATGTGTTGCTCCTCTGTCTAAAACTGTGATGGAAGTGTTGCCTCCCAGTCTAGAACTGTGATGGAAGTGTTGCCTCTGTCTAGAACTGTGATAGACTGAAGTGTTCCCTCTCTGTCTAGAACTGTGATAGAAGTGTTCCCTCTCTGTCTAGAACTGTGATAGAAGTAGAGAGAAGTGTTGCTCAAGTGATGGGGCGCCACTGTCGGTGATCGCAAATTGAAGAAGACGAGCTGCAGTAATGATTGGGGTGAAAAAAAATTGAGGGGGGGGGGGGGAGAGAGAGAGAGAGAGAGAGAGAGAGAGAGAGAGAGAGAGAGAGAGAGAGAGAGCTCTTCTTTGCACATTGATCTGCACATGGTGGATTTTGAACAGATTTCTCTTTCCTCTCAAGCTCTGAAAGCGAGGTGGCAGTGCAGCCAGCGATTTCTTCGAAACCGCATTCTTCTTGTCCTACCGCCACAGCCGTTTCCTCTCGTCATTTTCCCCAGCTGTCAGAGAAACGCGTTGCGTTGTCTGACGAGGACCAAGGTGAACAGGTTCTTTAGCTCTCGCTGGACTGGAACACAGTCAAAATATTACAGGACGTGTACTGTGCGTTCAACTAGCGCCGCGGAAACGGGGAAGAAAGAGCGTGTGTCGGGCAGGCTGGGACGAGGAGCGTGTCCCACGTGCAACCCAGACAGCGCTAGCTGGGCTCCCGCTCCGTCACGAGCCCGGACAGACTGCAAGAAGCTCGAGGTTATCTCCGCAGTGGTGGGATACTGGATAGGCAGCCGCAGCTAGCAAGCAAGCAACGCGGCCCCCTACCTCGACCCGTGCAGTTTGATTGTGAACAGACGGTTACGGGTTAGGGAGGAAATGTCACCACCCCGTAGTCTCTCGACACATCCACTTGTGCTGGGAGGTTACTGACAGGTTTAGCCTTTGGCGTCTTGTGCAGTTCACGGCCTGTAAGCTCTATGGCTCGGTGAAGCGATGCGGGGGGAAAGGGAGAATGCCAACACAGTAATCGCGCTAGGCATTTTTCAAACCGACGTGACATCTATAAGGAGGCGAAAGTGGTTCACGGAATCCGGTCAGACAATCATCGTAACCGGTTAGACACACGGCCAATCTACACTACTACTAGAACTGTACTAGCAAACACCATTCCCCGTCTGGAACACGAACACACACACACACACACACACACACACACACACACACACACACACACACACACACACACACACACACACACACACACACACACTCTGACCTTGTTTGAAAGGCCGCTGACACAGACCGTCAGACTACTGGACACAAAATGGCAGCAGTGACGGTCATGTTTGTGCAACTTTTAAACATCGATTTCCAACATACAGGAACAGAAATCGAATGAAAAGCGGCTGCCTACCCCCTACCCCATTCCACTCCTAGCGATGAGGCTCATGATATTTCTTCACTCCGTGCCCCTTTTAACAATATGTGGGCCCCGGAGGGATTTTCATTTTTTCAATTATGTATAATAAACTACTCTATTATGCATGATCACAAAGGGTGGGAAGGATGTCACCAGTGAGCGCTTTGTTCGTGCCTGCAGTGCGTGCTGGCTCCTTCAGTGTTGTAATGAAAGCAGTACAGTGTCATGAGAGTTGCATCTTTACTATTGCGACCGGCGCCGTTAGAGACAGGTCAAGCGTGAGGGGAATTCAGCTCATCATGGCTCGCCTCCGAAGCAACCTGTTAAAACCCAAAGGTACAGTAGAAAGGGGAGTCTGCCGTTGTCCCGGGTCTGGCCCGGGCTGTCTGGTAAGCAGTCACAAGTCACGTGCTAGTCAGTGGGATGAATGTCTGGTGTAGGAGTAGAGACTTCCTGTTCCTCGGGGACAGCCTGCAGCCGGGTGAAGCCAAGGTCATCGCGTCATCTGTCCCTGGGGCAGAGACCTAGAAACAGGGCAGCAGTGGATCATAGCTGTGAATAAAAGGACCAAGCCGTTGTCAGTCCAACTAACATTACTGTTGTTTCCTGGGCAACACGGAAATGGGGTTGAAATGACTGCAAGTGTGGGCTTCACTGAATGGGATGGTTGAAGATCAGTGTAATGTTCTGCACGGAGTATTACTTCCGTCCATTAAAGATAAAAGCAGAAATCTCATGGAGATAAGGGGATGGGGTCTAGAAAGCTATGCTAATGTGTGTCGTCGCCATCTACATTAATTTGTTTCAGCAATTTTAGCCCTGATGGTGAGCATTTGAAGGAGCAAGTCTTCTCAAAACTTCTCTGCTGATAGAAGAGAGCGGAATAAGAACTTAAAATCAAGGATTTTGTTTTAGAGCGCTCCATGGGTTTTGTTTGGAATTGATCATCTTCTTGTGTCAGTGACGGTTAGTGGAACTCAGCTGTAAAAAAACACTGTCAAGTGTTATGCTGACCCAGTGGCTTCCTGCAGCCTCTTTAGTCTTGTTCCTCCGGCAGTGCTAGCAGGGCCCTCTCATGCACCATCTTACGAAGAGGTGGCAATGTCTGCATTAGGGACAAGGTAGCACACTTGTGTGCAGTCCTGTACCAGTCCCACTGTCACCAGTGAAATGAAATTGGCAAGCTAATATGAAATGAAGGGAGCATGGGGGGGGGGGGGGGGGGGGATGTACCTTTTTGTTTGTTTTCTTCTTCTTTTAAATTTCACAACCTGCTGAAGGACACTTGTTTCTGGGACAGAGGCTGCATTTATCGTTGGGATCCCATTGACATGGAAAGACTGCACATTTCAGAATCATCTTGGTGGTTAGACACTAGCCTATCAACTTATTTATGCCATAAATTATGCAACATAATGATTGTAGTGGGTCACAACCAGCTGCATCAAAGTGGAACTAGTTTCACCACAGTTTTAGTTTTAGGGTTCACTTGGGATCAGTTCAGTAGGGACAAGGAACTCAGTTTTAAGAGAAGGGATTGTCCCGTTTGGCCTTTGGGGATAATGAAAATGACATCTCATTACTTTGACTGGTTTTAGTGTTTCTCCAGCCTAATGGCCCTTTGGCAACTTTAGCTTCATCATCAGGCTTGGTTCTCTGCCATAGGCATTTGGGAGTTGTTTTTTTATTGTAAGTCTGTGGATCTCATACAACTTATGCCCAGAAATTCTTAGATTGTGAATGTAGGTTAGACATTTCAAAAGACAGGTCCAGATTCTGACTTAGCAGTGCACAAGGGGAAAATGAGTGCCTGAATGCCCGACCTCTCCCTGTGACTGGTGACTAGAGTGACTGTAGGACTGTAGTTTACCACAGGCATAGACTAAGTGTACACAGCAATTAACATACATCTCTGCCCTGTGGGAGGAGAGAGGAAATTGCCAGCTAGCCATTTCCCGGTCTGCCACTGCTGCTGTGTAAAATGTCATCTCTGGCCAGATTGGATTTGAAGGGAGGGGTGCCGTGCCTCATCACCTGGAGTGGGGGCTTTGGCTTTACTCTGCTTGTACTGCTTCTCTCAGATGCTCCCCACCCCCACCCCCCACTTCACCCCCTTCCTTCACCCCAACCCCCAGCCACACTTCCTGGTGAAGGGTGTGGAGTTATGTCCTCATTATGATGGTCATTCTCTCAAGAGTGTTCTTTAACTTTAAGTTTGAAACTTTTTTCTCCTTTAGTTTAAAATAAAACTTGGATTCTCTCTCTCTCTCTCTCTCTCTCTCTCTCATCTCTCTCTCTCTCTCTCTCTCCTCTCTCTCTCTCTCTCTCTCTCTCTCTCTGTGTAATAAAGTATTATCTTATCTCTCTCTCTCTCTCTCTCTCTCTCTCTCTCTCTCTCTCTCTCTCTCTCTCTCTCTCTCTCTCTCTCTCTCTCCCCCCTCTCTCACAGACACACACATACGCATGCATGCACATATTTTATGTCAGCTTAGTTTGTGAGTTGGTTTTCAGGAACAGAGTTAAAAGCCCCCTGTGCGGCTTTCAGCGAATCTCATCCTGATGGCAGAGATCCAGAGTATTAATGTATTTGCAGCCTAAGACTGTAAGAGGAGAGGGGATGTGCGGTGGGTGGCTTGCAATAATACATCATCTGCCACCTTCTCTAACACTAACAGATCTGGGTTTCTGCCTGTTTGTTTGTCTGTGCATGCCACTTCCTGCTCTAAGGGACTGTTTGTCTATGCATGCCACTTCCTGCTCTAAGGGACTCTCTGTCTCTGTCTCTGTCTCTCTCTGTGTCTCTCTCTCTGTATTTGTCTATACCCTTCTGTCATAATATTTCACTATGAATGTCTTGGTTATTAGTAGTATTGTAGCAACGGCAGATATGTGAGTTGGCCTTTGTGCTAATATCTTCACCGTTGAAAAATAAAGTTTATCAGTCAGTCAGTTAATCTCTCTCTCTCTCTCTCTCTCTCTCTCTCTCTCTCTCTCTCTCTCTCTCTCTCTCTCTCTCTCTCTCTCTCTCTCTTTCTCCCCCTCCCTCCCTCCCTCTCTGTCTGTGTCTCAGTCTCAGTCTCTGTCTGTCTGTCTCTCTCTGACCCCCCCATATAACTTATATAAGGGTAACAAACTAACATCCTCACAAAAGCAGCTGTGACAGGTGTGAGCATGTGAGGTATTGGAGCAGATCATGCTTACCCCATCCAGAGGTGTGACCCCATAGTTGTGTGCTGTTGTTAGACATGGACCCATTCTGTATTTTATACTCACAGACAGCCTGGCATTTGTCAGCAAGAACACAGAGCACACAGTCAGATCCTGTTACTAGTATTAGTATTGCCTGTCTCATCACCATCAGATCCTGTTGTCTGTCTCATCCCCATCAGATCCTGTCCTACAGCCTGTCTCAACTCCACCAGATCCTATTGCCTGTCCCATACCCATCAGATCCTGTTGCCTGTCCTGTCTCCATCAGATCCTGTTGCATCTCACCCCCGTCAGATCCTGTTGCCTGTCCCATCTCCATCAGATCCTGTTAAATCTCATCCATATCAGATCCTGTTGCCTGTCCCATCTCCATCAGATCCTGTTGCGTCTCAACCCAATCAGATCCTATTACTTGTCTCATCCCTCTCAGATCCTGTTGCCTGTCTCATCTCCATCAGATCCTGTTGCCAGTCTCGTCTCCTTCAGTCCTACAGCTTGTCTCAGCTCCATCAAGATTCAGTACCAACAGTCTGTCACATCACCTTTTTTCACTTTCTGACAAAAGGTGGGGTCTGTTGGTGTCTGGCCTGTAGTCACTGGCCACTGCCTGCAGGGGTGTTTGTCATGGAACTGAGCTGGGAATCCTTCCTGACCTTGGGCACTGTGCTCTTGGCTTGCTCTGTAGATCAGCACTGTGATGCAAAGAGTCCATTGAGAATGATGGCTGGTTGTGGGTGTTTGTTCAATAACAGTCAGCAAAACCAGTGAACAACAAAAGTCGGGTGCTGTGTGTGTTAGGGAGGCCCAACGCATATTGCATAAAGTGCTTATTTCAAATAGTTATAACTCAGCAATGTGAACACATATGTACACCACATTTTGGGAGGGTTATACCAGTACTACTGTTAATAAGCCCACAAAATCTTAAAGCTCAGTCTTAATTGGTTATTGACTTACAGCATCACAAAATTGACGTTTTGCTTGAAAATGCCAGATTAGAACTTAAACTCTGTGAGAGTGTGCAAATCATCATTTTGAAAAACACAGGCTAAACAGTATCTAATTACACCATTTTGACACTTAGGATATACAATCAACAGAATATTAAGTAGAAAGGGGTAGAAAAAAGTTTAAGGCAGTATTTTATGAAGATAAAAAAAAATATTTTTACAAACGAACACTAAAAATGCAAAATATGAGCAAACCTTCATCTTGCAATGATTTTTAAAGTAATATAACAAATATAATCATGTGATATAGCAGATGAAAGGTCTGTTTATAAGCTGTTGAATAAGACATGAAAAAATGGGTTTCAATATCAGTTACTAACTACCTTGGGGGGAGGGGGAAACCTCCGCCCACCCCCCTGAAAGGCCGTTTTTTTGCAGAGGTGAGATCCAGTCACTTGCTACTTCCAGTGGTTGTAGTCACTAAGTCAGTTCTACAAGCATATGTTGAACAGTCTTGCAAACTGGGTGTACCAAATTATGTTTCAATTTCAGTTACTGCATTAGGGGGAGGGGGAAACCTCTGCCCTACCCCCTAAAAGACCTTTCTTTTGCAGAGGTGAGATCCAGACTCCTGTGGTTGTAGTCGGTTCTACAAGGGTATGTTGTACAGTCTAGCAAACTGGGCGTACCTGGTGTTGATGGAAGAGACATTCTGTGACAGTGTGAACGTTCTGCAGCTTGTTGATGTTGGTTCGCAGGTTAGATTATTCTCAAAAACGCTTGTGGCATCTGTTTCCATGGTGTCCTCTTTTGCTGGAAATCTGAACTCTGTACTCTCAGGTAGAGGAACTGTGTGTGAAGTAGGGTGAAGATAGTTGATGATGGCTGTGTCTGGGGAAACTACAGTCTTGACCACTCCTGGATACCATACTCCTCCAGCAAAAGCCACAACAACAACTTCGCTGGTTTGAGTGAACTTGAATGTATGCAGTCTAGCATCCTGAATGTGATGGTATGATTCAGTGTCTTCGAGATCTTCTTCACTGCTGGACTGCTGTTCACTAACACTGTCTTGTTGCTGCTGAGGGGATGGTGGAGTACTGTTGACAGTGGCAGTGCCTCTCGTGACAATGGCATCGATGGTGGCAGCATTCGTTGAAATCAAGCTTCTTAATCTCTCCTTCTTGTCAGCAACTTTGGCTGCTGCTGAACCCTTGAGCAGGTCTCTGTTGTTCACCTGCATTCCGATGGTTTTCAAATGGATCCACATCTGAAGTTGCTGCAGAAGGTCCCCTGACTTCAAATGCCCAATTTCCGTGGCATCAGTGAGAAGCCGCCCAGACTTGATAAGCTCTCCAACAGCATCCATCTTCTTCTGCCTTTTGTCGCGTGTCTCTTTCCTTCGTTTAATGCGGTTTTCTCTCCCCTCTGAGCCAGACTGCCAGAGTTTCAGTAGCTGACAATCAGTTGTACCTACCTGTTTTCTCTTTCGAGAGGCTGATTTCCTGGCAGTGGTGACCATCAGTTTCTGCATGTCTGGATCCTGTGAAGCAACAAAGTCGACTGGTTTGTCCCGCTTTGCTGTCACAATGGCTGATGTGTTGACTGGATTCCTCGTTGGACATGTTGTCTGTTGTCGGTCCAGAAGGCCAAACCCACTCTCCACGATGTCATTTGTAGCTGTCCCAAGCAGATTCCCAGCAGCAATGGCTCCATCTGTTGGCTCATGGTACACTCCACCTGGAAGATGCTCACTGGCATGAGCCATCAGCTTCTCTTTACCAGCTGCAGCCATCTGGCACAGTATTGCACTTACCTTTTCCTTGCAACCATCACGCTTTGCTATGCTTTGTATGTGTGAGATGTACGGATGATAGGGTTCTGTCTCATGCACTGCTCCTCCCCAAATCTCTGGGTCCTTGTTCAGAAGTGGGCTGCTGTCTCCTTCAAAGTCGGCTAAACGTCGGACTGCTGTGACATAAAAGTAGTTCATGTCTAGGGGGCTCTTTGCTACTTTAGCGCGTGACAGTAAGGGCTGGCAAACGAAGTAGTACATGAGTGAAAATGCGCAGAGCTCTGCTTCAATATCTGCACTTAGGTACCCCTGCCAGACAGACAGCTCTAGTCTGTTGAGAGTTGCAGCTCCCTCCTTGCTGTCCTTGAGTGCCTCCAGGTAAATCATGATGATTTCTTTGGACATCAAAGTTGGAATTGCATTCATCAGGAACACAATGTATCTGTTGCCTATGACAGGCTTTAGCAGGTGAGCTCCTGTTCCCTTGTAGGTGTCCTCACTCTGGTCCAGGCAAAACATCTTAAAATCTCTCCCTCTGCTGTATTCTTTTCTGGACTGCTGGCAGATCAGTTTACTTACCTCATAAATTTGTTTCTTGGCACCTAGCAATCCCTTGCACTTGGAATCAGACTGAGGGTACAACAGTTCAGCAGAGGCATCTGTCATTGCATTTGAAACGTTGTCAATCTTGTGGGATGCACAGGTGAAATCATACAGTTTTGTTCTTGCAGTCTTGTCCTCATCACTCATCTGCTGCCAGCCAGGAGTTTGTGCCAGAGCCTTCTCTTTTTCCAGAAGCAATAGTTTTGTTACAGCCCGCTCATTGTTGGCACGATCAGACATGCGGCTAACTACTCTTTTCAAACTAAAGGCATCACCAGGATCAGTGCCCATGTCATGAGCTATCTGCTCCAGCTCAGCCATCTGTTCTATTAGTTGATTCACTGTGTCTGCTGCCTTGCCGGAGGGTACTGGAGAAACTGTAAGGCTGAACGTTTTGGTTTTATCCCCGCAGTCAAGTTTCAGGACATGCATTCCCCAGTGAATCAGTGATTTTGTGGTACCATCAGAATGATGACCAAGGTTCCCATTGTTGTTCAACAGCTCATAACTGGTTCTTACCTTCACCAGTTCTCCAGCTTCTAGCACCATCCTCTGGGCAGTTGACCTGGAAGGAAGACTAACTGAATCAGCATCAATGGGTGTGGCATGTTGAAGTACAGTCTTCACAACGTTGTGTATGATATTTGCTGATACACCTTTCCCCAAGAGATCATAATACAGCAGTCGCACTTGGGCATTAAAAATGCCGTTGCATTTGGTTTCTAAGGATTTCATGGCTTGGATTTCTTGCTGCAGATCTTCCTCTGTTTTGATGCCCATTTCTACTTCTCGTTGTAACAGCTGCAGTATGTGTTGGTGATAGGTTTCACTAGCTTCTTTGTCAAGCCTGAGTTCATTTAAAGCCACATCAGCTGCCAGTTTGTTGTGTTCCATGGAGACGTCCTTTCTAGCTGAGAGCATACGTAAGCGGTTAACTTTCTTCTGCAGTGCTAAAACTTTCTCTCCACTCCTTTCATTTTCTACATCCCTAGCCTCTATCTGAAGTGAAAGACTTCCAACATCTTGTTGCAGTTGTTTGTTTTGCTCTAAAACCTCTTTTAACACTTTCTCATGGATATTCCTTGGCACGGACGATTTTCTGAGTTCTTTGTATCGCTGTTGTAAACCTACCTTAGACTCCCTCACTTTGGTCTGTTCCTTCCTCAGAGCTATGTTGTCTTGCATAAGCACCCTTACCCCTGATGTCATTGCTGCAGACAGGTCTGTTGCTTGCTGCTTGTATGCTGCTGCCTTGCTAGACTGAATGTGTAGCTGCTTTGCAAGCAGTTCCTTTTCTCGGTTGCAGTTGACGAGTTCAGCTGAAAACAAAGTTTTTCCCTGTCGGAGGACTGTTTGTCTTTGGGTTGAAGGCTGTCCAGGTATTTCTTCATGGGGGGAAGTCTTGGCTGCACCAGGAAGAGTGCAAGATGCAGCCATCATGCATGCATCAGTCTCATCATCAGCTGTGTGTCCCAGTCCCATGCCTATACGCAGAAGTTCATGCTGCCAGTCTAGGGGTGCAGACAGAAATTGGTACAGATGACTGTGGTTTGCCAATGTTGGCCTTCGGGTGTACTTTTTCAGTGCAGCTTTGTACTGCTTTTCCAGGCGAGTACACTTGGCAAGGATAGCTCTCGGTGTCCGATTTCCTAAAGCTGTGAATTGAAGAAGCCAAACATGCATGATATCACAATACTTCTGAAGGTGGCTGTCACCAAACATGGCACCCCCTAAATACTCCACTTTTCTACCAGACCACATGAGGCTGATAAAGTCCCCATTTGTCAGTTGCACCAAGCCTGTGGCAAGGTGTGGTTGAGCAGTGGTAGTTGGTGATGATGCAGTCACATCTGGCACAGGCCCATTCATCTTCTGCAGCTTTCCATGAAGAAGGAGGTCTCCTTCAGCAGGAGAGAACATCTCCCCAACAGAAACTTGTGGAACAACTTGCACCTGTCATAAAAAATTGCTGAAATAAATAAACATACCCAATGGCAGTGCTCACGCCCAGTGCTGGCAACACAAATGCAGGGCTGCAGACATAACACTCACCTAGCCACCTAAGTTTCAAGTGGGTAGAAAGACTGGGCAAGTCATGACCCCAAATGGCAATGGCCAATGCAACAGCAATGTGCAATATTTTGCTATTAAACTTTTGATCATCAGACAAATATCAGACTCTAAGTGGAATTATCAACAAAGCAATGGCATCACCATTTTAACTGGGCTAAAACTGCTAAAATGAGACCCAGAAAGAAATGGAAAAAGGTTTACATAAAATTCAGGTTAAAAACATAATGTGCTAGTAATAATTCCTACAGCTATGCCTATGGGCTTGTAATCACTGTACTGGTGGGCTAGTAGAAAATGTTAAACTTCTGCAGGCCTGCAAATGTACTGTAACCAATTTACAATTATTTTGTAACCATCCAATTTCACAAAGCAGCCGAGTTTCACTGCTTAATTTTCACTGTCATGGATTTTATTTTTAAAACACACAATATCAGAGAAATGTCCCACAGCACAGACTGCACAGTCCCATGTGTGTGGCATCATGTTTCTTGCATGTCACCAAAATGCAAAAGCTGTCATATTGTCTAGAATTATTACTGATAGTGATACCAACATTTTGTTCTTGACAAATGGCAAATACACATGTCATATTAAAATATGTAAACAAAAGTGTCAAAACTACGTCAGCGAATTCAAGTTTCAACAAACTGTCACTGACACACTCAGTGATACTGATAGTGATACATACACCATCAAGTTCAAAGCTTCGCCTTCTTCTTTGGTTGAGGCAGTCAGCGTCATCACTTTCATTATAGTTTGAAGACATGCACTGCACTTTTTATTTTATTTTGAACTGTTGACAAGCAAAAAATCGAAATTTAAAAGTCGCAGACTGTCTTCTTCTGATTTGTTCAAATAAGTAACCAACTTCATCACTTTGTCTAATGTCTTTGAAGTGTCAGTCACTTTTTGTATCACTAAGTCTTTATCAGTATCATAAGAATTTTCTGTGAGTCTGGCATCCTTTTTGGGAATGAACACACTGAGGCACACAGAAAACGAAAACGAAAACATTGACGTCATTGTCAGCTCTATGATGACTTTCATTGCGATTTGGACGATTCATGACAGCTTTGAACGTTTTTTTTTTCTATAAAAACTGTATAAAAGAAAAAGAAAATTCAATAAATGTCAAAAACTGAGAAATGCCAAGAGGCAAAGTGTAAAACTTTTAGTATTTGCGTCTACAATACACGGGAAGCGAAAGTTGTTTTGAATTATGGACTCGTCCAAAAAGGGGGTTGCCGATTGGATCCTTCCAGAAATTGCTAATTTTTTAGATCAAACATTGTGCTATCAAATCAGTATCACCCAAACCACACTCATGTAACTTCTGTTCTAAACAACACTATGACATTACAGGTAAATATCAACAAGCAGAAGAAAGAAAAGAATGCCGAGCATTCAACTTACCCAATCAGTGCACCCCCACTCAAAATCGGATCGGCGACAGTCCATCTTGGCGTTCGGTTCTCGCTGCTGCTAGGCTATGGACTTTCCAGACGTTCGTTGTCAAACAAACTTTAACACTTTGGAGCACTCGCCCTCGCTTAATTTACAAAATATTTTCTTCAAACTTCGTGGAACACTAGACAGATGGTTGATCTGACGGTCAGAGAACAAGTCCGATGCGTCCACCACGTGGAGAATCCCAGAAGAAAGAGGAAAATTTGACCTCCGGTTTTGGCATCGAAGAGTCTGGTTCATTGGCTGACCGTTTGATAAGATACTCTTCGACCTTTGCTCTTTTAGTCTGCTAAATTTCATTGGCCAAGTATTTATAGTTTAGCTGGGCCATCCCAACACAAAGAGCATAGCGTGACGCTCGTATTGAGCTCGCGGTGCCATCAGCCAAGATTTATCTGCACATCGCTGACAGCGAAAAGTCCGGTGTTGCAAAACAGTGCACGGAGCCACATTCAGTGGTTCATATCTCGTGATAGAAATGTCACACACCTTTAAAATTTGAAACAGTGAACAAGCAGACAACACAGACCACATTCATGTCTTTTTCAATATTTTATTGACAAGAATAAAAATTTCGCTTTGAGTTTAAAATCACACAAAACGCCACAGCTTGACCAAGATGCGTTGGGCCTCCCTATGTGTGTGTGTGTGTGTGTGTGTGTGTGTGTGTGTGTGTGTGTGTGTGTGTGTGTGTGTGTGTGTGTGTGTGCTGATGTCTGTGAACGTGTGGATCCATGTTGCCTACAACAAAAAAGCCTACACTTTAAATCTGTATCATGTGCCTACAAAACAAAAACAATAATAATTTAAAAACAAACACAAAATGGAAAATCTGTAATATTCTGTGCCATTTTAATGTCTCCCACCCACCCACCCACCCCATTTCCCTTCCTTCCTGATGTTTTGCAAATTGCACTATTAGATTACTTTGTGTTCACCCCAGTTACCTTTACAGCAAGGCTGTTATTGGTACAGAAGCTGAGTGGGCTGGATATATATATATATGACTTAGTGCCAAAAGGTGTGCATGAAAACAAGACAAAGGGGGTAGAAAATAAAGTTGATGATACATTGAAACTAGTTGTTTTTTTAGAATGTGCACAATGCTAGGAAAGCTTTCTTAAAAGCAAAAGATAAAAACTCCAGCGCTTTTGGAGATATTTGTTGACAAAGGCAATAAAAGGCCGCATGTTGTACATCAGATATTACAACATGCATAGTTCACTGTGTCTTCAGTTTTGCATAAGTATGCACAAAATCAAGTCACACTGTTAGTGCACATCTCCCCTACTATGTTTGTGCCAAATTTTGTACACTCATATAATTTAACACATGACTGTGACAAGTTGATTGTTGTAATATCTGATGGGCGACATAAACCCATAACTCAACATTTTTTTATATAACAAGTAACACGCCCTTTCATGCAATATACTATAATCAGCCATACAAGTGCATGCAACAACACAGTGAAAAGATTTTTTCTCAGTTTGCATTTAATCACAAGTCATAAAAATTAAATAAAACATTTTTTTTTATTACATCAGTATTACAACAAAATAACTTTTCCCCAATTTTTAGCATAGAAAACATTCTGTTTGCTTAGATCAGTCTAACAAAAACAAATCAGAATGACCTGACTTTATCAAGGTAATTTAAATTAACAAGTCCAGACCCCCCCCCCCCCCCCCCCCCCCACCCCCCCCCCAGCTCGTTGAGATGTGGATTCTCTGCGGCTAGCCTCTCTCTGTACCGTCTGCAACTATCTGTGTTTGATGTTTTCCTCCTTGCTGTACCACTTGGCTCAGGAGTACACTCAGTTCCGCACACTCTGGTCATGTCAATGAATTTGAAGTGTTATAAATCTGAAATTATTAAACCAATAACCAGCAACTGTCCCAATACTGATATGCTCAGTAAAAACGTCAAACCTACACACCATGACCTCTACACAAATCAGTACTCAGTTCTCAGAACCGCTATTAGTATTACTAACATCTGCTGGGCTTAATTAAACTTTAAAGTTTGATGTTTTACGTCAGGTTACAACAACAGTTGTGTGGCAAACATGACGTCTGACATAACTTTCGGGACGAAAATTACTTTTTTTAAAAACCCTGTAACTTCGTCACTCTCGCTCAGTTAACAAAATATTCTCACACCACCACCAAACAGTCTACAAAAAGCATGCAATTATAACTGACAAGTTTTGGATGAAATTGAGTACGCATCCTGAATCAACAGTTGCACGGAAGATTTACAAGATATTGCCTTGTCGTAATGAAATTCTTCACACTGTACTCGGCTAAGTATAAAAAAACAGGTTTCAAATCTACGGCGTGGGAAGATGCCACTTTTCACAGTACTTTCATTTCGCACACCCAAATCGGCGGAAAACTTGAAAATGATCTCAGTAAACTCCTGAAAAAGCACACAATCCATGTTCTACATCAGACCACTGTATTACGTCGGACCACTGAAGAAGACTACAACACACCTTTCGGTGTTTCCGAACAAAGACACGCCATGTGGCCGAAAAAATGGAGGCACTCAGGAAAGGTCACGTGACGTTCCGGATGTTGTCGATAAAAAAGAGACTGCTTTCTCATTTGTTTTGTACAAAATATTAGCTATCTTGTAGGGACGTCAGATATTACAACAATATCAAATGATCGGGGAAATATTCTTCAGATTTGGCGCAAAACATCGCTGGAAAAAAACGAGTATCGCTGTGTAGAGCAAATGCATGGATCGGAACACACGCGACGTTTCCGCTGATTCCGAAGCGATGCTGTCGTTTTTCGGTTGTTCAAAGTTTTCAGTTCGAGTTTGCAACACATCTGACGTACATACAGGGCAAACATTCATGATCAGTTTATCGAAAATACAACTATCGTGAGTGTTGATGTTATATTATCCATATAAAGCGATGTTTTCCACGTACAAATCAGTGATTGTTTCTCCATGTGCTTCTGATTTGTTTGCAAGCAAAGTGACGAAAATCACTCAGTACTATATATTCATTCATTCATACAAGTAAACAACACAACATTTAAAATAAAAACAGTTTTCAACAATGTTTTATTTTCAACTGAAGTGCATAACCCCTTGCATGCGCACCTTTTGGCACTAAGTCATATGTATTGTGGCTTTGGCTGCTCAATCTGGTATGCTGGATGGCTGTGAAATGTCTGGCGCGGGCCCAGCAGGAGTGAGCCACGTGTGGTGCATTTCATGAGGGTTGCTTTAGTTTAAGCCAAAAGGGAGGAGAGCTGTGTTTAAGAATAAGCTTCCTTTGATAATCGGGCAAGCAGAACTTATGTTTTGGCAATTCCGTTATGTGCTTGGGTGGGGGGGGGGGGGGGGGGATTCAAGGGGTGGGGGGAGGGGAAGAAAGACTATACTTGTTATGTAAGACTTAGAAGGAAAAAATCCTTGGTCAAAGTGTCAAACAGATACATATATCCTTGCTCAAAGTCAAAGAGTCAAACTGATATATATCTATTACTTGTACACAGTGCATTCTACAACATTGGAAGCCCTCTTCTCAGTAAGTGGCCAAAATTTGCATGAAATTATGAAGGAAAGGGCTTCATTAAAATGTGCATAAAATATGAAGGAGATGGTTTTATAATAATAAAATAAAAAGTCTTAAAGGAGGGGTACTGTGTCATAAGGGATTTCAATTTCAACAAGTCACTGAGATTTGAATGAGACCATGATTAGCCAGTAACCATACACAGATGAGACACACCCTTCTTTTGACTGCCAGTTTTATCCAACAGTTCAGAATCTTTTCCTTTCGATGAACTCACACTCTAATGGGAGAGGCCAGGTTGATCGCGCATTCAAGTGAGAGAGGAAAGTTTTCTGGCAAATCTGGAGGGGTGGGTGGGGGTGGGGACAGAAGGTGAGTCACACAGGTAGACAGATAAAAATGCAATTGGCGTAGCCTTCTGCGGTGTGCTGATTTACCAGCCCGGTTTTACATAATGCCTGCACACACTACAAACAGGCACACCCTCAATGATACCCAGCAACAGGAAAAATCAAATAGGCCTTTTGTCCCCCTACTGTTCTTGAACTTTGGCCACCAGTTGCTGGTTTGTGAGAAGCTGAACAGTTCTGCTAGCCCACAAGTGTAGTGAATACAATAGTCCATTAGCCTGAAGGACTTTTTACTGGCCCAAAAAATTCAAGACCACCTTAAGAAGTCCACCCAAAGCAGTCGTAAAAAATGAAAGAGGGATGGTCTTCTGAGGGGTTCATTTGCATAGAACCATACTATATTTTACCAACTTGTGTACCTATGTGATGGCAAAAGCAGTCAGTTATTGACTCTGGAGTTGGTTTTCTAATATTTATGTAGTTCATGTGAACAGTTTTGTTCTGACCAGATGGTGATGATTTGGTTTTCTGGTATTGTGTGAACAGTTTTGATCTGACCAGATTGTGACTTGATTTGGGTTTTAAGGGTATTGTGTCAACAGGTTTGATCTGACCAGATGGTGACAGTTTGGTTTACTGGTACTATGCAAACAGTTTTCATCTGACCAAATGGTGACTTGATTTGGTTTTCATCTGGCCAGATCCTTTTCTGGTATGTGAACAGTTTTCGTCAGACCAGATGGTGACTTGATTTGTGAACAGTTTTGATCTGTCCAAATGGTGACCCGATTTGGGTTTTTTTCTGGTATTATGTGAACATTCTGACCACATGGGGACTTGGTTTTCTGGTATTATGTGAACAGTTTTGATCTGATCAGATGGTAAATGGTTTGCAAACTGAATCACCTGTGCCACGCTTCAGATCTCCTTCTAATGTAACCTTTGTTCTGTGTGTGTTGCAGGCTAGAGGTGATCGTTCCGCTAGAGTTGCCGCCAGTCAGCCGCCACCATGCCGCTGACCAAGCGCATCATCGAACCCGTCAACATCAGCCGGGTGCATGTCCCCACCCAGGTCTGTTGCTGCAACCATAGCTCCTAACCTTCCAACAGTTGGTGTTAAACTTCCAGCAGTAGTTGTTAAACTCCTGAAAGTAGCTGTTAAACTTCCAGCAGTAGCTGTTAAACTGCACACAGTAGCTGTTAAGCATCCAGCAGTAGCTGTTAAACTTTCCAGCAGTAGCTGTTAAATTATATACAGCAGCTATTAAACTTTGCAGCAGTAGCTGTTTATTACATACAGTATCTGTTAAACTTTCCAGCAGTAGCTGTCTATTACAATTTACATGCAGTAGCTGTTAAACTTTCCAGCTGTAGCTGTCTGTTACATGCAGTAGCTGTTAAACTTTCCAGCTGTAGCTGTTGAACTTTCCAGCAGTAGCTGTTAAATTATATACAGTAGCTGTTAAACTTTCCAGCAGTAGCTGTTAAATTACATACAGTAGCAGTTAAACTTTCCAGCAGGTAAAAAAAGAAAAAAAGAAAAGAAAAAAAGGCTGTTACACTTTTCATCAGTTAAAAAAAAAAAAAAAAGTGTAAAACAAGAATGACTGCTAGTGTTCTGAAACAAGATATAAACACACGAAAAGGTTAAAAAGAATGCTATTTATTAGGACAAGACAAAACCAGCAAATTTTCCAGGTAATCCCCTTTGTCAAGCTGCAAAACAATACAGCTAAGCAGTCAGAAACAATGCAAAATGAAGTGAAAACCTAAGCCACTTACCTGTTTTGGGTTGAGAGATCTTTCCAAACACTGGACAGGAAAACAGCATAGCTCACCCAAAAACAGATAAGTGGTTTAGCTTTTCGCTTCAGTTTTCTTTGTTTCTAACCATTTCAGCATGTGGTTGTGTCACAAGCACAAGGTCTTAGAGCTGGAACATGCGACCTGTATGCTTATGTACAGAGAGCTGGAATGTTGTTTTCCTGTCCAGTTTTTAGCCTGTATGCATGATGTTCAGTGAGCAGAAACATCTGACCGGTCGACAATGCAATGAATTGGAACATGTGACCTGTCATTGAGATGGTCATCTCCAACAGAGTCTGAGCAGAGAGCTGGAACATGTGACCTGTCATTGAGGTGGTCGTCTCCTACAGAGTCTTAGCAGAGAGCTGGAACATGTGACCTGTATGCATGATGTGCAGGGAGCTGGAACATGTGACCTGTGTGCATGATGTGCAGTGAGCTGAAGCCTGTGACCTAAAAGTTGTTGTTGATCGCTTTTATATATAACACTATTCTCTGATCTCAAGCAGACTCGCTGCGCTTGCATGTGGTGCTACCTTCCGTGTGTATCAACTGATCTTCTCCCCAGGGCTTGCGCAATGAGCTGGAGTGTGTGACCAACCACACCCTGGCCAATGTCATTCGGCAGCTCAGCAGCCTCAGCAAGATGGCCGAGGACATGTTTTTTGAGCTGAGTGAGGAGACGCAGAAGGTGTTTGGACGAGCAAAGCTGCTTCAATGTCGCATCGAAAATGTCCAGGACAAGGTCACACAGCTCAACGCCACCGTTGAAGAAGGTGTGTGTGTTTTTTGTTCTGTGCAGTTAGGCAGATGAGCTAGATTTGAGGATGGGATTTTTTCTTCTTCTCATAGTTGTGTAGTTGTTTTGTCCGAATAAATAGCATTCCTTTTAACCTTTTGTGTGTTTGGATCTTGTTTCAGAACACTAGCAGTCATTCTTCTATTACTTTTTTTTTTTGTCAAGCAATTGCTTGCTGAACTAAGCCAAGGCTTTGCATCAGTTTAGTGACCCCATAACTGGAATTGTTTCGCTTATTTGTAATCCTGGCAAAACTAGTCATTTTAATACACACTGAGCACATTCTGGTGCGTCTTCCATGCAGTGTAAGGTATGTGAGAAGCTGATTGTTTGAATGGAGGTGGACCTGTGAATAAGCCTTCCACCTGTAGAGGTTTGGTAGAGCTAGTTTATTCATTTTCAATGTACGTGCAATGTTGTAAAAGGTTGATTAAATTTGGGGCTTGATGATATTCTAAAGGCAACGCTGGGAAAACTGAGAGACAGGATATGGACATTCCTCGGTCAGTGAGTGTGTAGATGGATACTGTCTTGCATTTAAGTGAGCTGTTGCCTTGTTACAAAGTCCTACAAGTAGCCTGTGCTGCTTTTTCCAGTGAACCTGCAGGACATCCACCTGAAGAAGCCATACAAGAGTTCGGTGGCCAAAGACCAGCAGGTAATCTCACGCAGTACTGTGCCTCGCTCCATCCTGGAGATCTACAGCAAGTGTGACACCCCACCTGCCCTTGACAAGCTGGACGTGTTCAGGTCAGTGACAGTGTGTACAGCGTGTGAAATTGTCAGCCCCCTCCCAACCAAACACCCACCCCCTCTTGTTCTGCCTTCAGTGCAGCATGTCGCCATGTGAGGCAAGGCAATTGTCATCTAATCAGTTAAATCTGCTACAAAGCTGGCTTTCATCTGTTAAAAAAAAAAAACTTTAAAAATTGTTTCTGCTAAAATAGATTCAGAAGAGACAAAACACATGTTAGAAAAGTCATCATGTATTATGAAAAACACATAAGCCAGCCATGAATTTGTACCAGCATGGTGCAGGATACCCCCTGGCAGACAGTCTCTGTGCCCGTGTGTATGTGTGTGTGTGTGCACCCACCCCCCCCCTTTTCCCCCACTTCTTCACTTTAAGGGTCAGATGCTGCCAAGCCAGTAACTGGTCAATCATAATCAGTCGCAAAGGCTGTTGTTTGACTGGTTCTCAGTTTATTTTTTAAATACATGGGGAAAATGTGGCAGAGAGAGGTGAGAGAGAGAATGTGTGTGTGCATGCATGTGTGTTCTAGACAGTGTAGGGAGTAGAGCGTTTGCTGAGTCGAGCTCTAGTAGGAGTCCAGACAACCGTCTGTTTGAGTTCTGACCAGTTACCGTGATTGGCCAGTTTCCATGAACCACTTTCACCACCTTAAAGATGTCACACCGATTGGAAAAAGGTTTAGCTCGATCACTGCATGGTGATGGTATGGTGGTGTGCTGTTGGTGCAGTGTGAGTGAGGTGTTGAGGAAGTGCCTTATGTGTGTGTGTGTGTTTGCGCAGGGAGGACGGGAAGGACAGCATGAAGTTCTACACAGACCCCACCTACTTTGTGGAGCTGTGGGTGCAGGAGATGGACAAGCAGATCCAGGAGAACAAGTCCGAGCTCAACAAGAAACGAGAGCGACGCAGGGTAAGGTTCCCATCTCCCTACTTTTGATGGCCAGAAGCATTTCGGTAGGAATGGATTAGTTGTCGCATTTTTGTTGCGTAGTTTGGGTGAAACTTTCATAGTCACTCCTGATTTCTGATGGCAACCTTGTTGAAGAGCAGCTGTTGTTGTTTTGTTGGTTTTTCAAACTCACTCGGCGGCAGATCACCTGTCACCACCCGCTCTTTTTTTCCTTACTGCGCAACCCCATACCGCCCAGTAGCAGCTGGTAAACACACACTTCATACTGGCATCCCAGCTTATGCAAATGGGAACAGGATTCTCATGAGACTTACAGCCTCTGCTTTTATATTGCAAAATACGTTCCGATTCACACACTGGAAGTGAAGAGAGTGGAAGTTTGATTTGTGTGGTTTTGTGTTGCAGAAGACCTTTACGCACCAGAAGTGAAGATGGTGAGAGTTGGGTTTGTGTGGTTTTGTAATGCAGCAAACATCCACACACTCAAAGCAAAGATCGTGGGAGTTTGCATGGTTTTGTATTGCAGAATACATTCACACACTGGAAACGACTGATGCAGTGTGTAGTTTCAAAGCTGTCCATGCATTGTGAGACCAAGAGGTGCAGAGTATGACTGGTATGGTTTTTTATATTGCAGAAGCCACGCAGGGCGGGAAACTTGATGTGGTTTTGCGTGGCAGAATCCGTGCCAACCTTGGAAAGCAAAGTGGAGTCTGATTGATGTGGCTTTGTTGTGCAGAAGCCATGCAGGGCAGGAATTTGATGTGGTTTTGTGTGGCAGAATCCATGCCGACCTTGGAAAACAAAGTGGAGTCTGATTGATGTGGCTTTGTTGTGCAGAAGCCACGCACACACTCAGACATGAAGCAGCCGCGAATGATCAAAGACAGCAAGGCCAAGTGGCAGGCCCAGGCGCATGGCGTGGAGTTCTCCGATTACCAGGTAGAACAAACACTGTTCTCTCTTTTCTCTCCAGAATCAGGGAAGGGGGAAATGGGGAGACTGGGGAGTGATAAAAAAGAAAAAATTGTCCTTTTATCTAGACTGTCTTTACATCTTGTGCTGATTTCGTGAATGTGCACTTTCGTTTTGGGCATCCAGATGTTCTGCTCTGAAGGAACTGTAACAATTTCAAAACTTTTTTGTTGTTGGGAGGACAAGACAGGGCCTTTAAATTAAGAATTTTGCCTTAACTCTCCTTCTACCATAGGCAGAAATGTCTGCCTGCCTTCCGTCATTCCTATACCTCACAGGTCGGAATTCCAACCAGCTGTCTTGGCTTCAGTAGCTGCTATTTTTAGTGAGTGACTTCACTGTTTTGTGCATTCAGTCCAGAGACCTGAACACTTCACAAGACCAGTATTCTGTCCTCTCTGAGGAGCTAGACACCACACAAAACCGGTGTTCTGTCCTCTCTGTGGAGCTAGACACTTCACAAGACCAGTGTTTTGTCCCCTCTGAGGAGCTAGACACTTCACAAGACCAGTGTTTTGTCCCCTCTGAAGAGCTAGACACTTCACAAGACCAGTGTTTTGTCCCCTCTGAGGAGCTAGACACTTCACAGGACCTATTCAGTGATCCAAACACATAAAAGGTTCAAAAGAACACTATCAGGACAAAACACAACATGTGATTTTTGGGGTAATCCCCTTTATCAAGCTACAAAACAACACTTAAACAGTTACAGTTAAATGATGAAAAATAAGATGGAGAGCTAAGACGCTTACCTGCTTTATGGTTGAGCTGTGTTGTTTTCATGTCCGGTGCTTGGAAGAATGTATTCTGTAAGTTAGCCTTGCCTCCAGTGAGTGGTCTTTGAGTTGGGCCCTGGGCTGTGTGCAGGTGGGTGACATCCACAAGCGTGTGCGCCACCAGCAGCAGGCACTGGAACAGCATCACCGGCCCCAAGACCCCCACCAGCAACAACCCACCTCCGGTCGACCAGACTCCTTGAGCGTCAATCACACCAACCATGCTCCTTCCCACCAGCACCAGCACCAACAGCAGCAGCACCACTACCAGCAACACCAGCAACAGCAACAACAGCAACAGCAACACCAGCAGCAGATGCAGCAGCACACAGGGGAGAGGGAGTCGGTGCCGATGGCCAACGGACCTTACCCCCACCCCTACCCCCAGCACCAACAGAATGCCACCATCCCCAACAACGTTCAGCATCCTGGGGTTGACACGGGTCCAGTGGCGACACATCACACGGCGGTGACAGGGGGGTACCCCCCCAACCACCACGGCTCGCTGCATCTCTCCCCGGGGCAGGACTCTGGGCGGCAGAGCAGCCGCCAGTCCCAGTCGCGGCTAAACAACATGGGGAGTCCTCAGGGCAGGCCTTCAGCCCCGCCCCCAGCCCCACCCCCGGGCATGGTCCGGGGGCAGAGCCCCGGGGCACGAGAGACTCTGCCACCCCCTCCCCTCCCGCCCCCGCCGGTGGATGAGCCAGCCTACCCCCCTGCGCAGGCTGGGAACGTGACGGGGTCGCCCATCCTGAACAGCGTGCGCGGCGCCTCCCAGCGCGGCTCACCGGCTCGACAGGGATCCCAGCACTCGTCTTCCCCCATCAGGGCCCCCCAGCCAGAGCAACTCCCTCCCCCGCCCCCTTCCCCACCCCACCTCGACGGGACGGACCCCTGCCTGCCCCCGCCCCCTCCCTCGCCCCCTATGCAACCGTTTCAAGACGTGGGACCCATGGTCCCTCCCCCACCTCCCCCACCGCCTCCGCCCCCACCCCCTCCTGCCCCCCTCCCCACCCAAAATGGCCACTTTGGGGACCAGGTGGACTCGGCGTCCATCTCGTCCAACTCCACCTCCACAGGGGGGCGGGAGGACAACAAAGCTGCTGCCACTGGCACCGACCGCAGCGCCCTGCTGGCTGAAATCATCGCTGTTGACAGTAAGTTTGTGGGCAGAGTGTGTGTGTGTGTGTGTGTGTACTCTGTGTGTGTGAGAGTGTATGTGTGCACGGTGTGTGTGTGTGCGCTGCATGCCCAGTCTTTGCCTTCTGACCTCGTGGGCACCTGGATGACTTGGGATAAATTTTAAAAAGCAGTTGGGAGCATCCTCAACCCACCTCCCAAGCAACCACCCTGCGCCCTGAGCAAAAACTGATCTGACAAAACTTTAGAAAGGAAACAAATGGGTACAAGTTGATGGCTGAAACAAACAGAACATTTTGGCTGAAGCAAAAAAAATCCGGGATCACTTGTTGGCAGGGGAAAAAATGAGTACTCAAAGTCAGACATGTAGCACTGGCCAACTCTAGGTGGGAGCTGTAGGATTAGGATAGAGTAAATAATAAAACACACTGAGCATTGACACTATGAAAATATTGTTGAGGTCAAGTACACTGCCCCCCTCTGTGTGATGTGTGTGTGTCTGTTCTAATTTTCTAAATGATTCTCTCTCTCTCTCTCTCTCTCTCTCTCTCTCTCTCTCTCTCTCTCTCTCTCTCTCTCTCTCTCTCTCTCACACACACACACATCCACACTCACACATACACACATGTGCACTTGTGCCTGTTAGTTAAATCCAACCTGTCCTCAAAATCTGACTAAGCTGTCTGCGTGGTGTGGTTTCAGAAAACAAGCGCCTACGTAAAGTGGAGGAAAGCAAAGAGAAGAAAAAACAGACGGTGTGCACCGGGGGCTTCGACATTCAGGCCCTCATGGAGCGTGCCCGGGACATGCGGCGACGAGTCATCGAGGACAGCGAAGAGGAAGGCGATGACGCCAGCTCCCCAGAAGAAGACAACTGGGTTTCAGACTGAGAAAAAAAGCGAACAAAACCAACAAGAAGAAAGCAAGTTTGTTCAGCACGCACTGCGACAAGCTTTGTGCACGCGGAGCCAGCTTTTCAGGAGATTCCTCCTCTTCTGCCCGTGAAGGCAGTGCACGCTGTAGTGGGTTGGCACCTGTCTGCCGCCGTTGCATGCCACGTACAGCGGTTGGTACCTCTTGGCCAAGGTTGACAGGTTCCGTGCTGCAAACAGTCGGCTGATTTATGTCCAGCCTGTCAGCTCATGAACAGATGCTTGGATTTTCCCATTGAGCGGACACGCCAGCGGTTCTGAAATGCCTGTACCTATGCTACCATTTCTGGATGTAGTGTCTGGTTTAAATTTATGGGCATTTTTGTAGCAACAGTGTTTCACAAGGGATGCAGATAAGGAATTGATAGGAAGCTGTGGACAGGAAAAGATTTAAGACGAGTCACTGGCCAGATTTAACGTCAGGCCCTGCAGTCTTCCGTTACCACCATCTGAAGAAAGGAAATGCAGTGTAAAAGCTTTTTTTTTTTTTTTTAAAAGCTTGTGTTTGAAGCAGTCATTAGTATTGTACCATCCCAGAAAGGAAAAAAGATCATCAGAGTGTATCACAATATTCCAGCAACCCATTTTTTGTTTCTCCAGCTCTTTGAAGTTTACTGCTGACTGAAATGATCATAACTCTAATCATTTGAATTATTAATAGCCCTAACTGCCAGTTTCCATTTGAATACTTCCATCATGCAGACCCACAGTGATGGTGGAATGTGATTCATTTTCCTGGGAGTGCACTTGCGCTTGTTTTGAACATGCAGCCAAATTTGATGCCCGTTGGCTTGAAAGTTGGAAGAGAAACTGATGTCGGCTGTTGTCTGTACATGTTTTGTGCTGGGCAGAATGATGATTTAGTCTTTTTCCGGTAACAAAAAATGAGTTCTGGCCTTTACATAACGATTTACCTCAGTTCATTCAAATGCAGGAGATGAGGATTACATCTCTGCTGAAGGAAGTGGCTTGGGTCAGTGTTGGCGAGAGACTAAGCAGCCTTGGAGCCGTTCGCAAGATGTGATGAAATCTGAAGGACAGGGCATGGCCTTACGTGGCCTTACCCTGGGAAGGGTATGGTCATTCCGCCAAACATGCTGGCACTTCTACCAACAACGACCAACAGGGAACAGACTGTCGACGGATGGCGCCGGACCACAGCTGCCGGCGCGCTTGGGCTGTGACTGCGTCTGTGCACGTCAACGCCAACGAGCATTGGGTGATTCTCTGACATTGGCAAAATGGACAGCTGTATCCATGGCTGCATGAACTTGCCCACACAACCCCCACCCCCCCACCCCCACCCCCCACCCACCAGCCTGCTTCTTTCATGACACGATGCGAATGCACGCACCCCATGGCCAGGTGGCTTCCCATTAGGCAACAGTGGGTGTGAAGGGACTGTGAGCTTGTAGTTCCTGAGGCCAAGCCTGTGTTGGTATGTCTGGGCAAGCAGCCTGCATCCCCCCTGCCCCCCCCCTCTTCCACCCCCCCCTCCGCCCCACCACCTCCACCCCTACCACCCAGCCCTTGCAGTGGGAGTTTGTGTCTTTGCCAAGGAGCTGGAAACCGGTGTTAAAGCTGTGCACTGGGTCAATAGGATGTTTTGAGCACGACATGCAAGCAGAGGGAGTTCGTGCCTGTCTTTGCCCAGGAGCTGGAAACCTGCGTTAAAGCTGTGCATGGGGTCAGTAGGATGTCTTGCACGGGCAGGGGGAGATAAAGGGCTCTCTCCATGTCGGCCTGTAATTTGTGCATTCTCTCGGTCAGCCATGAGTGGTGCGCCTCTTTATTCACCGCCGTGTTGTTGATACGTACTGGAGATGCTGTGCTCTCGCTGGGCAGACTTTGTGTGTGTGGGGGGGGTGTGTGTGTGACAGTTATTTGTAACATAATGCAGTATCCTACTACACCAACAGAGTTGCCAGTTGGGACGTTGTGGGAAGATGGTCTGGGTGTGGCTATATGAGTGTGAAGTGACTGGTGTATTGGTGTGGATGTGGCAAGGGGTGAATGTGAAGTGACTGGTGTATCGGTGTGGATGTGGCTATGTGTGAGTGAATTGACTGGTGTGTTGGTGTGGATGTGGCTACATAAGAGTGAAGTGACTGGTGCGTTGGTGTGGATGTGGCTACATTAGAGTGAAATGACTGGTGTATTGGTGTGGATATGGCTACATTAGAGTGAAGTGACTTGTGTGTTGGTGTGGGTATACTGCACCACTGCACAGGTCTGCACCACTTTGGACAGGCCTACACCACTCTGCACAGGTATGCAGTCAGCACCACTTTGGAGAGGTATGCACAGGTGCATACCACTTTGGACAGGTGTGCACCACTTTGAGACAGGTGTGCACCACTTTGGATAGGTGTGCACCACTGTGGACAGGTCTGCACTGCTTTAGACACATCTGCACTGCTTTAGACAAGTCTGCACTGCTTTGGACAGGTGTGCACCACTTTGGACAGGTCTGCACCACTGTGGACAGGTCTGCACCACTTGCTCTCCTCCACTGGTTCTGACTGTGTTCCCCTGGATTGCCTGTTGACAGCAAGAACTCGGTCTCTCTTCAGATAATCCAAGCAAAGGACTAGGGATGCTGTTGAACCTGGGCGCAGCAAGTCTGAACTGGAGCCAACAGTCTTTGGTGTGTTCTTGTGTAGTGCAATTCAAACTGGGTAACAGATAGAGCCATGCGTTTTGGGTACCTGTACAGCGAATATGTGCATGAAGTGAAACAAAGTGGCCACCTCATCCGCAATACAGTACGTGTTGGTGTCTCAGCATTGTGTCTTACAGTTTTTGGAGAGTGTGTGTGTGTGTGCCCCGTACCTTTTAGCTTTCAGTGGATTGAATATATATATGGAACACATGATAGATTCAGATATATTTTTCTGTGGTCCAGAGACTGGTGAGATCTGTAGGAGATGGGAGGGGTGGGATGCATGATAGTGAGGAGAGCAAGAGAGTGGCTGTGAATAATTCAGGATGTGGTCTTTGTTGGTTTGGTTTTATGGTTTATAGTAATGCGAGTGACCTGACCTTCCTTCCTTCCAACAGGCACCTTAGTTTTGGGGTTTTATTGTTTGTTCATTTCTGAGGCAACAGCAGCGCTTGTCATTTGTGAGGCATTAGCATTGGAGTGTTGTATGTGTGTGGAGAGGCTCACTAACTTAGAGATGTAGAAGCTTAATCAAGTGCACGTATTCCACTTATCAGTTGTACAATTGCTAGTACCGGTATTTGATGTACACTGTATGCTACTTACTATTGGGTGCCATGGTAACAGCTTCATTCTATCCTGATTTTTTCCATCCTGTACATTGAGCTTGTGACGACATTGGTTTCTGTTCTGTTGTTTTCATTTGTTTTACACCAGGGCTTCAGTGTTTGGTTTGTGGACCAGCCAAACGGCCTGAAAGAGAGGTGCAGAGTAGGAAGGTGATGAACACACACCTCCACTAGTTTTCAGTTCTGCCGCCACCATAGCTTTGCTTCTTACCCTGTTCATGTGTGCGCAACTTGTCTTAACACTCCTAACACCCTTCTCCCCTTTTTTGTTTGGTTTCGTGTTGCTTAGGACAGGGGATAGAGTCGGGCGTCACAGCCTGTAGCAACTATTTATGCATCAAAGCTACCTCGCACGGTGATTTGCACCAGCAGCAGCAGTTTTGTTGTGTGGTTCAGTTCACATGTGGCTGGTCCTCGGAGCTGTTCACCTCTGGGCCTGAGGCATTGCAGGTGCAGCGCCCAGTTTAGAGCGTTTCCTGATTCTGCAGGTGGAACAGTTGGCACAGGGATAAAAGAGGTTGGCTGAAACAAGGTCAGACAAAGGTTGGGGGGGGGGGGGGGGGATCTTCAGACATAAGAATTTTCTGTCATGAGACAGAATTCCATTAGCAGGAGGCAGGGGTTGTTCTGGAGAAGAGAAACATACAAAAGTGTATCTGAGTAGTTTCCTGATCAGGTTTTTTTATGTTTGTTTTTTCCCTTGGCCTTGCTTTCTTTTCAGAGTAGGATGGGTAAGAGATTTGCAAATTTTCATTAAAACTTGTAGACTGTTGGAACCTGGTGTCTGGCTGTTCAGTTTGAATGTCTTCTTTTATTTTGCCTTTTTTTCACGCAGATTCCGTACTCACAGCCATGGCAGTGAACAAAAACAAATACATCTCGCTTAGGGAGTTTGAACTCAGTGTCATACTGGACACATTTTGTCTCTAGATCCAGGTGAAGTAAGGTCCAGACAACAGCTTTGGGAATGTACCTGGCGTAAACATGCTGTCAAGCATAGAGCAGTCTATGGCCAACACAGTGTGGTCCAAGTTGTCACAGGTTGTGCCTACTGCAAGTCCAAAGCATGGCTGACTGCAGCTTGTCACAAGCAGAGGTTGCAAAGCGCCGTGTGGCATAGACTTTGTCCAGGGCTGCCCAGCTGCTAACGAAATGGGCCAGGGGTCACAGTTAACAGTGCAGGACTGTGGAAGAAAGGGATTTAACAAGCGTTGGAAATTTGACAGAAGATGAGGCTTTAGTTGCATGCCTGCTTTGCTGCCACACTTGCTGGCAGTAGCTCAAGTCTCCAGTGCCAGTTTCCAGTTCAGTGAGGCAGAGGGGACATTTCGGTAATTCAGCCAGCTATAGCGCTAAAGCGGGGTCAGTCTTTTTTTCTTTTTAAATATTTTTTATTCACTTCCAAGAATTAGTGAAGCCTCAACATACTTCAAAGCTGATATGTAATCAACGTTTTATTGTTTTATTACTGACATGGAAGATAGCACCTTTTGTGTCTTTTTTTTGTTTTTTAGTTTTTTTTTTAGTTGATTACTGGCAAGATGCATGCCTGATTAGTATTTGGAAGTCAAGGCAGAGGGGAAGAAGAACATTATGAGGCTGAGCGAGACCTTTCAGACCATATGCAACGGCCATTCAGCAGTGCTGGTTATGCCAGTTTGGGTGACCTTGGCCTAATAATGTCAAGGTCACTGTCAGGATTGCAAGAGTGCACTGTGCAGACTGTATTTTATTCAGTGAAATATGTGATATGTTGAAGCTTTGAACATCAGTTGCTTTCATGGCTATGGCCATGTCCAACAGGCTGCTTTCATGGCCATGCACAACAGGCTGCTTTCATGGCCATGCACAACAGGCTGCTTTCATGGCCATGCACAACAGGCTGCTTTCATGGCCATGCACAACAGGTTTTTTCATGGCCATGTACAACAGGTTGCTTTCATGGCCTTGGCCATGCACAACTGGTTGCTTTCATAGCTTGCTTTGCGTGGCTTCAACCCACAACTATGGTTTCCAGGCTGTGCCGAGATGCTGTATTTAGATCTAGAAGACAGATTAAATCCAACGGGGGATACTGTTTAACTTTGGGTGCGATATTCAAATTTTCAATACAGTAGCCTCCATTGATCTTTTAAAGTCCCATGTCAGTTTCAGTAACTTTAATTAATTTCAAAGTCACAATGGTGGAGGAACTATCAGACTAGAACATGCTTTATTCGAGTTTATATTTAAACAGATTAAAAGATCAGCGACATTTTCTGCCTCTGAAAAAAAAAAGAAGAAAAAAAAGTCAGTGTTGGCGTTGTTGGATGTTCAAAGTGAAATCTTTGAAACTGTAGTATAACCTTGGTGAAACCTCCGTATTGTCATAACCTTGCAATTGTTTTAACACTTATACTGGGTTCATTGACCTTGGCCCATTTTTGAAGGTCACAGGAGGTTTGAATGGGAGTCAGCTGAGCATTTGGCTCTTTCTGTTTTGCTTATGCAAAAGTAGGTGTAGCCACCACATCTATATTTTCTCAGAAAGTGAAATTAGGCCTGTTTTACATATATATAAATGCTGATTTTGTACAGAGTTATCGAGAGAGAAATGTGTGTGTGTGTGCGTGTGTGTCACTCTGCCTCTGTGTGTGCACGTAATTCTGCCTCTGTGTGTGTGTGTGTGTGTGTGTGTGTGTGTGTGTGAGAGAGAGAGAGAGAGAGAGAGAGAGAGTGTGTGTGTCAGAGAGAGTGTGTGTGTGTGTGTGAAGGGTCCAGTGGTATAAATGCTTGGTTTATCAACGAGTGTCTGCAAGAATAAGTTGGATGTAAAACAAGTGATTAAGATTTTGTTTGCTGTTTGTTATAATATATAACAGACAGTTTACGACCTACATGTGTATACCTGTAACATAACTGTGTATATATATAACCAGTACCTAACAGTCTTGTCACTATGGATTATTACACGTGTTGTCACTTTTTTTCTTTCTTTTTGCCTCCCCTAAATTGCAATGTTTTACGTTCACCGTCTTTGACATGATATTTTTGATCAATAGTTTATTAGTTGTGTGTGCATCATCTTCCCTAACAGCACAAATAGTGAGGGCATTTCGCAGTATCATCCGCCTTCTTCTGCCTGGAACATCGCTTTGGTCTTCTGTTACGTGTTATGGTGTGATTGTTATCATTAGGTTTGTTGTTACCATTACTTTGTGCTTGTTGTATTAGAGCCGTTCTTGTCCGCTCTCTCCCCATTTTGTCCAGGATATGAATGTATCATTGTGTGTGTGTGTGTGTGTGTGTTTGTGTGTTGTTGTTGTTTAGGAAAAAGCTCATCTCCGCAACATGATTAACACTTCCGGCAGATTTTTGATCTTATAAAAAAAATAAATGAGACTTTACCTAACCTAAGCTTAAACATAATATGAAATGTATTACATCTCTCACTCTTTTACCATCTCTAGTCTTTGTCTCTCTGATATTATAACCATTTTCAAATTCCCTGTATTCATATACATCTATGGTCTCTATGTTACTAAAAGTGCAGTGGTCAAGAAAAAAGCATGTTATATGTAGACCAAACAATTCAGTACTTTCAGGAAGTGACTTAATTATATAACTGGATACTTCCTTTCAGCAAATGTTCAACACAGATATGTGCACACGCCAATTTATGTCTATGTTCACCCATTTTAGTTGTCGCTTCCGAGATACGTTTCAGAAAGATTTCTTTGCCTGTAGATTTGATGTATGCGTCTGATTTTGATGTCTGTGTGTATTGGTTGGTGTACGCGACTGAGTTGCTTCATAGTGCAATACGACCAAGCCAACTATCTTCATTTCAAATCGATCAGTGGATACAACCAAGCTGACTGTCTTCATTTCAAGCCAGTCAGTTTATAGGACCAAACCAACTGTCTTCATTCAAACCAGTCAGTATGCTACATGCACATCCACTTGTTGGGAGCTTGGGGGGGAACCACACTGGCTGGCTACAGTTCGTTCCCTCTTCACTGTCTTTCGTGTGTTTTTTCCTCTCTTTTTTTCTTTTTTTTTCTTTTTTTTTTTTTTTCTCCTTTTCTTTGTGTTTCATCAAATTATTAAAGAGATTTGGTGCTACATTAGCAGCTGCACTCCTTTGTGTATATAATAGCTATTTTGTCACCAGTCTTCAGCTAGTTCCTAGTGGATGCTCACAGTTCGTTTTGGGTTTCTGGTCCAGTATTGTGCCAGATTATATGGGTGCCGCCTTTTTTTCTTTTTTCTTTTTTTTCCTTCCTTTCTCCTGTAGATCTGTTCAGGCTGCATTTTGTTATTTATGGTTGGTTGTCATCACACTGTATTATTCTTTTTCTTTTTCCCTTTTTCTCTCGACCCTGTTTTGAAATTTACAGACTAGTCTTATGTTTCATTCAACGTGTGGTACAGTGTCTGTTCAGCATAATATTTTGTAATGAGGCAGAGTATCACGAATTCACTTTTTCGGTGAGGACATTTATATGACTGTATTGAGGAGTGTATCACTATCAGCCGCGTGGTACTGTTGCATTACAACTGTGAGCGTCCCGCATGCTAGCGCTAAGGTAATGGGTGGCAGGAAAATAGTGCTTAACTGAAGAGGAGTCGAGGGAGGTCTTGAAATGTGCCAGCGCTCTGTCAGGGTTTGACTCGCAGAAGAAGACAAAAATCGCGGGAGTTTATGCTCTTGATATTTGTTTTCTCTCCCCTGATCCCCCAGCTTCAGCATGTGCTTACAAGTTTTGAAATCCAGTTCCCCTGTAATGTAATCACAGTAATGTTCTGTTGGACAATTACTGGGGCAAACCAATGAAGGTGAAATGATACGCCATGCGAGTGATCTTAATGCACTATCTTCCTTAGATTCTTGGATGCGTGCATTCCTTATGTACCAATGACGGGAGGGTGTTTAATGATGTGCTAATGTTATGTACTAACGATCATGTTCTCAATGTAAAGAATTCAGAAGGGGATAAAAACTGCCCCGTATTTAGATTATGATCATTGTTAGTCAGCCATTTTTCAGTTCACACTGAACACACGCATGTTGACATCCCTGTTACTACTATTCCATTACTGAACTGAAAGTAAACGCCTTTAACACTGTGAATGCAAATCATTTTTCATGTATTCTCAAATATGAATTAACCAGTGCAAGGCATAAACAATGAATTGGACAAGTTTGCTGACCATTGCTGCTGACCAGAGAGAGAGATTGTGTGTGTGTGTGTGTGCGTGCGTGCGTGCGCGCGCGTGTGTGTGTGAGAGAGAGAGAGAGAGAGAGAGAGAGCATGCGTGCGTGGGTGCTGTTACGTTTTTTCTTCTTTGCTTTCTGCCCCTTAGCCCATGTGCATTTTCTGTCCTGTTGGATAGAAGTCCATTTGTGAAATACTTCCACTTGCATGAGTTTGGATTGTCCCGACTGTTCGTCCGTTTTCCCCAAGGAGAATCCGAGTACGTCGCCATCTGAAGTAATTGGATCTCTACTTGTTTTCAGCGTTTGCCTAAACTGTGTAAGACTAAAGTACAACTGCTTGACAGTCAGTTTGAATCAACTGTAGAGGCTTTTTTTTTCTTTTCTTTTTTTTAACAGTAATGGCATGTGTATCAAAGTTTTGCTCACATGTACAGTTGTAATAAATGTAGACATCTATTCAGCAAAATGTTGTTTTAAGTGTGTGCCTGCGTGTGAGTGAGTGAGAGGTCGTTCGTTGGGAGCTCTGTAGTTATCTCAGATCTGTAATGCACCAAGTCTGAGTGGCTTGAGAAAATGTTTGCTGGACACGCGCGCGCGCGCGCGCGCACACACACACACACACACACACACACACACACACACACAGAAAAAGAGAGGGAATGCAGTCACTTACGAAAAATAACAACACAAAATCCTGTGCACACAGAAAAAGAGAATGCAGTCTTACGAAAAATAACAACACAAAATCCTGTGTTTCTGGCTCAAGAAAGGAGCCAGGTCTTTACGAAGCATCATTTTTAGTACTTGATTTCAGCTGAATATCACGAGTTGCTTTTCGATCGAGTGAACCGTTAGGATATGACACGAGTGAAATGAAAATCACTAATTAGAAGGGTCATGTACTGCATCATCCCATCCCTAGTGTAATTAAAATTAAAAATGTTTCTTTCTTGCACAACTCGAGGGAGAAAATATTGTGTAAACATCGACACTGCTGTCGTATAGGATTTAAAAAAAGAAATTAAAAAGAAATGATGGATTAATTACTACCGGAAGATTTCTTTTAGAAAATGACATTACTGTTACATGTCCAGGAAACGGACTCAGACGTGCAAGTGTTCTAATAACTACACCAACAAAGCAGCTCAGAAATACTTGCAACTGATGAACAACAATGAGAATTTTCTTCTCCAGGGTCACCTTTCGATGCTGACTTTTATTTCAGTATCTGTTCTACCCCCGTGTTACCGTAGTAGCACGTAAAAAGATCTCGGTCATTCTGCCAAAAAGTGCGGGTGGCAGGTTACAGCTAAACACGCATGCACCTTACGTATGTGGCTTAATTCACATGAAGTGACATGGAGCATGGCTGTATGATGTACACAGAACGCGCCGAGGCGGCAGCAGTCTCCTGTGACACCAGCCATGCCAGCGCTGTAAGTACACCACTTCGGTGAATATTGTGAATATTCAAAAACGCTATTCACTCGTGTAGAATCACATGCGAGCGCATTGAGTCTGCTCGAGAGCGGAGAACAGCGCTATGTAAAAGCATCGTCAACAACAACTAAGCTGTACAGACTGTCCACTTAACGTTAAACACATTCCTGCGCCCGTGGTCTTGACAACTCTCACCATCCACCACCACAAGTATTCAATACGTGACGGCAACAACCACACCACCATGCAGATTGCTCTTTACCTTCGCATGGAGCTACTTTTGCTGGTAAATGTGATGAAAGACTGACGATCAAAGCGAAGGCGATGCCACAGAAACTGGGACGGTCACATTGTCATTGAGGATACCATGAAAACTGGGACGGTCACATTGTCATTGATGATACCATGAAAACTGGGACGGTCACGCTGTCATTGATGATACCATGAAAACTGGGACGGTCACACTGTCATTGAGGATACCATGAAAACTGGGACGGTCACATTGTCATTGATGATACCATGAAAACTGGGACGGTCACACTGTCATTGAGGATACCATGAAAACTGGAACGGTCACATTGTCACTTAGGATACCATGAAAACTGGGACGGTCACATTGTCATTGATGATAACAATATGAAAACTGGGATGGTAACACTGTCATTGAGGATATTATGAAAACTGGGACGGTCATATTGAGGGCGATGCCACAGAAATTGGGACGGTCACATTGAGGATACCATGAAAACTGGGACGGTCAAAGTGAGGGTGTGGCCACAGAAACTGGGGCGGTCAAATTAATGGTGATGCCATAGTAACGGGGATGGTCACGCTGAGGATGGTTCCATAAAAACTGGGACGGTCAAAGTACAGCGATGTCACAGGACGGTCAACTTGAGGGTGATGCCATAGAAATTGAACGGTCAAAGGGCAATGCTATGGAAACTGAGGCGGTCAAAGCGCGGGGGTGATGTCATAAAAATTGGGATGGTCAAAGTATACCATAGAAATCGGGACGGTCAAAGTTGGGAATCCATGAAAACTAGGACGGTCAAAGTGGGGAAGCCATGGAAACTGGGACGGTCAAAGTGGGGAAGCCATGAAAATTTGGACGGTCAAAGTGGGGAAGCCGTGGAAACTGGGACAGTCAAAGAGGGGGCAAAGCCACGAAAGATAGGACGGTCAAAGTGGGGAAGCAATGGAAACTGGGACAGTCAAAGTGAGTTAGATGCCGCAGACACTGTGACGGTCAAAGTATGGGTGATGCCATGAAAAAAAAGAGAAAAAAAAGAAAAGAAAAAAAAAAGGATGAATATGGATCCCTACCCAGCCACCTACCCTTCGTCCTTTCTCGAGTTTTCGAGTTCGAGTTCAAGTTCCCTCCGCACGAAAAACACTCACTCATTATATCAGGCATGGAAGGACTACCTGTTCAGAACTTTCCAACTAGGAACACCCAGAATGGGCGGATTTCGTCATCTTATTATTTCAAGTTTGGCCGTCCAAATTTTATGCCGCCTCATTCTTTCATTCATTCATCCATCCATTCAATCATCCACTCATTATATAATAATTATGTGCATACTGTACGGGCTAGGTGGACACTGTTATTTTGATTATCAATATGACCGGGGCAATAACTATATGCCTAGCTTTTGTGGATTTTTAGGTATCAACAGGAAATTCAAGGAGAACGAGACAGCGTTGCTGAAAGTTACGTAGCTTAGTGACGTCAACAGTTCAGCTTTAGAGATTATCTTGCTGACGTGCCAGACATTCCACGATGTTCCGAATCACGTGCCAGACATTCCACGGTGTTCCGAATCACGGTCGATGAAATCGGATCATCGACATCACAAACACTTCACAAAAGCGAACAGTTTTGCCGACAGTTTACGTCATCCCATGCCGGGCACACGAAGCGTGCTGATGAAATTGCACAGCCGACGTCAGAGTGTCAGCGGCGTACGCGAGGCAGTTGGGTATGCTGACGAAATTTCACTGATGCCGATTAAGAGCTCTCATTGACGTCAGTCAGTTCTGTTTAGCAGTGAGCTTACACCGTTGACGAGAAATCACAGCCCCGGCGGAGTCATATAAAATACTTAGACACCAAAAACAGTTGTGTCAGTGAAGCACAGCCTGCATCACTGATGACACACACATATACACTGACACGCACGCACGCAACGCGCGCGCGCGCACGTACGTACGCACGCACAACACGCCCAAACACTTAACACACACGCACACGCGCGCGCGCGCACACACACACACACACGCACGCACAACACAACATACCCAACCACTCAACACACACACACACACACACACACACACACACACACACACACACACACACACACACACACACAAACACACGGACACAACTACACACACATTCACACACACACACACACACACACACACACACACACACACACACACACACACGCACGCACACACACACGCACACACACACACACACTACTTTTAAAATAAATAAATATCCCGAAAGCAAACCAACAACAACAGCAAAATAAGCAGGCACGATACACGCTCCTTTATGGTGTAACCTGTTGCTACACACGTGACTGGATATTGCCCTGATATAACCGTACTTGTTTGACTGGGCGTAAAACAAGTTGTAACTTGCTTGTGTGGCTCAGTAAGCAAAGCAGATGCCAGTCAGGGCAGGGGTTCACTACAAAGCAGTGTGGGGAAGCAGAACGTACCTTGCACAGGAACATTTTCCTCTCCAAGTTTCTGTAGTCCATGTCGGCCATGACCTTCCCCATCTCGGCCATCATTTTACGTGCCCACTCGCAGTGTGCCCAGTCACTGCCCACAGCAAAGACAGACGTACACAGCGCGACCAATGGCATTTTACTGTCTGTAGCAAATACACAGTGTGCTCACAGCAATCACAGATGTACATAGCACGCCCCGTGGCATTTAACTGTCTGTAGCAAATACACGGCAGCGTGCCCATTATACTGTCTATAGCAAATACCCCGCAGTGTGCCCATTTTACTGTCTATAGCAAACATACAGTGTGCCCATTTACTGCCCACAGCAAAGACTGCTGTACAGAGTACGCCCCATGGCATTTTCATGTCTATAGAAAATACACGGCAGTGTGCTCATTTTACTTTCTATAGCAAACATACAGTGTGCCCAGTTACTGCCCACAGCAAAGACAGATGTACAGAGCACGCCCCATGGCATTTCACTGTCTGTAGCAAAACCTACAGTGTGCCCATTTTTATTGTCTATAGCAAATACACAGTGTGCCTATTTTACTGTCTATAGCGAATACACAGCATGCCCATAGCAAAGACAGATGTACAGAACACGCCCCATGGCATTTTACTGTCCATAGCAAATACACAGTATGCTCATTTTACTGTTTACAGCAAATACACAATGTGCCCATTTTACTGCCCACAGCAAAGACAGATGTACAGAGCACGCCCCAAGGCATTTTACTGTCTATAGCAAATACACAGTGTGCCCATGGATTCACTGCCCCCATCAAATACACGTGTACTGAGCATGCCTATGCAGCCAAGTATTTACTGTCCATAGCAAATACACCATGTACTCAGTATCAGTTAAAACACACACAAAAAAAACAACTTAGTACACACACAGCAAGCGTACATACACATGTGCCTCTACACACACACACACACACACACACACACACACACACACACACACACACACACACACACACAGGCGAGCGGACAAAGGCTGGAGGACTCACTCTAGTTTGGACACTCGCTGCGACAGAGCGGCCAGGATGCAGAAGACGTTGAGGTCCGTGCCGTCCTTCATCTTGTGACCCAGAACCTCCAGCACCTGACACACACGTCACAGTCACGGTCTGACACACCGCGTCACAGTCACCTCAGTCACGGTCTGACACCACACCACGGACACGCGAGTCATGGTTTGTCACAGTGTGCTGACACATGCCATAGTCACGTCAGTCATGGTTTGTCACAGTGTGCTGACACATCATGCCACAGTCACGTAAGTCATGATTTGTCACAGTGTGCTGACACATCATGCCACAGTCACGTCAGTCATGATTTGTCACAGTGTGCTGACACATCATGCCACAGTCACGTCAGTCATGATTTGTCACAGTGTGCTGACACATCATGCCACAGTCACGTCAGTCATGATTTGTCACAGTGTGCTGACACATCATGCCACAGTCACGTCAGTCATGATTTGTCACAGTGTGCTGACACATCATGCCACAGTCACGTCAGTCATGATTTGTCACAGTGTGCTGACACATCATGCCATAGTCACGTCAGTCATGATTTGTCACATTGTGCTGACACATCATGCCACGGTCACGTCAGTCATGATCGGACACCCCACGCCACAGTCCCAACAGTCAGACACGTCACAGTCACGAAAGTCATGGTCTGGCCCTCCATATCACACTCACGAAAGTCATGGTCTGGCCCTCCATATCACACTCACGAAAGTCATGGTCTGGCCCTCCATATCACACTCACGACAGTCATGGTCTGGCCCTCCATATCACACTCACGAAAGTCATGGTCTGGCCCTCCATATCACAGTCACGACAGTCATGGTCTGGCCCTCCATATCACACTCACGAAAGTCATGGTCTGGCCCTCCATATCACACTCAAGTCAATCTCTCTAAAACAACAAGACCATATTCGATTTAAGCTGACTCAGACTTACCCAAAACAAATAGACCACATCCGAGTCAAGCTGACCCGAACTTACCCGAAACAAATAGACAATATCCGAGTGAAGCTGGCTCAAACTTTCCCGACACAAACAGACAATATCCGAGTGAAGCTAACTCGAACTTACCCAAAACAAATAGACCACATCCGAGTGAAGCTGACTCGAACTTACCCAAAAACAAACAGACCATATCCGAGTGAAGCTAACTCGAACTTACCCAAAACAAATAGACCACATCCGAGTGAAGCTGACTCGAACTTACCCAAAAACAAACAGACCATATCCGAGTGAAGCTGATTCAAACTTACCCGAAACAAATAGACCATATCGGAGTGAAACTGACTCAAATTTACCCGAAACAAATAGACCATATCCGAGTGAAACTGACTCAAACTTACCCGAAACAAATAGACCATATCCGAGTCTCTGAGGTTGGGGTTAATGGCACCTAACCCCACCGCCGTTTCCTCCTCTGTTAAATAACCCTTGCTGTCCTCGTCCACCTGTAAATAGAACTCACCATCATCATCATCATCATCATCAGCGCCATCACTATGCAGTGATCAGTCAGAACCTGTGTGCTGTGTCGTACTCACAACGTTGAAAGTGTACTGGTATGTGTCTGCAATACTCACGACATTGAAGGTGTGTCGGTACTTGTCTGTTATGTCGTAATTAAAGATGCAATACTGAAGATATTGAAAGTGTGTCGGTACTTGTCTGTTGTGTCGTAATTAAAGATGCAATACTCATGACATTGAAAGTGCGTCGTTACTCGTCTGGTATGTCGTAATTAAAGATGCAATACTCAAGACATTGAAGGTGTGTCCGTTGTGTCGTAATTAAAGATGCAATACGACATTGAAGGTGTGTCGTTACTCGTCTGTTATGTCGTAATTAAAGATGCAATACTGAAGATATTGAAAGTGTATCGGTACTTGTCCGTTGTGTCGTAATTAAAGATGCAATACTCACGACACTGAAGGTGTGTCGTTACTCGTCTCTTGTGTCGTAATTAAAGATGCAATACTCATGACATTGAAGATGTGTCGGTACTTGTCTGTTATGTCGTAATTAAAAATGCAATACACAGGACACTGAAGGTGTGTCGGTATTCATCTGTTATGTCGTAATTAAAAATGCAACACTCATGACATTGAAAGTGTGTCGGTACTCGTCTGTTATGTCGTAATTAAAGATGCAGTACTCATGACACTGAAAGTGTGTCGGTACTCGTCTGTTATGTCGTAATTAAAGATGCAATACTCACAACACTGAAGGTGTGTCGGTACTCGTCTGTTATGTCGTAATTAAAGATGCAATACTCATGACATTGTAAGTGCGTCGTTACTCGTCTGGTATGTCGTAATTAAAGATGCAATACTCATGACATTGAAAGAGTGTCGTTACTCGTCTGTTGTGCCGTAATTAAAGATGCAATACTCACGACACTGAAGGTGTGTCGTTACTCGTCTGTTGTGTCGTAATTAAAGATACAATACTGAAGATATTGAAAGTGTGTCGGTACTTGTCTGTTGTGTCGTAATTAAAGATGTAATACTGAAGATATTGAAAGTGTGTCGGTACTTGTCTGTTGTGTCGTAATTAAAGATGCAATACTCAAGACATTGAAAGTGTGTCAGTACTCGTCAGCTGTGTCGTAATTAAAGATGCAGTACTCAGTCACACTGAAGGTGTGTCGGTACTTGTCTGTTGTGTTGTAATTAAAGATGTAATACTCAGTCACGACACTGAAGGCGTGTCGGTACACGTCTGTTGTGTTGTAATTAAAGATGCAATACTCATTCACGACACTGAAGGTGTGGTCTATTGAGTACTTGTCTGTTGTGTCGTACTCACGACATTATAGATGTGGCGGTATTTGTCTGTTTTGTCGTAATTAAAGATGCAATACTCGCGACATTGAAGTTGCATTGGTAATTGTGCCGTCTCTAAAGATGCAATATTCACGATAATAAAGGTATGTTTGCGCTTGTCTGTTGTTTCTTAATTAAAGATGCAACACTCACAACCCTGAAGGTATGTTAATACTTGTCAGTTGTGACCTGATTAAAGAGGCAGAAAATTCACGATATTGGAGATGTGTCGGCACTTTACTGTTGTGTCGTAATTACAGAGGCAATCATACTTACGATATTAAAGGTGTGTCGGTACTTGTCTCTCGTGTCGTAGTTAAAGATGCAATATTTGCCCAGGAAACCGTCTGCGAAAGGATGGCAGGCACATCAACAACACAGGCAGTATGCTCTGGCATTACATAAATGTCACCAAAGGACAGCACTACCGCTACATTTAATTATTAAAAAATAATAATAAATAATAATTAAAAAAAATACAGTCGGTGCATGCGCGAACTAACAGTCATCATTCATGTTTCGAGGGTAGTGGAGTAGACACAGGGTCTTTTTATATAAGCCAGAGACAGACAGACAGACAGACAGGCAGGCCGAGACAGACCGACAGACCGACAAAGACAGACAGACGGATAGACAGACAGAGCCCAAGCTTGTTGGGTAGGTAGAAATTTCACCAAAGTGCCAGAAGAATGGATAGCAGCATGCAAGGATTACCAACTTTCCCGACTGATCAGATTCGACTCATTCTGCTTTAGGAACATAAGCTGCCTTTGCTGTTGTAAGACGATCTTCTCTGTTACTACAGCCCATGAAATACAGTACTCGGCAGTAAAACAAAACGAAAGAAAAAGACAAGACCAGGAATACATTCGAGCAGAGTGAGAAAAGCGGGGTGGGGGTGGGGGTGGGGTGGGGGTGGGGGTGGGGGGGAGTGAGAGAGATAGAGAGAGACAGAGACAGAGAAACAGAGACAGACACAGACAGACAGACAGCAGACACACAGAGACAGAGAGACACAGAGAGAGACAGAGACAGACAAACAGCGACAGTGACAGAGACAGACAGAGACAGAGACAGAGAGACAGACAGACATACAGAGACACAGAGACAGACAGATAGAGAGGGACAGACAGACAGACAGAGACACAGACAGACAGACAAAGACAAGATCCAAAGACAGAGATATAGAGACAAAAAGAAAGACTGAGAGACATCTATAATGACAGAACTAACGGCGACAACAGACTGGATGTGACAAAACCCGCTGACAGACAACAGACTGGATGTGACAAAACCCGCTGACAGACAACAGACTGGATGTGACAAAACCCGCTGACAGACAACAGACTGGATGTGACAAAACCCGCTGACAGACAACAGCAAAGCACAGTGCTTTGTTCCCAGCACCATCTGTAGTCACGCCGACCCCTGAAGTGAGGAATACGAATGGAAGAGAATACAAGTCTTAGTGGACGCAGAAATCGGGAGGTTAACAGAGGTGTTAACCAAGTCCCTTTTTAGTCCAAGACTGGCACAACAGTAGAGGAATACAGAGGTTAACCAAGTATCTTTTCACTTCAGGACCAGCAGAACAGTCCATACACTAGTAAAGGAATACACAGGTTAACCAAATCCCTTTTTCAGTCCAAGACTGGCACAACAGTAGAGGAATACAGAGGTTAACCAAGTATCTTTTCAGTTCAGGACCAGCAGAACAGTCCATACACTAGTAGAGGAATACAGAGGTTAACCAAGTTCCTTTTCAGTCCAAGACTGGCACAACTGTAGAGGAATACAAAGGTTAACAAAGTCCCCTTTCAGTCAAAGACTGGCACATTAGTCCAAACAACTGAGGAATACAGAGGTTAACCAGGTCCCTTTTTAGTCCAAGACTAGCACAAAAGTCCAAACAGTAGAGGAATACATAGGCTGACCAAGTCTGTCTCAGCCCAAGACAGGATGAACAGTCCAAACAGTAGAGGAATACGGAGGTCGACCAAGTCTGTTTTCAGTCCAAGACTGGCACCACAGTCCATATAATAGTGGAACACAGGTTAACCAAGTCCCTTTTCAGTTCAAGACTGGCACAACAGTCCAAACAGTAGAGAAATACAGAGGCTGACCAAGTCCCTTTTCAGTTCAAGACTGGCACAACAGTCCAAACAGTAGAGAAATACAGAGGCTGACCAAGTCCCTTTTCAGTTCAAGACTGGCACAACAGTCCAAACAGTAGAGAAATACAGAGGCTGACCAAGTCCCTTTTCAGTTCAAGACTGGCACAACAGTCCAAACAGTAGAGAAATACAGAGGCTGACCAAGTCCCTTTTCAGTTCAAGACTGGCACAACAGTCCAAACAGTAGAGAAATACAGAGGCTGACCAAGTCCCTTTTCAGTTCAAGACTGGCACAACAGTCCAAACAGTAGAGAAATACAGAGGCTGACCAAGTCCCTTTCAGCTCAAGACAGTAAGACAGCTAGTCCAAACTTTACAGGAACGCATACATTTATGTTAACCAAGTCCCCTTTCAGCCGAAGACTGACACAACAGTCCACTAGAGGAACACCTGTTAACCAAGTTCACCTTCAGTCGAAAACTGAAGATGTTAACCAAGTTCACCTTCAGTCGAAAACTGGCACAACAGTCCAAACTGCAGAGGAACACAGATGTTAACTAAGTCCCCTTTCAGTCGAAGACTGGCACAACAGTCCACACAGCAGAGGAATGCAGATGTTAACTAAGTTCACCTTCAGTCGAAAACTGGCACAACAGTCCACACAGAGGGAAGAGGGAGTGGTAAAGCATGGCGAGACGTTTTACACAGTAACACTCGGTTAGTACAGGGCGCCAGAGGACGCAGAAAACTAACGAAGCAAACAGATCCCACAGTAAAGCCAGGAACAGACAGGTACAAATTTACATCACGCAAAATCGAAGGGACGACAAAATAGAACGGCTAAAACTATCAATACGACAAAATAGAACGGCTAAATCTATCAATAGGAAAAAGCAGAACGGCTAAAACTATAAATACAATTATACCTATAAAGTGGCCACTTTTATTTCCCCATCAAAAAAACACACACACAAAAACACAACAACAGCAACAACTGAAACAGCCGAGGGAAAAAGAAACCTAAGACAGGCACCAGAAGAAGAAAAAAGGCGGTAAAACAAAAGGTCTTAAACTTGTACAATACATATAATCTAGTCTCTTTCTTTGTTCCCCTAGTAGCCCAGCACTCCCCCAAACCAAACTAAAAACAGTCGCATAGAAGCAGAGTGTGAAAAAAGAAACACGGCAAAACAAGCAATGGAAGAAAGGCGACGTATTTTAGAGATTATTATTTATCCGAGGAAAGACGTCAAAATGTCACAGATTTAACCAGCAGTTGGTAATTAAGAGCCACGTACAACCCCGTGCTAAAAGTGAGGAGAGAGACGACTAATTAGGCGGTGATTATGGAAGACCAGAGGCGAGAAACAGCCAGCCAATCACATACCCTGCTGTATTACTGGTATTGGGTCGGCTTCATACGCTAGAGACAAGAATACCGATTTCAAAACTATATGAAACAAACACTGTAAAAAAGAAGAAGAAAAAAAGAAGAAGAACAAACAAG
>OY757544.1:25850803-25855803 GCA_963584105.1 Alviniconcha strummeri
ATCGTGTCAAACTCGTACAACTGTGAAAATACAGACATCGTGTCAAACACGTACAACTGTGTAAATACAGACATCGTGTCAAACACGTACAACTGTGTAAATACAGACATCGTGTCAAACACGTACAACTGTGTAAATACAGGCATCCTGTCAAGCACGCACAACTGTGTAAATACAGGCATTGTGTCAAACTCGTACAACTGTGTAAACACGTACAACTGTGTAAATACGGGCATCGTGTCAAACACGTACAACTGTGTAAATACAGACATCGTGTCAAACACGTACAACTGTGTAAATACAGACATCGTGTCAAACACGTACAACTGTGTAAATACAGATATCGTGTCAAACACGTACAACTGTGTAAATACAGGCATCGTGTCAAACACGTACAACTGTGTAAATACAGGCATCGTGTCAAACACGTACAACTGTGTAAATACAGACATCGTGTCAAACACGTACAACTGTGTAAATACAGACATCGTGTCAAACACGTACAACTGTGTAAATACAGGCATCGTGTCAAACACGTACAACTGTGTAAATACAGACATCGTGTCAAACACGTACAACTGTGTAAATACAGACATCGTGTCAAACACGTACAACTGTGTAAATAAAGACATCGTGTCAAACACGTACAACTGTGTAAATACAGGCTTTGTGCCCGTACAATTCTGTACAAATCGTCATCGTTTCAAACACATACAATTCTGTACATATTCGTCATTGTATTCCAACGTAAAACTGTATTAATATCGTCAATTTGAAATGTAATATACTAAATACAGTCATCGTTTGTTCATTATTCACTATCGTCATTTTAAACGTATAATCGTGTATTAAAACATGCAATCGCATTATTCATTGTGCAGTTTTTGACAAAGTTTCGAGACCGCTAATATGAAAATACATCTTTAATGTGTCAAACACATCAAATTCGTCATTGCTCAAAAAATGCAATTTGGTCAGCATCGATCATCATTGGGTCAAACGCACAGTTGTAATAACACTCACAGCATGTCCCACACTCCGAGCATCGCTTTCCGGCACCTTCCTCCAAAGGAAGGATGTCGTAAACCAATGCTTGGAGTTTGAGCATGTCCTTGTTCAAACGTAACTACGTGTCAATACCGTCACTGTAGCAAACTCGCTTGTCCTTCTTTCAAACTGAACTATGTGTCAACATCATCACTACGTCAAACGTTCAGTTGTGTAATGCTACTAGACTGTCTTTGTTTCAACCGTAACTACGTGCCATCACCGTCATTGTATCAAACCATCTTTGTTTCAAACGTAACTACGTGCCATCACCGTCACTGTATCAAACCATCTTTGTTTCAACCGTAACTACGTGCCATCACCGTCATTGTATGAAATCATCTTTGTTTCAACCGTAACTACGTGCCATCACCGTCATTGTATGAAACCATCTTTGTTTCAACCGCAACTACGTGCCATCACCGTCATTGTATGGAACCATCTCTGTTTCAAACGTAACTACGTGCCATCACCGTCACTGTACGAAACCATCTCTGTTTCAAACGTAACTACGTGCCATCAACATCATTGTATCAAACAAGCCTGTCTTTGTTTCAAACATAACTATGTGTCAACATCATCATTGTGTCAAACGTACAGTTGTGTAATACTAACAGACTGTCCTTGTTTCAAATGTAACTACATGTCGACATCGTCAATGAAACATATTTACGCAAAGCTCAGAATGAAAACCAATCTATCCTGCGTACTTTAGATGTCGCAATCAACGCTAAAACGTAATCTGAATACAGCCCACACTAGAATAAACATGAGTACTTTTTAAAACAAACAGCAACAACAGAACAAGCAAGTAACTTCGTGTTTTACGCCCAACAACCACTACGTTATATCAGGGCGAGACACATTCTGTCATCACATAGTATTAAAAATTAAAAAAAAGGGAAGTTCAAGAAAATCAGTAATACTTGATCAGAAAAAAGAAAGAAAAAAAAGAAAGAAAGAAAATGCCGAGGGACATCAAAGACAATGGACAATAGGTCCTCGACCTAAAGAATGACATTTCATGGCATGTGGACTATTTTGACTATACATAACTGCGTGTTCACTTACTTTTCTTCTCCTTGGGTTCCGGTTTGGGTTTGGGCGGCTTGGGCTGTCGGACGGGTTTGGGGGGCGGGGGTTTGGGCTGCTTCACAGGTTTGGGGGCCGCGGGGGCCGGCGGTTTTTCCACTGGTCTGGGTCTGGAGGGCTTGGGGATCCTCTCCGGCACCGGCTTCTCTGAGAAAAACACGGTGGGGGGAAATGGGTAATAACTGCATGATGTCTAAAACACGAAGAGATTCACGACACCTTATTCATAGATGTGTTTTTGTGTAATGTTACCCAGAGTGATTACTTGGTGGTGTGAAAGTATTGTAGCGCATGGCACCATGAAGTAAAAGAAAGGACAGAAGAAGAAGAAGAAGGTCTGAAGATTTTTTTTTAAAGAAACACACACACACACACACACACACACACACACACACACACACACACATCAACCCCCCCCCCCCCCAAAAAAAAAAAAAAAAAAAAAAAAAAAAAACATGCTCACAAGTAAAGATCCAAAGAAAACAAATTGTAGAAGTCTAACCAAACAGCTTCAAAGCTGAGCGAGAAAATGCATGAGTAGTTGAACACGTGAGTGAATTGCTCATAAGCTAAAAGCTTGTTGGTGAGCACATAACGATTCATTGTATCTTTAGTTTGTTTTGAATAAATTCTTGTGTAAATCAACTGCTCATCAATGGTTTTACAGAAATTCTTCCATTCAGGTCATACTTGAAATATATACCATCTCTTTGATTCATCCTCGCAGTACAAACGATCGTTTCACTAAAGGTACCTTGCAACCAATCATACAACAGGCTAACGCACAACGGCCCAACAGACTACACAAGAGGGGGGAGTGATGGGGGGTAGGGGAGGGGGGGTCGCCCCAACGACACATAAAATAATTTTAATTTACAGACCGCTGACTGAAAACAACGCAGACGTAAAATTCTGCTGAACATTGTGTTATGAATATGCTGTGCGTATAGCAGCCATTATTTCTCAGGTGAGATAATAATCTGGAATCTTGAACAGGAATCATCTTTCACAGACACAGTGAACGAAACCCGTAAAAAGGCGAGAAGGTAGAACGGAAACAACCCATGACCTTCACACGATACACGTGTTATGTTGAAACCCATAGAGTAACAACAAGAACGAAAACGAGTAAGCTGTTTGGACACCTTGTTAGTAAGGAATGACAGCAAGTTGCGTATCACAATAGGATTTGTTACAACAATCCGTGAAAACAAAAAGGTAAAAACAACAACAACAAAATCAATCATTAAATACAGCATACAAATAAGACTAAAAAAAAATAATCTGTATTTGCTTCTCAGTAGTTTGGAAATGTACGCAGACAAAATAAGACTGTTAATGAAACTAACATCAAAGACATTTTAATCGAACATTGCGCGCTCTCTCTCTCCAGTTCCATTATTCAACGTGCAAGATATACACTATAACAAAAGGTAAAGGCAAGATGACATCGCTCAAACACCACTTCACCGCACAGTCCAATAAACAAACATGCACAGCCATTGTTAAAATATTATTATATTGCATTAAAAGTGTTACGACGTTAACCACAGCATAACCTCTAACCATTAAAACGCTTCACACAACCATAGGCTATAACAGACAAAAACAGGACATGACTATTTCGCTTTTTAGAGTCTGACACGGTAATGTGTGGAAACTGGAACATATATATACACTAGTTCACAAAAATGCAGATCCAGGAAACTGCTGATTCTATACTGAGCGCCAGAAGGAAGGCATCACCTACAAAGTATGGGGGTGGGCGGTGGGGGTCGGCGGTTGGGTGGGTGGGGGGAGGGGGAGGAGAGGAGCTGAACTAATTAACGGTGGTGTTTGTTGAATTCACTTATAATAATAACAATAATAATAGCGGTCATTACTACAGCACCGTATCTCGCCGACAAAGGTAAGCACACAGCGCGTTACGAGATCAACAATAAATTAAACCCTCAAAATAATAAATTATATAACACTTATGATCATTTGGTCGCCCCAGTTTTCATGAATATCGTGTGTGCCGCCTGCGCACTGCTTGAAATATAAACGATTATTTTTTAATTTATTTTTTAAATCGTTGCACGCACAGCTCGTGGGTCTTGTGCAAAGCGTTGTGACTGACTGTTCACTGTGTTCTTTGCACGGACAGCTCGTGGGTCTCGCGGAAAGTGTTGTGACTGACTGGTCGCTATAGCTTTCTGCTATCAACAGGCTTACGTTGCGGGCCTTGTCTCTGTGTTGAGTAAAGGGTTGAGTTCATAGGACCCATGGCAGCATTGTTCCAGCCTGAAAGGCAGCCAGATTAAGCGCTCGTGTACTCGTGCACAAAGGTGTCACACGTGTAATTAAGCAACTCGGAGTCCAAATGAATCTCCTGTCGCTGACAGTTAGTTGCTTTTTTTTTCTTTTTTTTTTTAAACTGAATCATTAGGCCTCAGCTTAGTTTTTAATGTCAATTTCCCTTCAGCTCACCCATATAGTTTTAACACTAAATACCACATTGCGAAAAGCCTTCCAGTTCTTGTAAACGGTGGCCTCTTCAAAAAATAAATAAAATAAACAATAAAAAGAAAAGAAATAAAGATTAATAATTTAAAAACAAACAAACAACACACCACCTTTTCTTTGAATAAAGAAAGTCCCTCTCTAAGGTCAATGTCAGCAGGATGCCAAAATTGCACACAGCTAAAACAGACTAACAAAACCAGTTACGCGTCCTGACTAGGACTGTGGGTGTAAAGAGGTCTCACAGAGGCGGGATTGTGTCAAAGCACACGTGAATTCTGCATCAAAGGCTGGTTAAAGCTCATAATGAGGTGGATACATCATTCTGTCGCTCAGCACATAATTATACATATATC
>OY757544.1:25858303-25884124 GCA_963584105.1 Alviniconcha strummeri
CACACACACAAACAAACAAACAAACAAACAAACAAACAAACAAACACACACACACAACAACAACAACAAACAAACAACAATAACAACAACAACAACCAAATAACAACAACAGGGAATAAGAAAAGCTGCAAACAGCACACAGACAGTAACACCCAAAACTGTGCCAGTAAGCACAAAGACTATAATTATAACAATTATTCGTAAGCACAAAGACCATAATTATAACAATTATTCGTAAGCACGGACTCTGCACGCTGAAGCACACTAAAGAGTCATCAATTGCCATTGCAGTCAGAGACAATTTCCGTCGGTTAAAGCCGTCTGAAAGTACTCTGAACGGAATGATTAAAGGGAACCCCAAGAATAGCAGCATTCATGATCTAGATGGAATCAGCAGGCCAACCTGCACTTTCGCTTGGGTAGTAGTAGTTTGGTATATTACGCCCAGTCAACTAGTACGGTTATATCAGGGCGAAACACATTCTATCAGCACAGAACACTTAATAAAAAATGTACGTGCTAAAACTGGTATATCGTCAGTGTTTAAAACAAACAAACAAACAAACAAACAAATAAACAAAAGACGTAACAAGTGGACAAAACAAAAAACAGAACCAAAATGATCTAAAGTTTTACTTTAGCTTGGGTTCCCTTTAATTTGTAAAAACAACAACAAAAAAACGAACACCTGTGGAAGGTCGCTTTAACACAACAAGAACAACAACCGCAACAATCAAATCCACTCTGGTGCATAAAAAATAATAAAAAAATCAAAAAATCAAGGCACTGCACTCTGGGGAAGCCAAAAGGGCAGTAACCTTTCTGAAGGGAAGACAACCGCGACATGAGGCCAATCAAGTCGGCCTTCTCCGCCTCCGCCTCGTCAGGGTCGACAACTCTGGGCTTGCGAGTCACCACGGGGGGTGGGGGTGGGGGTGGGGGTGGGGGCGTGGGAGGGGTGGGGGGAAGGGTCATGCTTTCTGAGCTGCTACTGCTCTGCTCCTCCGGTGCTGGAAGCCAGGATGACGGTGGTTGGTCAGCTTGCAGTGTAAGCTAGCGTATAATACTGACAGGAAAACGCATCTCGAAACAAAATGACTGTAAATTCGGATATAATTATACCATAACCAAATCCAAGCACTTGCACACCAAAGAGACGGATGGGGGTGGGGTGGGGTGGGGGTGGGGGTAGGGGGGAGAGGTAGAGTGTGTGTGTGTGTGTGTGTGTGCGTGCGTGCGCGTGCGTGCGTGCGTACGTGTGTGTGTGTTCCTCTGTGTGTGTGTGTGTGTGTGTGTGTGTGTGCGTGCGTGCGTGCGTGCGTGCGTGTGTGCGTGCGTGTGTGTGTGTATGTGTTCCTCTGTGTGTGTATGTGCGCGCGCGCGCGTGCGTGCGCGCGTGTGTGTGTGTGCGTGCGTGCGTGCGTGCGTATTTGTGTACGTGTCCGTGTGCGTGCTTCTGTGTGTGTGGGTGTGCGCATCAGTGTGTGTGTGTGTGTGTGTGTGTGTGTGTGTGTGTGTGTGTGTGTGTGTGTGTGTGTGTGTGTGTGTGTGTGTGTGTGTGTGTGTGTGTGTGCGTGCGTGCGTACGTGCGTGTGTGTACCATTATATGCTGTGATCATTGCAGTGCCACTCAGACAGCGAAACCCGTGTCTACATGATGACCAACACAATGGTCCAAGGGTCAGACTGTGTGACAACCCCCTACTCGCTGTTTCCCTCTGGGGAACTAAAAGTCTGAATCGGCTCCGGAGAGAGACTGGTGCTACTAATATCTTATTCATGAGGCTAATCGTCTCTCTTTAAAAATGCTCTGATCTTACTCTGTACCAGGTCCTTAAGACGTAAACTGCAAAGCCTCAACAAAACTGTAAAGCCTCAACAAAACTGTAAAGCCTCAACAAAACTGTAAAGCCTCCATAAAACTGTAAAGCCTCAACAAAACTGTAAAAGCCTCAACAAAACTGTAAAGCCTCAACAAAACAACTGTAAAGCCGCAACAAAACTGTAAAGCCTCAACAAAACTGTAAAGTAAAGCCTCCACAAAACTGTAAAGCCTCAACAAAACTGTAAAGTAAAGCCTCCGCAAAACTGTAAAAGCCTCCACAAAACTGTAAAGCCTCAACAAAACTATAAAAGCCTCAACAAAACTGTAAAGCCTCAACAAAACAACTGTAAAGCCTCAACAAAACTGTAAAGCCTCAACAAAACAACTGTAAAGCCTCAACAAAACTGTAAAGCCTCAACAAAACTGTAAAGTAAAGCCTCGACAAAACTGTAAAGCCTCGACAAAACTGTAAATGCTCATCAATCCACCACTCGTCAGTCTGTCGTGTTTTTTCTTGTGTGTGTGTGTGTGTGTGTGTGTGTGTGTGTGTGTGTGTGTGTGTGTGTGTGTGTGTGTGTGTGTGTGTGTGTGTGTGTGTGTGTGTGTGCACTAGCGCACAACGGGGAGGGGACACCCAACAGAAATCAGGGTAGAGCTGTGCTTTCTTCCATATCAGAGCAGAAGAGATTGTTGGCTCAAGAGAGATTTCAAAAGACAGTTGATGGGGCAGGGGGTAGCTCAGTTGGTACAGCGTCCGACTGAAAGGCCTGACGCAATACTGCCTGGTCACGCGGGTTCGAGTCCCTTTGGTGTGGTGAAGGATTTGCTGTTCCAGTTTCCAGTCAATTTTCAATGCAGACTCTCTTTACGGTGTCCGCACCCCCCCACCCCCCCACCCCCCACCCCCCACCGTGTACAATCGCATGCCTCAACATCTGTGCACAGGTTAAAAAATCCCAAAAGCTGGCAGCCATACTCTTATTTGGACACACGAAAATACTGCACACACCGACAGGAATGGGTAGCGCTGCTCATGCGGCTGCTGTGCCTTACCCAGGTAACAATACTCTAACCGACCACTGGTAAATAATGTTGTGCAGGTGGTTTGATGCACACATGGCTACAGAGACAAAACTATGCTCATGGTCGTTAGCGGTACATAACTGCAGTCTAAACGTATTGGACAGTAAGGAAGTAAACATCGTGCTTAACGTCCACAGAAATCATGAAGCTTATTAGGGACGGGGAGATGGTGGGGGAGGGGTATGGAGGTGTGGGAGGTGGGGGGGGGGAGATTATATACCTATCGCTACACTGTGACCCCCAGGATGACTTCTGCATTAAGATGGGCAGCAATGCGAGCCATTTTAATGTTTCATAACTGTGGGGGACAAAGTCACAAAACAGTGTCCACAGACCACAACTTTTGAAGAGAAGGGAGAACCAAAGCAGATTCGAACCGAGGTCCTTCTGGTTACCAGCCTAACGCCTTACCGCTACGCCAAACCGGCTAAGTATTGCACAACGTAACTGCGGGTATGTAACAGTACGCCAGGCGGTCATCCACATTTGATTCTGTGTGCGTGTGTGCCTTTTGAAGGAGGGGGAAAAAAGCGAAAAACAAAAGAAAGAAAAAAGAAGAAGACCAGGCTAGCTAGGTTATTACGACAGAGAACCAACATCTGATGCTACAGATTCTGCTTTTTAGCAGGAGAGATAGAAGGCTGCGCTAAAGAGCAGTTTAGACTACATTAAAGAACGCTTTAGACAACAAGACTAAATATTAGATTAGACAACAAGACTAAATAGTAGTTTAGACTACACTAAAGAACGCTTTAGACAACTTTAAAGAGCATTTCAGACAGGAAAAAGAGCATTTCAGACAGGAAAAAGAGCATTTCAGACTAAGATAAACAGCATTTTAGATTACACTTAAGAAAGCATTTTAGCTAAACTATATAAACAGCATTTTAGACTACACTAAGACTAAGAGCATTTTAGACTACACTAAAGAGCAAAAGAGCATTTCAGTGTATCAGCATCTGACACCTTGCACATAAGCAGACAGAGAGACCGCTTTGCATATTGGGCAGACAGAAAGACCACTTTGCAAATGGGCAGAGAGACCGCCTTGCACAGGGGCAGACAGAAAACCCGCCTTGCACATGGGCAGACAGAGAGACCGCATTGCACATGGGCAGACAGAGAGACCGCCTTGCACAGGGGCAGACAGAGAGACCGCATTGCACATGGGCAGACAGAGAGACCGCCTTGCACATGGGCAGACAGAGAGACCGCATTGCACATGGGCAGACAGAGAGACCGCCTTGCACATGGGCAGACAGAGAGACCGCATTGCACATGGGCAGACAGAGAGACCACCTTGCACATGGGCAGACAGAGAGACCGCCTTGCACAGGGGCAGACAGAGAGACCACCTTGCACATGGGCAGATAGAGAGACCACCTTGCACATGGGCAGACAGATCGCATTGCACATGGGCAGACAGAGAGACCGCCTTGCACACGGGCAGACAGAGAGACCGCCTTGCACACGGGCAGACAGAGAGACCGCTTTGCACATGGGCAGACAGAGAGACCGCCTTGCACACGGGCAGACAGAGAGACCGCCTTGCACACGGGCAGACAGAGAGACCCAAAGACCACCATCTAGGCCAGAGGACTGCAGACACCAAAAAAGCGAAGCGGACAAAACACGCAGTGTATACATACCGGCTGGGAGTGGGGAGGGGGACTTTGGTGGCGGTCGTGGTGATGACGTAGCCGCTGGCTTGGAGTCGGCGGCGTCTTGTGACGACTCCTGTGGCGCTGTGTGACGTCAGAAAGCAAGATGGACGTGTGTATTATTTACTCAGAACGTTTGGCGTTTCAGTAAGGTACAATAAGGACTTTGTGCAGACTACAGGCTACAGGAATATCAGTGTGATGTAGCTACGTCATTTACTTTCGGACTTTTGAGGTCCATTCAGCCTGTTCTCTCTCTCTCTCTCTCTCTCTCTCTCTCTCTCTCTCTCTCTCTCTCTCTCTCTCTCTCTCTCTCCCACACACACACACCTCTCTCTCTCACTCTCTCTCTCTCACACACACACTCTCCCCCCCCCACACACACACACCACGTCTTATTAACAGTACATGCAAACAGAAGTAACACACACACACACACACACACACACACACACACACACACACACACACACACACACACACACACACACACACTGATAAGCATCTAAATTTCTACACGTAAATTAAAACAATAATTATTTACGGAACAGACCGATCATTACAAGGAAGACCAGCTTACTTTGAAGACAGAAAACCAAACACAAGAAAAGAACCCGAGCTTGTAGTGTCTTACTAAATTGCTTGTAAGACGTAGTTCATGTTTTCACTGTAAGAGCATAATTAACATGTGTCAAAGTATGTTTTTCTCTGAGATATACAAACATATACATGATATCTAACAACCAGTCAACCACAAAGGGTATATCAAGGCAGGACACGAAACAAAATATTAAAATAATACCATAGTAGCACATCAAACATTCCGGTCATTTCGACTGCCAAAAGTGCAGGTGGCAGGTTACAGCTAAACACACATGCACCCTACGTAAGTGGCTTCGAATGAAATGACACTGTAAACTGGTGCATGGTTGTATGGTGTACACAGAACATGCGCCGAGACGGCAGCAGTTTCACGAGGCACCAGCCACGTAACAAGCAACACAGCGCTGTGAGTATACCACTTTGGTGGATATTCAAAAACGCAATCTAAAAACAACAACAACAACAACAAAACAACAGCAACAAACGCTGCAGTTACTCATTTAGAATGAATTGCAACAAAAGCGCAGTGAGCCTGCTCGAGAGCAGAGAACAGCGCTGTATAAAAGCGATGAATGAACGAAATCATCAGATGTGTTTGGCCAAAACACGACCAGACCATCCGGATCGGATATGGGCCGGTTTTGTACAATATGATCCGGGCCTTCTTTAGAAGAAAGGAACCGAAATTGATGCAGGAAGTCGGATCCGGCCGATTCTGGCTGCACGCTGGCCGTAATGGCCTTAGATGGCCGTAGTCAAAATGCTTCCAAATCGGACCCGGCATGTTTCCTGGGGTACTATACTGTGCGGCAATGACATGTCATTGGTAGGATACTGCCGCAGCTGGACAGACTTTCTCTGTGTGATAATTGCTCAATCAGCTTCACGTCGTGCCAAGACAGTCACCAGGATTAACTCTTTTTCTGTGTGATAATTACTCAATCAGCTTCACGTCGTGCCAAGACAGTCACCAGGATTAACTCTTTCTCTGTGTAATAATTACTAAATCAGATACACGTCATGCAAAGACAGTCACCAGGATGAACTCTTTCTCTGTGTGATAATTATAGACACACGTCATGCACAGACAGTCACCAGGATTCATGCTGTTAGACCAACGCTGTGGCTGGACGTGTTAATTGGTGTGAAATGATGACACCCATATCGGATCGGACGTGTTAGTTGGTGTGAAATGATGACACCCATATCGGATCGGACGTGTTAGTTGGTGTGAAATGATGACATCCACGTCGGATCTGACTGGACGTGTTAGTTGGTGTGAAATGATGACATCCACATCGGGTTGGACGTGTTAACTGGTGTGAAATGATGACATCATGTTGAGCGTGTTCGTTCATCCACATCGGACCGCTGAACCACCAAAAGCAGTGTACCAACAGATGTCCTTGCGCACACACTCACTGGGTACAACATGACCCTAATTACGTCCACGCATCAATGACCACACAGGTGCACCGACCTGGTTCATGCACTCTGACTGGATATCACGTGACCGTTTTCAGGAACGCTTCAGTGTAGGCCATACATAAAACTGCGACCGTATGTGCTACATAACATAACAGTCTTTGTTTTCCAACATGACCTTTATCAAGTCCACGTATCAATGACCACACAGGTGACCGACCTGGTTCATGCACTCTGTGGTCGTTTTCAGGAACGCTTTAGTGTATGCATAAACCTGCGACCATAAAGGCTACATAACAGTCTCTGTTTTCCCTGTGAACGCTGACAAACCGCTAGTAGTTCGAGTAGTTACGAACGCTTGTGTATTGTTTCCTGCTTATGTGATTGCTGTCCTTATGTTGTATTTGTATGCTCTGCTCTGCAGTAGGTACTAACCAAACTCCTGAGCAATGCAACTGTTCACCACTGCTTTCCGAGTGTACCTGTTACCTGTGGCCTTTTTAAGAGCTGCCGTGGTGGTGATGGCTCTTTCAGGCTATGTTACATTTTTTGTAAGTATTACTCATTACTTATGGTCTTGTAAGCATTATTCATTACTTACGGTCTTTCAAGAACTGCTACACGTGGTCTTTTAGTGAATTAGTGTGGTTTTCAAGCGTTGCTTGTATGGTTTTTAACGTTGTTACTGTCTTTTCAAGCGTTGCTATGGTCTTTTCCAAGCACCACCAAGCGTTACTTCACGTGGTCTTTTCGTGCACTGGTGTTGGTTTCAAGCGTTACCACCGTCTCTTCAAGTGCTGCTACGGTCTTTTCCAAGCATCAATAAGGTCTTTCAAGCGTTACTACACGTGGTCTGTTCGTGCACTGGTGTTGGTTTCAAGCGTTACCACCGTCTTTTCAAGTGCTGCTGCGGTCTTTTCCAAGCATCACGGAGGTCTTTCAAGCGTTACTGTGATCGTTCACTCGTGGTCACGAACAACACTGAGCCCTAGCATTGAGACTTGTACGGCACATGGAGCAGTACAGACAAACCACCAACCAGTTGGACAGTTCTCGTGATCTACAACAACACAGTGAAATTTCAGCCGTTAGTGACTAAAAACACAGTTAAACAGACGACTAATTGTTCAGCAAATTAGTCCTTGCTTCCCATCATGCAGTCGAAACAATTTCAACACTTTTTTTCTTCTTTTTTTTTTCTTTTGATGCAGCAACAGCCCCATCTTTTGCATTCCAAAGAGGACAACACTGACACCATGCTGGAACGTCACAGCTAGACGCGTGTGTGTATAAATAGACCAAAGCATGCAGCACGTGCAGAAGACTGCACAGTGACGGCCTTACGCCTGGCGTGCTCTGTGGCGTCCACGCGCAGGTGTCGGGTGGGGGTGTCTGGCACCACGATGTCTGTGGGGCTGCGACAGGGGTGTACCCGCAGCACAGACACACCCGTTACTCCTTGCTCCGCTGCTGAGTCCGGTGAAGAAGATGGAGACAAGCGATGAAGGAGACAAGAACAGGGGGGCTAATTCACACACGTGTATTGGTTGTAATGAAAAAAAAATGGTCACAGTCAGTATGACGGTAATAATAAACACTGAACTCCGTGATCAGTGCACGTCACACGACGAACCTTCACCACACACCAACAATGGCCAGGTACCAGACATGGCATGCTCGCAAGCAAAAGCATGTCCCCACTGACACTGACGTGTATGCGGAACTGTATCAGCAAATACACGTAACATCATTTAGCTAATTCATTAAAGTATTTATACAGCGTAAAAAAATCTTGCCCAGAGAAACTATTCTAAGCGCATACTCTGACGCAAAGACACTGACACACACACACACATATACACGAGGATACTGACCATATACAACGTAATGTACAGTACGATATGTAGGGTATACAGCAAGTAACTCACAAGAAACGTAAGTGAAACCATGCACTCATGCAAGTAGACAATTGCAAGAGAGTATTTGGTTTTCAAAGGCTCAGTTACGCTATCTTAGCGTAGATACGTGTACGCAAGTATTGAGTAGTGTGTTACACATAGTTCAGGTAGTGCTCAGATCTGCCGCATGCAGAGATTAGAATGAGTAAAACAGCGAAACACAGACACTTGGTCAAAGCGTACATTTGTATACCAGAGGGAGTGAAGTGGGTGTCCAAAGCGATCGTTTTCTTTGCACTCTTGATCGAGTTGTTGTCATGTATGGCGAATTATATAGCGGTGGAGGGTCAAGGGAAATAACTGCACACCTTACTGATCGATTAAGATTATACGAGTTATGTCCCCTGAACTTCTAAAGCTCTTTTTATTCGCTATGCCTGACAGTTGTAGCTTCTAACATCGGTTCTTGCATGGATTTTCTCCCTTACGTCATAGCTTGTAGCCAGGCTGCCATAAGCATCTGGATTCTAGTCTTTCAGATAAAATGTGACTCTATAGCCCGTGCAGACCCATCCCTGTTAAAAATCCCACAGCATTTGAAAATCGAAACAAAAACAACAACAAAAACACCCGCAACAGATTCCGCATTCTGTGGAACTTGTACAGTGCAGTTAGTGGAATATTTCCCAGAGGAGAACAATCTAGCGGTGGTCTATTTCACAAAGATATTAAAACTAATTCAACCAAATATTTCCTACGAGGAAAACACTTTAGCGGACTATTTCGCAAGGGAAACAACTTTAGGAGAACGTTTCCTGTGGGGAAAGAATTTTAATAAACCATGTGTAAAGGAAATAAACTCTAGCGGAATATTTCCTGGAACAACAACAACAACGCTTTATCGGACTATTTCAGACGGGGAAAAAACTTTAGTATTTTCTGGTAAAAAAACCCACACACACTTCAATGGATTATTAATTTTCGCAAGTAACAATTTAGATGAATATTTCCTTGGGGAATAACACTTCAGTGGACAATTTCACACGTGGAAAAAACAACAAAAAAACAACAACTTTATAATAACATTTCCTCAAAAAAACACTTAAGAGGGTGTGCAGCATCCTAGATTTGTAAGGGGAGGGGGGGGGCAGGGGGGGGGGATGGTGGAGGGAGGGTCTGACGCACGCAGAAATAACATGCATGCATTGGGAGTGATGTTAACACAGTAAGGTCAGAACTTCAGTGACGGGCACTGGGAAAATGATGTTAGCACAATATGGTCAGAACGTCAGTGACGGGCACTGGGAAAGTGATGTTAACACAAGATGCAAAACGTCAGTGTCGGGCATCATGACCCGTCACTGGGAAACGATCGCCGGGTTAGCCCAGCCTCTCCAGGTTTCAGGCTAGATTACATCCGAGGTGAGCCAGTTGTACATCACACTAATAACATCCACGCCATCGCTGTGCAAGGTTAGCAAATCAGCTGTGACATCACTAAGAACCAAGGCGACATCCATGCAAAATTAGCAACGTCTGTTCAAACTCCATCAAGCATCGACAACACGAACGCAACATTCATGCAAGGTTAGCCAGTCAGCTGGAGCATCAACAGGAACATCATGTTACCCATGCAAGGTTAGCCAGTCAGCTGGAGCATCAACAGGAACATCATGTTACCCATGCAAGGTTAGCCAGTCAGTTCGAGCATCAACAGAAATGTGCTAGCCATTCGAGATTAGCCACGGTTCGAGCATCAACAGAAAAGTGCTCCGCATGCAAAGTTAGCCAGTCAGTTCGAGCATCAACAGGAACGTACTAGCCAGTCAGTTCGAGAATCAACAGGAACGTACTAGCCAGTCAGTTCGAGCATCAACAGGAACGTGCTAGCCAGTCAGTTCGAGCATCAACAGGAACGTACTAGCCAGTCAGTTCAAGCATCAGCAGGAACGTACTAGCCAGTCAGTTCGAGCATCAACAGGAACGTACTAGCCAGTCAGTTCGAGCATCAGCAGGAACATCATGTTACCCACACAAGGTTAGCCAGTCAGTTCGAGCATCAGCAGGAACATCATATTACCCATGCAAGGTTAGCCAGTCAGTTCGAGCATCAGCAGGAACATCATGTTACCCATGCAAGGTTAGCCAGTCAGTTCGAGCATCAGCAGGAACATCATGTTACCCATGCAAGGTTAGCCAGTCAGTTCGAGCATCAGCAGGAACATCATGTTACCCACGCAAGGTTAGCCAGTCAGTTCGAGCATCAGCAGGAACATCATGTTACCCATGCAAGGTTGGCCAGTCAGTTCGAGCATCAGCAGGAACATCATGTTACCCATGCAAGGTTAGCCAGTCAGTTCGAGCATCAGCAGGAACATCATGTTACCCATGCAAGGTTAGCCAGTCAGTTCAAGCATCAGCAGGAACATCATGTTACCCATGCAAGGTTAGCCAGTCAGTTCAAGCATCAGCAGGAACATCATGTTACCCATGCAAGGTTAGCCAGTCAGTTCGAGCATCAGCAGGAACATCATGTTACCCATGCAAGATTAGCCAGTCAGTTCAAGCATCAGCAGGAACATCATGTTACCCGTGCAAGGTTAGCCAGTCAGTTCGAGCATCAGCAGGAACATCATGTTACCCGTGCAAGGTTAGCCAGTCAGTTCGAGCATCAGCAGGAACATCATGTTACCCATGCAAGGTTAGCCAGTCAGTTCGAGCATCAGCAGGAACATCATGTTACCCATGCAAGGTTAGCCAGTCAGTTCGAGCATCAGCAGGAACATCATGTTACCCACGCAAGGTTAGCCAGTCAGTTCGAGCATCAGCAGGAACATCATGTTACCCGTGCAAGGTTAGCCAGTCAGTTCGAGCATCAGCAGGAACATCATGTTACCCATGCAAGGTTAGCCAGTCAGTTCGAGCATCAGCAGGAACATCATGTTACCCATGCAAGGTTAGCCAGTCAGTTCGAGCATCAGCAGGAACATCATGTTACCCATGCAAGGTTAGCCAGTCAGTTCGAGCATCAGCAGGAACATCATGTTACCCACGCAAGGTTAGCCAGTCAGTTCGAGCATCAGCAGGAACATCATGTTACCCGTGCAAGGTTAGCCAGTCAGTTCGAGCATCAGCAGGAACATCATGTTACCCATGCAAGGTTAGCCAGTCAGTTCGAGCATCAGCAGGAACATCATGTTACCCATGCAAGGTTAGCCAGTCAGTTCGAGCATCAGCAGGAACATCATGTTACCCATGCAAGGTTAGCCAGTCAGTTCGAGCATCAGCAGGAACATCATGTTACCCATGCAAGGTTAGCCAGTCAGTTCGAGCATCAGCAGGAACATCATGTTACCCATGCAAGGTTAGCCAGTCAGTTCGAGCATCAGCAGGAACATCATGTTACCCATGCAAGGTTAGCCAGTCAGTTCGAGCATCAGCAGGAACATCATGTTACCCATGCAAGGTTAGCCAGTCAGTTCGAGCATCAGCAGGAACATCATGTTACCCATGCAAGGTTAGCCAGTCAGTTCGAGCATCAGCAGGAACATCATGTTACCCATGCAAGGTTAGCCAGTCAGTTCGAGCACCAACAGGAACTTCATAGCCATGCAAGGTTAAGCCAGTCAGGCGGAGAACACGTTATCCACACACGGTTAGCCAGCTTACGTTTCACCAAGCTTCACCCACGGACACTACATCCAACGTGAGTTGGGCTGGGTTAGGTTAGAGTGTGCGGCACGAGAGAAGGAAGCCACCACGACACAGTCCACCCCTTCCGCCCGCCACGCAATACTCACGTTCCTCTTCCGGTATCTCTTCTACTACTTCCGGTTCCGGTTCAGCGGGGACCCGCGGCCCCTCCTCCTCCTCTCGCTGCTGGGCCCAGGGCAGTGGCTCGCTGACGATCAGCGACTGCAGCACCTCATCGGCCGGAGGCTGAGGCTCCCTGGCCACGGCCAGTTCCACCAGCTCCTGCAGCTCCTCGCTGGCCTGTGCCACCTCAAAGCTCTCACCTTCCAGGGGCATCTCGTCCTCCCAGTCGGCCTGCGGCACCTCGATCTGCTCGGGCAGCACGATGGGCTGGGGGCTGCTGTTGGCCGTGTGGGGGGCCTCGAACCGGACCGTCCTGGACTCTGCAACACGCGGTGCGTACGCTGCGATAGAGGGCTCTGATGACATACGATGAGACCGTTTATTGTCTGTGATCACATCATAGACGGATGTTCGTCTCTTGTCCGCACGTTATGTGCCGTTGAACTCTAACGCACGCACCCACCCACCCCCACAAAACACCTACGTAATTTACGGGCAAGCAGCAATCACACAGATCTAGGAATCTAAGCCCCGCCTCTGACATTCGAGCCTCAGTGCAGTCATCCCTTACAATCATCCCTTACAGTTATCCCTTACAGAGGAACGTCAGTGCAGTCATCCCTTACAGTCACCGCTTACAGTCATCCCTTACAGAGAAACCTTCAGTGCAGTCATCCCTTACAGTCACCTCTTACAGTCATCCCTTACAGTCATCATAGGTACGTCAGTGCAGTCACCCCTTACAGTCATCCCTTACAGAGGAACGTCAGTGCGCGAAAAGGTTACTGTATTCGGCAATTCAACAAAGCCGAGTAAATGCCCGTCCTAATCTTTCGCGCAAGAAGTCGAGAAAGGCCGCAGCTGCCACTTCCGGGCCGATTTCTGAGTAGGCGTTGGTCCACGCTGTGTATAACAACGGGAGCTGAACCTAGAACTACGAAGCAGTAAAAATGTCAATACAGCTGTGTTTGCAAGAATTACAGAGAAAAGGTGATGGAGGATGGAGAGAAGAAAAAAGTGTCTGACTGAAGTGAAGGATACTCACTGCGTAAAGAGTCTGGGTCGTAGAGCGGAGAGGAATAGGACTTTCGCTGCAACCTCCGGGAGTCCTCTTTGCTTCGTCTGTGGGAACTCTGGGGGCAGGAATCAACAGTACGTGTTGACTACAGCATGTCTTGACTACAGCACTTATTGACTACAGCACGTGTTGACTACAGTAGGTGTTGACCAACAGGACTATCACACAAGGCAGTATATGGGTATGGTAAACAGGGCTATCACACAAGGCAGTATATGGGTATGGTAAACAGGGCTATCACACAAGGCAAATTCTGGGTATGCTATACAGGGCTATCAAACAAGGCAAATTCTGGGTGTGGTAAACAGGGCTATCACACAAGGCAAATTCTGGGTATGGTATACAGAGCTATCACACAAGGTAAATTCTGGGTATGATAAACAGGGCTGTCACAAGGTAATTTATGGGTATGGTAAACAGGGCTATCATACAAGGCAATTTTAGGATAATTAGGTAAACAGGACTAACCCACAAGGCAATTTCCGGGTACGGTAAACAGGACTAACACAGGAGGCAATTTCAGGGTACTGTAAACAGGACTAACACAGGAGGCAATTTCAGGGTACGGTAAACAGGACTAACACAGGAGGCAATTTCAGGGTACGGTAAACAGGACTAACACAGGAGGCATTTTCAGGGTACGGTAAACAGGACTAACACAGGAGGCAATTTCAGGGTACTGTAAACAGGACTAACCCACAAGGTAAATTAAAGGTATGATAGACATGGCTAATACACAAGGCAATCTTTAAAGGCAAATAGACAAACAAGGACGTGCAACAGTGGGATGGTAAGGCTAAATATCAATGCACCGAAGTTTAGACAAATACCCTCCATGGGGTGGCGGGGGGGGGGGGGGGGGGGCGGATGGATCAGTGGTGGGGGGGGGGTTTCAATCATTAAAAGGCAAACTAACACTGGCAAACAGACGAACACGGAGCTGCAAAGAGAGGAGGGGTGGTGTGGTAAGGCTGCATGTTAAGTTACAGTACGAAAAGTACGTACGAAACGCTAGGAACCTTGACACACTCAGACGCTTTACCAGCAGGTATCATCATTACTGTACTAGCTTTCTAGAGCAGACGTAAAGATCTCACTCAGTTCACTAAACAGGTGAAAGGTATAGGATGGGGGGGGGGGGGGGGGTAAGAAAGAGGGGAAACGTCATTATCGAGAATTAATCGAGTAATAATTGATTAATATTAATTCATGATTGATTTTCAAAAACACAACCAAAACAAAAAACGCACGTACTTACCCATCTTCAGCATTGACCAACCTTTGTTAGTGTGAGTCAAAATTCTCACCGACGAACAATCAGGGGGTTAAAAAGAAATATTAAAAAATAGGGCGACTGTCAAATTATTCAACGGAAAAGAAAAACGAATCAACACAAGCAACAGCAAAACAACCAACTCCGCCTCCCCCCCCCCTCCCCTCAAAACACACACACACACACACACACACACACACACACACACACACACACACACACACACACACACACGCACGCACACACACACGCACACACGCACACACGCACGCACGCACACACACACACACGATAGAGACAGCCAGCCATCAGAGCACTGGACTAAAAACGGACCCACTATGAGTACACGAGACTAAATTCGTCATGCTGTTTGTGGCCCACTCTGCAGATAGCATGCAGCAGTCTTCAAGCGAGCAGACCTATGCAACAGGACTAGCCGGAGTCAGTCGCCGGACGTCTAACATCCAGCCAACCACGGAGGACAAAATCCTCAGGCCGGGACCTGACGTACAAAGCCGTCAAACGGACCAGACCAGCAAGTCATCAACTCACAGAATCAACACACAAGGGTGTTGTCACACTCCGAGCACCGCTTTCCGGCACCTTCCTCCAAACTCTGCCAGATTTAGTTACGTCACTTAAGGGGCACTCTTTATCTCCGCGCAGCTGTCCAGCGATGCGGTCAGCGCCCTCCGAAAGGTTCGGGTACTAATATGACAGTAGAAGCAACCTAGCGCCAAAGCACGCACGTAAACATGAGACGCATCCACCCCGGGTAAACAAAAAACAAAAAAGTTCTGTCTCAATTCAAACGATTGTGGTTTTATTTGAGCTGGTGTAAACTTTGTTGGCGGCTATAAATAACACGCCTTGTTTTATTTGAGCTGTTTGTAACAAACTTACTACCGTTCGAGCACCAACAAAAAACTGCTCGTTAGCTGACAGTTTTCTGGACCCTATGGTGTAACTAAATACGGCAGTGGTTGAAGGAAGGATGTCGTAAACCAGTGCTTGGAGTTCGGGGTGTTGCCTAAGACAAAGAGTTGGCTAAGGTTTGCTAAATTTATTAGTTGTATTTTTGAGTCATTTTTGATTAAGCTAACAGAGAAAGTTTTTTTTTTTTTTGGTTTGTTTTTGTTTTTGTTTTTTGCGCCTTAGCCTTATATATTCATAACAACTTTGATTTGTGTTTGCGCCTTTATTTTTGTCTTGTGTATAAAGTGCGGTAGTTATTCATTAGTAATACTCATGTACTTGTTCATAAGTAATGTCGTGTGCGGATGTAACTTCACTTTCTAGCCCCCAGGGGCAAAAAGCTCAATAAAACCTTGAAACCTTGAAAGCTAGCGCTCGAAAGACTTCACACAAACACAACAACAAAAACCCGAATCACCTGCGGTATCCCTAAGGTAGGTGCATACCTCTATGCTCCTTGATGTATGTCGGTGTTGTCGTTTGCTTACGTGTGTATGCTTACCGCTTTTCGAGACACTTGCCTTGTTGTAAAGCTTGGCGAATAAAGAATCTGAAGCTCTGAACTCTCACCTGATATTCTCCCTTGTGTGTTGATTCTGCATGAGCGCTCTGGGCCTTGCTCTGTTTCAGACTGCATCAACTCGCAGGTAAAAGGCTTCATTCGATGTTTATAACACACATCGCCACTGTACGTTTGAAAACACCCGGGGACAAGATGAAACTGAATCAAACTGGAAAGGCAGAAGGTCCAAACACACGAGAGGTTAAATATGAAAATAAAGACGCTACTTTGACCGGACAATTTTTGCATTGGCCGAATAAAACAGCGTTCTTTGCTATGCCTCATGCGTATTCTTTTTATCGTGTTTCGGAAGGCTGGCATTCACTATGTTTTAATTTTGTTGTTGTTGTAAAGATAGAAATAAGAAAGGCAGAACTGCTGGCAAGGGGTGAAGCATGAAAAGCTATATCGTGACCTACTCTGGTCTTAAAAGAAACTTGTGTTGTCCTTTCAAAATCAGCGTTTTTGTTTTGTTTTTTGTTTTTTTAACCCTTTGTGTGTTTGGATCTTGTTTCAGAATCTTAGTAGCCACCTGTGTTTCTAATTTAAAAATAAAAATATTAAACGAAAATTTAAAAAATAAAAAAAATAAAAGAGAGTTCTGGATTCCGAGCAGAGGATGGAAGGATGGGGTAGGAAGGTAATTTCTGCGTCCTGCGGTACCCGCCAAAGAGACTGACACCAGAGACCAAGGTCTTACCCTAACGCTTCTGAGGAGGCGGTGTCTGTCCGAGCTCTTGTACCTAAACAAACGCATGTGATCCTCAAAGCGCTGGCACGTACAGCCAGGCCAGTCCCCGTGCTGACCCCCTGCGTCCTTCACACGCGGGGTCATCCGGTCAAGGTCAAGGTCAACGAGCAGCGTGCAAAGAGAACAAGAGCCACAGCGCGTCATGGTCGGCATGGAAACCAGTCTGCTCACGACGGACCCTTCCCCCAGGGCTATAGTCACGTGGTGAGGTCAACAAGGTAACCGAGATCGAAAGCGAGGCTTATAAATTAGTCACGAGGTGAGATCACCAAGGGAACAGGAATCGAAAGCGAGGCTTATAAATTGGCAGTGTCGTTGTGTGGGTGCAGACGAAAAAATCTCCACACTTCCTCGCTAGTTTTGCACATCCCAGCCTCGCTTTCGCTCTCGTGACCAGTCGTGACCTAGCTCATTAATAATAGTCAGATAGTTACGATGACACTCTATAGCGTAATGGCATGAAATAATTATGCCAACACGATGTCTGCACCTACGACAGAAATCAGTTTATGGCAGGAGGCGTTAGACACAAAGACTAAAACGAGTAAAACACGTTAGACTGTACTGACCAGGCATATAGAAGAGACAGTTTCCTTTATTTAAGATTCTTTTTGGTCGAACTATTTGTCATTATTTTGTTCACACTTTGTTTACGTGTCCATCTAAAAGTAATCAGGCTGATCTGTGTTCACGCCCCCCTCCCCTCCCCCCCCCTCCCCCCCGCCTACCTCATCACCAAAACCGACCCCTCCTTCGTCACCCTCCCTCCATCTCTTCCTTGATTAAACACCCAAAACTAGCAATGGCATAACTGACCCTATAGTCAGAAATGAACAAATACGAAATACCTGGCCGCATATTTCAGACTTAAAGCGTCGGGTTGGTTAATATGGCAAAGTTTTGTGGAGAACAAAAACAAAGAGGTGGTCACAACATTAGGTTTTTAGGTCATTAGAAAATCGAGATTGCTGGGGAGGAGAGCGTGTTAATGTATTATCGAAGACAGTGCAAGTTCACCAACAGCTGTCACTCAAATCCACCGTTAGCTGCCACTCAAATCCACCATTAGCTGCCACTCAAATCCACCATTTGCTGCCACTCAAATCCACCATTAGCTGCCACTCAAATCCACCAAATCTACCATTAGCTGCCACTCGCATCCACCATTAGCTATCACTCAAAATGTCCATTTCTTATTAGAGACTTTTTCCCTTGTAAAAGCCAGACACTTTCTTTCTTTTCTTTTTAACATAGTGCAAGGATTTCAAATGAAAATCACAAAACCCGAAAAAGTGCTCCCCACTTAAAACAAAATATTCGAAAATAAAACAAAACAGAAACTACTTCATCTGCCTTCATACATCAGCTTGAATGATTTGATTGTGCTAAGATATGAAATGCCTCGATGAAACTGTTCAAAAGTAAAACAAAACATGAAATGTTTTATCTGTCTTCAGACATCAGCTTGAACGATTTGATCGCCCTAAGAGATAAACTGTTTCGATCACCGATTGGACAAACATCTTGGCCATCCTTACAAATGTATAAAGAGCTTCTGTTTGTTCGTCCTTTGAATTTTTTCCAACCATTTTTGCAACGTGTTTTCAACGTGTCCTAATTTTTTTTTAATTTTTTATCGCCCATCTGAACTATTCAGTGTTTTGCTCTGCTTTCAAACTGTAAATGCTTCTGTATGTAGTTCCTCCGTTACCACATTGTAACCGTTTCAACGTGTTTAGCTCTGTGATCACATTGTAACTGTTTCAATGTGTTTAGCTCTGTGATTACATTGTAACTGTTTCAATATGTTTAGCTCTGTGATCACATTGTAACTGTTTCAATGTGTTTAGCTCTGTGATCACATTGTAACTGTTTCAATGTGTTTAGCTCTGTGATCACATTGTAACTGTTTCAATGTGTTTAGCTCTGTGATCAAATTGTAACTGTTTCAATGTGTTTAGCTCTGTGATCACACTGTAACTGTTTCACTGTGTTTAGCTCCGTTATCAAACTGTGACTGTTTCAGTGTTTTGCTCTGTGATCATATTGTAACTGTTTCAGTGCGTTTTACTCCTTTATTACATTGTAACAGTTTTAGTACCTTTTCCTCTGTGATCACACAGCAGCCGGTTCAATGTGTTTTTCTCCGTTACTATCACATTACAACCGTTTCATTACTTGGCTCTGTGATGGACTGTGCAAAAGGGTGTCTAGCTTCACTGACGGGAGGAGAGTGTTGCTGTTAATAAACCCAAGACCACCGAGTGTTAGCAAAAGAGAGAGAGGCAGACAGAGGGAAGCGTGATGGGTCACCTCTTTGGAGTACACGTATCTCTCCACTCGGGCGGGCTGTTGATAAAGCTAAGGAAGGGACTCCGGGGTGGCTGCACAGTAACACGCACTGCTCATTGTACATTACACACTGTACAGCACTGTAACACGCACTGCTCATTGTACATTACACACTGTACAGCACTGTAACACGCACTGCTCATTGTACATTACACACTGTACAGCACAATAACACGCACTGCTCAGTTTACATTACACACTGTACAGCACTGTAACACGCACTGCTCATTGTACATTACACATTGTACAGCACTGTAACACGCACTGCTCATTGTACATTACACATTGTACAGTAGCACTGTAACACGCACTGCTCATTGTATACACTGTACAGTACGGTAATACGCCCTGCTCACTGTACATTACACACTGTCCGGCACAGTAACACACATTACACACTGTACGGCACAGTAATACGCATTGTTCACTGTACACACTGTACAGCACATTAACACGCTGCTCATTCCTCACATTTCTCATTTCACGCAGTGACACAGCTCAATTATCATATCACTTATCAACACATTTATCACATCTCACATCACAAGTTAACACACTGCTCAATCCTCACGTCACACATTAACACACTGCTCAATCCTCACGTCACACATTAACACGCTGCTCAATCCTCACGTCACACATTAACACGCTGCTCATTCTTCACATAACACATGAATACACTGCCCGTTTCTCACATCACAGATCAACACTCACTGCTCGTTTCTCACATCACACATTAACACACTGCTCGTTTCTCACAGCAGACATTAACACACTGCTCCTTGTACACATTCAACGCAGTAACCCACAGCTGGTACATATAACACATTAACACACATCACTTTGTATGCCTCACTGACACACACCTCACTTATTACAGAACACATTAACACACTGCTCTTTTTACACCTCACATATTAACACACAGCTCATTTCTCTCATTAGCACACAACTCATTTCTCACATCACACACTGACACACAGCTCATTTCGCACTTGACATCCATTAACACACAGCTCATTTCCCACTTCACATATGAATGCACATCTCGCTTCGCACTTCACACATTTTACGCACACTAACACGAACCGTTTTTCGCAGAGCACATTAAACCACAGCTCATTTCTCACATAACGCATTAACACAAAACTCGTGTCTCACATAATGCATTAGCACACAACTCACTTTCAAATCACATATGAACGCCATCCGTTTTTATACAGCATATTAACATACAGGTCATGATAATTCCTAAAACGTAAATGCTCATTTAAAGGTTAGCGAAATGAAAGTTGATTTCGAACTGCCCCAGCCTTCTTTCCAGTTAACTCGTCCGCGTTCACACACACACACACGCGCACACACACACACACACACACACACACACACACACACACACACACACAGAGTCAACAGTGAATAACCTCCACCCCTGGGGCACGATTTTATCAAGTGATCGCCCAGAGCTGACAGCGATTGTCTCTCAGACACAACAGATCAGCTCAGTGCTGTAGACAGCTGGAGGAATGTTTGTGGATTTGATCTATGCGACAAAATAACTGTTGCCCGCTGTACAATCTAACACGGAGTGCTTGCTGGCAGCTTTCTTTCGGATTATGGGTGTCCCTGTGTCACAGCGACCCAGTCGTACATGTACAATAATAGCACACAGCCACAGTTTGAAGACAGAAATGACAGGTTGTGGCCTTACTGTTATCTGTCTCGCCTTGAAGTTTTCACAACATCGAGAGTAGAATAGAATAGAAGAGAGAGGGAGAGACAGACGCAGAGACAGAGACAGCGACAGAGAGACAGAGATACACACAGAAAGACAGAGAGAGACAGGCAGGCAGACAGACAGAGTGTGTGTGTGTGTGTGTGTGTGTGTGTGTGTGTGTGTGTGTGTGTGTGTGTGTGTGTGTGTGTGTGTGTGTGTGTGTGTGTGTGTGCATCTCTCTCTCTCTCTCTCTCTCTCTCTCTCTCTCTCTCTCTCTCTCTCTCTCTCTCTCTGCGTGCGCGCGTTGGTAGGTATAGGTACAGTAGGCTAGTTATCTACACCACTTGCAATTCATCGAGCTAGATTCTGCAGTCTATAACAGGCAATACGACACCGACAACAGCCACAGACTGTGACAACAAACACCGACCACTCTCTCCATTCAAGCGTACCAAAGTCTCTGGGTCGGGAGCACCGCCAACACCTCACTGACCCCTGCCATTTGAGCTAGCGCGGAAAGCTAACGCTCGCTTCCGGAATCATCAGCCAACAACAGACAGTGGGTCCGTTTTCAGGAGCCCTATAGAAGATGTTCGTGATGGAAAGAGGATCTGTGCGTGAATGGCGCACGCTTGTTTTCACGTCCAGCACTCTCGGCGATGAGACAGACAGACAGACAGACAGACAGACAGACAGACAGACAGACAGACAAGACAGAGACGGAGAGACAGAGAGAGGCAGAGAGAGACAGACAGACAGACAGAAAGACAGACAGAGACGGAGAGACAGAGATAGACAGAGAGAAAAACGCAGAGAGAAAGAAAGAAACAGGCAGACAGACAGACAGAAACGGAGAGACAGAGAGAGACAAAGACACAGAGCGAGCGGCAGAGAGACAGGCAGACAGACAGAGACGGAGAGACAGAGAGAGACAAAGACACAGAGAGAGCGGCAGAGAGACAGGCAGACAGACAGACGAAGAGAGAAAGAGAGAGAGAGAGGTGGGGCGGGGGAGGGGGTGTTCAAACTGACACGTTGCGACTGACGGATATCGAGCGTGGGTAACGCTGACGAAAGCCCAGTTGGAAATTAGAACCAATTACACACACGTTTCTACGAATCTTACTCTAACTTTCTCTTGTCTGCCTGTCTGGTTGCCTCTCACGCCTCCTCTCTCTCTCTTTCTCTCTCTCCCCCTCTCTGAAGTCTCCCCACTCTCTCTCTCTCCTTCTTCTCTCCTCCCTCTCCCTCCCTCTCTCCCTAGTCTCCAATCCCCCACCGCCCCCGCCCCCAACCCCACCATCTCTCTCTCCCGAGGTTCTCACTGGTTTCTCTCAGTCTTTCTGTCAGTGTCTCACCGATTCACGACGACGGGTTCCTGCATCGGTATGTCGGGGACAGATCTGAAGATCTGACAAAGACCTTCACGGGGAGTGCAGCACTGAGAAGAATTCCCAGACCCCGGCCCGACCACAGGGCCGTGGATATTCAGCGGGTGACGAAGCGCCAATGCAAGGCAACGGTGGAGAGTCACACCCTCTATCAGTTTACACCTGGTGACACGGCAGTGTCTGCCCCACCTGACACCAGCTGCATGTGCCAACCCTCACTTGGCACTGAGTAAGTAAACACGGTGCTTAACGTCCACAGAAACCACAAGGCTTATTAGGGACGGGGAGAAGGGTGAAAGGGGTATGGAGGTGGGGGGGGGGGGGGGGGGGGGAGAGGGAGATTATATACCTATCGCTACAGTGTCAGCACCACCCGTCTCTGTCGACAATTTATACTGCCCTCGGCTTTAGCTGGCGACGTTGAAGATCCCCACTTTCTCTTCCCACACTCTGTCAGGGATAAGTGCGAGAGAAGGGTGGGCGTGGAGATCAAATTGAATATTTACTGCGCAACGTGTGTGGGTATGTTGACGGAAGCTTGATCTGCACCAACTTAGGAGTCGGTTACACGTTTCCACGAATCCTACTATGACTCTCTATCCGACTGATCCGCCTCCTCCCTCCACATAGATCAGGTCCTCCTTCTCTCTCTCCCCTTCCACCCTCTCTCTCTCTCTCTCTCTCTCTCTCTCTCTCTCTCTCTCTCTCTCTCTCTCTCAATAGTCAGTATGATATTTTGAGTTGATAATTATTTTGTTTTCTATTTTTATTTTTGCCGGAGGACTGGATGTAATAAAAATAAATTTTAAAAAAGTATTGTACTTATTCCATTACCATCGTTAATAAAACAGTTTTCGTTCGTTCGTTCGTTCGTTCCCTCCATTCCCTCTCTACCCCTCCATCCTCTCTCTCTCTCTCTCTCTCTCTCTCTCTCTCTCTCTCTCTCTCTCTATATATATATATATATATCTCGCCCACCACCCTCTCTCTCTCTCCCCTCCACCCCCTCTCTCTCTCCCTCCACTCTCCCTCCCCTCTCTCGCTCTCTCCATCCACCCTCTCTGTGTCTCTCCCCCTCCATCCTCTCTCTTTCTGTGTCTGTCTCTCTCTGTCTCTCTGGACAACTAACAGAAACTACAACAAAAAGTTGCTAATCTTTCGTTTTAGGTCATTTAACTGCAAGGCTGGGTGATAGTGATTTTCCCCGCTATAAATGTTGTTGTTGTTGGTGGTGATGGTGGTGATGGTGGTGGTGGTGATGGTGGTGATGGTGGTGGTGGTGGTGGTGGTTTTGGGTTTGTTTGTTTGTTGTTGTTGTTGTTTGTTTTTGTTGACGGAAAGGTAGTGAAAACAAAAACAAAACATAATTATAAAAAAATGAAAAACGTATAGAGTCAGACTTCGTTCTGTAAGGTCTCGCACGACCGCCCGTCTAACAAACCCAACTATAACCATTAACCGTTAGTATCGCTTGGCAGTAGACTGCAAGCTTAACAGACGTAACCAAGGTTACCGGTGGTAGGTTGGTAAATGACGGTACTTCAAACAAACGTAACCAAAGGTTACAGGCTGATATCGCTTGACAAAGTGACGTCACATCTAGCAAACGTAACCAGGGTTACCGGCTGTTATCGCTTGACAAATGACGGCATTCTAACAAACGCAACCAAGATTACCTGGTCGAAGGTCGGGAAATGACGGTACTTCTAACAAACGTAACCAGGGTTACCAGCTGGCATCGCTTGACAAACTGACGTGACGTCTAACAAACGTAACTATGGTTGCTGGTTGGTAGGTTGGTAAATGACGGTACCTCTAACAAAAGTCACCAGGGTTACCGGCCGGCATCGCTTAACAAATGACGTTACATCTAACAGACGTAACCAGGTTTACTGGCTGGTAAGTTGGGAAATGACGCTACTTCTAACAAAAGTAACCAGGGTTACCGGCTGGCATTGCTTGACAAATTGACGTGACATCTAACAAACGTAACCAGGGTTACCGGCTGGTAGGTTGGGAAATGACCGTACCTTTAATAACAGTAACCAAAGGTTACAGGCTGGTATCGCTTGAAAATTGACGGCCCATCTAACAAACGTAACCAGGGTTACCGGCTGGTAGGTTGGGAAATGACGCTACTTCTAACAAAAGTAACCAGGGTTACCGGCTTGTATCGCTTGACAAATGACGGCACATCTAACAAACGTAACCAGGGTTACCGGCTGGTAGGTTGGTAAATGCTGAAGATCCAGGGCGGACAAGCGCTGCCTCATCCGCGGCGTGATGACCACACGTACTTCCCCGAGCTCCGCGCAGATGGGGCTTCCCTCCCCCGAGCCGCCGTAGCCGCGACGGACGTAGCCCGCGGAGGAGGGTGAAGGGTAGGGCCCGGGCGGCGTGGGCACCCGCATCTTCCTGCCCTCGATGCTGACGTCCTCCAGGAGGTCGGGTCCGTAGGACAGGCGGGACGGGGTGGAGAAGAGACGACCGTGAACGGGACGCTTCTTCATGGTGTAGCGGCCCGTCAGGAAGTCCAGCTCCTGCTTCAGGTTCTCCAGCCCCATGGCTGCTTGCCTGCCTTTAGCCCTCGGCTGGCCCGCTGTCGTTGGCTTTGTTGTTGTCGTTGTTGGCTGGTCCGGAGCCGACGAACACGTCGGCGACGTTAGTGTGTGGTGGTGTGTTTATTTTAGAGTCTGTAGTGTTGTTGTGTGCTCGGCACCCACGTCTTAGAAGTAGTCCTGGGAGTTCGGGTGCCACAGAGAACGGCGCGGAATCAACCTGTTTTCTCTTGGGGAGGTCAGTTCTTCCCCAGTTTCTTCGCCGGGGCTAGTGCGTGGTGGTGTATTTACAGTCTGTGGTATTGTTGTGTTCGGCACCCAGCTCTTCTTTTGAAGCCGGGGAGTTCGGCCGCCACCGACAACGGAACGGAATCAACCTGTTTTCTCTTGGGAGGGGGGGGGGGGGGGAGGGGGGGTCACTTCTTCACAGTTTGTTCACCGGGCAAACAGGGTGTGTGTGTGTGTGTGTGTGTGTGTGTGTGTGTGTGTGTGTGTGTGTGTGTGTGTGTGTTCCGGTCAATCAGGACAGTACTGGACTCTTGGGGCGTTTAGTCTTGGCGGAAGTGACGACGGCGGCTTGCTCGAGGTGGACCTCTCAGTGACGTCAGCCCGCTCCGGTCAACACACGTTCCCCAACTGGCGCTGCAAAAACACCGGAAGTTTGCTAACCTTCCGTCTGGACGTCCAGCGGGAACTCTTTTTCTTTGAAGGTGACGATGTACGTCAGGTGGAGTTTATGTACCTTGTATTAACTGTCATGCCGGGTGAGAGTTACCGTAGGCGACTGAGGTCTTTGTTGCTGTGTTTTTGTGACGTCTTTTGAGCTCTAATTAACTCCCTTTTTTGTTGATTC
>OY757544.1:25889324-25921824 GCA_963584105.1 Alviniconcha strummeri
GGTAATATAAAAGATTTGTACATAGTATCCAAGGCTTTTCAGCACAGCTTGTACTTAAATGAACGTAAACATGAAATAAGAAGGGTTGCTTTTCTAATAATGCTGTTTATATGTTTTTCCCATTTGCAGTTACTTTGAAAAGTCAGACGTAAATGTTTGTGACATTCCTTGTCTTCGAGAACAATATTTCCAAATGACAGTGGGTAAACTGGAAGGTTGTCTTTCTTAAATGTTAGCAATTCAATTTTTCTTCATTAAAACTAACTTTCCATCGTTTCGTCTAGCTGTTAATTTTTTCCAAGTCAGAATTTAAAATTGCTGCTCTTCTGTCGGGGTCTTTCAATGCAAGTGACACACTTGTGTCATCCGCGAAAAGTTTTATAACAGATTCAATATTTTTGGTTATGTCGTTTATATATATGAGAAATAACAAGGGGCCTAACACAGACCCCTGTGGAACTCCAGAAGGTACTGTTTTGTATTCAGTCTTTTTAACTTTTATAACAACGGCTTGTTTGCGATTTTGTAAATAGTTTTGAAACCATAATGCCAAATTGCCTCTTATACCAACTGCTTCTATTTTTTTCAATAATCCCTTGTGCCACACTCGATCGAAGGCTTTGGAAATGTCGAAAAAAATGGATTGTGTAGTTATTCCTTGATCCAATGATGTACATAGGTCATGATATATTGATGTGAGTTGGTTAACTGTTGAGTCTCCTGGCATAAATCCTGACTGGGATTGAGTAATAATATTGTTAACCTTCCAATAATTCTGAGCTCATCGCCTATAAGCTACAGCTTGTTGATGAGCACATAACGATTCTTTGTATCTTTATTTTGTCTTGAATACAATTTTGTTTAAATCAAATAATTCAACACACGGCTGTGAACACATCGTTCTAAGACCTTGCCTACACAACTTAACAGCGAAATAGGACGATAATTATTACACAGATTTTCGGGTCCTTTTTTATGTAGTGGTGTTCCATGAGCAATCTTCCAAATGTTTGGGAAGATACCTTCATTCAAACAGCGGTTAAACAGGATGGTTAAGGGTTCCGTAATAATGTCAACTGTAGCTATCAGCAATTTGTTATGAATCATATCGGGCCCTGTTGCTTTTGATTTGTCTATTTTTTTTTATATTACACTATGTACGTCAGCGTGCGTAAGTATAATATCAGTAATTTCAGAATCGGTGTACTCTACATTTGGAGTATTTTTCGTTTGGATTGTCTAATGTCGACTGTTGAATAAAATAATCATTCAGTACGTTGGCCTTGTCTTCGCTGGAAGAATACAAAGTACCATTGAAGAAGATGGGAGGAATGTCGTCGGATATGCCTTTTTTATTCATAAATTGTTTTACCAGTTTCCACCATTTCTTAGTACCGAACTGTTTTGGGTCAGATGCCTTTAAATCAAGTTCATTTAAGTATTCCAGTTTTCTGTCTCTAATCTTAGCGGTTACTAAGTTTCTATAAGTCCGATAAGCTCGCCAGTCTTCGTCTTTATTGCTGCGTTTTGCTTTTTTAAACAACCTATATCTCTGTTTTATAGCCCAGCGAGTGTCTGCATTTATTCAAGCAGCATCTTTAGAGCGAATTGAGACGGTTTTTACAGGCATGCAATTGCAGGCGGCTTCGAAAAATATAGTATTAAAATATTCAGCACAGTCGTCAATGGATCCATTTTGCATAGCGTCGGCCCATTCTATACGAGACAGCATGTTGCAGAATTTAGTGGAATCTAATTTGTCATAATTGTATAATGTTCTTTTGAAACTATAATTAGCATTGGTGTTATTGATCACTGTTGCACATGGCACACAGTGGTCACTACATATTTCCGGCAAGACCTCTATACTTTTAATAACTTGGGGCGTCTGGGTTATGATAAGATCCATACATGTACTACTTGTCGGAGTTATTCTAGTGTCAGAATTAGTTAGCTGGTACAACTGAAACATGTGGAGTATATCAACTAAGTGCTTGCTTGGGAAGTTAAAGTCGGAGCTGAAGTCCCCAAAGGCAATAAATTTTAAACCAGTGTTATTTACATTCCAAAAGCTTTGATTAAATCCCAATAGTCAACTGTGGCACTCGGTTGTCGGTAGAATGAACCTATAAGCATGGTTTCCTTGTTAATTTTGGTTTCAATCCAAATAGCTTCAAGGCCGGGTACATGAAGATCGGGTCTGTGCTTACAGAAGAAGTGTCGTTTCACGAATATGGCTACTCCACCACCACTGTGGTTTAACGGTCGGTCTAGTCTAATCGCTGGATGGAAATGTAGTAAGTCTGTTTGAGCACTAGTATGATGCGGAGCTAGCCACGTCTCAGAACATGTAATAATATCATATTTATTGCATTCGGTTTCAATGTCCGATATGTGTTTAGGTATACTTCTTGCATTGAGATGAATTATTTTAATTTCATAATTAGGGGTAGGGCCTGGGTTAGATTAGATATCTCCTGAGCGTAAGAGAAGCAATTGTAACAAACTAGATGACAAACTTGATAATTGTAATCTATTTTCTTGCGGTTCCGAACGGAAACAACGAGATGTGGAATATGATATGCCCTGTGTTTTCAACAGCAGTTGTCTGCTCAGCAAAAAGGAAAAAGAATAGGGCTATCGTCACCCGATTATGGTTTCTCATGCAGCATAGAATATAAAATGAGATAACTGATAATTTACTAAAAAATACTTTGTCATGATTATTGACCGCTCTATTGTAAAAACATCCAATCCTGGCTCTATAAATACACAAATCATTCGCCATTTTATGTAACGGTTCCCACGAGAACGCAAAACAAAAACAAGCCCAGGACGGATGTGTAGTTTTGTGCGGTATACAATAACAACAAGCGACTGTCTTCCAGTCCAGTCTCTCTCAAGGCTGTCTCTCTAGAAAAAAATACACTGTTCATTCTGCAATTAAATGTTAACGGATAATGAAAAAAGAAGACAAAAGAGAAAAAAGACAAAAAAGAAACAAGAGTGACGGAGAGAGAAAAAATAAAAAATAGAGTGACAAATTAATTTCTTAATTATTATATACACTGTCTTACAGATATACAATGTGTTATTCGCGCCGCAATAGGCGCGGTAATTTACATTATTCAGTAAGGGACTATAATCAATCGTCGTAGTCTAAATCAAACGAAAGGGCTTGGTTTTTTTCCTTTGCGTGTAGCTACAACAGAAAAACTTGGGCGTGCAAGTCAGGCTACAGTTACAGATTCGTTACAATAAAATGCGCATTTCGTAACACTGCACATTGATGGGACATGAATTTTGGCAATAAGGTATCCTAGCGTATCTTAATTTAGAGTGTTATTTAATGTGCGAGGCTGGATTGAGTGTTTGCCTGTACTTGAGAGTGCGGTATACGATGATTTAACGATGAGCGTGGGTTCGAGCGTGTGTGTGTGTGTGTGTGTGTGTGTTTGTGGGTGGGTGGGTGGGGGTGGGTGGATGTCGTGTGCAAGCGTGTGTGATGTGCGTAAGCATGTGCGTGAGAGTATGCGTGTGTGTGCGTGTGTGTATTATCGGTTTTCAGTGCTCTGTGAATGTTTCTGGCTATTATTACTAATGTACAGTCAAACACTGCTAGTGAGACTATTTTTACATCAACGTAACGGTCGGTCGCAAGCACGGCGACAATATAAACCTATTACATGCGAACCCACGTTTCCTATTTTACTACTACTGGCGGTATATCATTACAAAATTATAATGCCATCAGGAGTACAACATACATGTATGCACGAGAAGTGCGTGATCTGTACAAAGACTTTGTTTGAGGCGCGTAACTATAAATAACAACCGCTACCTTTAGAACTAAAAAACAACTGCATATTACAAATACGTAATGGTCACCACATCGCGACCGGTGTTCCAGCTATTCTCTAAATAATATTCACAGGCGCTCAGTTGTAATTTCTATAATAAAAATAATAAAAATAATCAGAAAACAACAACAAAAACAACAACAAAACATCGTCACTGCTACAATATACATAGTGCGTATGCGCTTATACGTTTGTGACGATCAGTCGCAAAATAAACTAATCAGGATTACAATATTATTACGCGAATCCACATCTAGAGGCAAGGAAACGCGAGTGGTTGATACATTACGTCTTAAACACAGATTCTCTATCTTTCTTTCAGTGACAGCGCATTACAAAGTTGTCAGTACTATCGGTAAAACAGATACAATAGCTGTACGATATCTACAAGACCGTAGCATTTAGGGCATCAGACACGTGATGGTAAACAGCAACCTACTACCATTGAAAATGGAGGAAAATATGTATACACCAAAAACATATAACAGTTTGGAGACTCTTCCACTGCTACAACACAAGAGACGTAAGACATACACATAAGTACGTCAGCATGATCCAGGATTGCAATCATTATAATTACACAAAACATATCCAAAAAGCGAGACTGATCTTCCTTCAAAGAGGGCACGAATGACAGAGGTACTGATCATTGAATACACCGAGATCCTTAATGTTACAATGACAGCTCATTGTCGAAACTGTGCCAGTCGGTCAGACCAGCACGAAACACAGGTAAATGCCAGATCTCTACACGTGCGTTGTGAACCTCGTGCTAACAGCGGGGAAAAAAGAAAGAAAGAAAAAACTCACACAACTTTGGCGTGCAAATTAGCCTACAGCTACAGATTCATTACAATACAAGGCATATCCTGAAACACTGCACAATAATGGAACACAGCTGTTCACAATAGGGTATCTTTCAGTGTTTTACTTTACAGTATTGATGATGATGAGTTGATGCTTAATGTCCTCAGATGTCATTTGACATATTAGGGACAAGTTGTGACCAATGCCGAAGCACGGTTCAATAAAAGCCACATACGTAAGGTGTATGCGTGTTTTAGCTGTAACCTGCCACCTGCACTTTTGGCAGAATGACCGGGATTTTTTACGTGCTACTGTGGTAACACGGGGGTGGAACGGATACCGAAATAAGAGTCAGCACAGAAAGTCGACCCTGGAGAAGAAAAATTCTCCCGCCGTTCCAGCAGGGATTCGAACCCGCGACCTTTCAATCACGAGTCCGGTGCTCTAACCACTGAGCTATCCCCGCCCCCCTTTACAGTATTATTAACACTGTGAAATTTATAAGCGGGCCTGGATTGAGTGTTCTTGCATGTCCCTGGCGCTTGTGTGTGCGGTACGATGATTTAACGGTGTGCTTGGGTTCAGTTGTGCTTACGTTTGAGTTATTTGTGTCAAACTTACTACTGTTTGAGCACCAAAGAAAAACTGCTCGTTAGCTGACAGTTTTCAGGGACCTATGGCGAAACCGGCTAAATACGGCAGTGGTTGAAGGAAGGATGTGGTAAACCAGTGCTTGGAGTTTTCTAGCTGGAGTCAGTACCGTGTGGTCCGGTCCAAAGCGGAAATACGCCACGATGATGTCAAGGACAGTTTGTTTCAAAGCGGTGGCGGCGTGAACACGGCCTTACGTGTGTGTTGCTAGCCAGACTGCCGCAGCATGGTGTTTATCTGTGGCGGCGGGACTTGCTCCGCCGAAACGCACACGGCATGTGCATACAGTAGCATTGATTTCAGCTGTTTGGCTTTGAGGTGCTTGGGTGGCCGGTGTGTGTGTGTGTGTGTGTGTGTGTGTGTGTGTGTGTGTGTGTGTGTGTGTGTGCCTGCCTGCCTGCCTGTCTTCCCGCCTGCGTGAGAGTGTGTGTGTGTGGGGGGGGGGGGGTGGAGGGGGGGTGCGCGCGTGCGTGCGTGCATGTGTAGTGAGTGTGTGTGTGTGTGTGTGTGTGTGTGTGTGTGTGTGTGTGTATTTGGTTTTGAGGCGCTTGGGTGAACGGTGTGTGCTCTTGTGTGTGTGTGTGTGTGTGTGTGTGTGCGTGCGTGCGTGCGTGCGTGCGTGCGTGCGTGCGTGCGTGCGACTGCGCGCGCGTGCATGCGTGTGTGTATGGGTGTGGTCGTTGGGAAGACAATAGCCTCCTGATATGGAAAAAAAGAGGGGGAAATTATTTGAAGGAAACGCCAGTTCAGCTAGACAGACTTCACATTTTGTCTCAGTGATGTGGTTTGTTTTTCACGCTGACAAATAAATGTTTCACCGGTTATTCATATAAAGACCCTCTGTATTGTTACACATCTCTATTTGCCTTATGTCAGAACACAGTTTGATTCACGGTTCTTGATTCCTTCGAAAATCATCTTCGCCCATCTGTCCAGACAGAGAAAACCGACATTAACACAATTTAAGCGTCACACGGAAATCCGATAAGTGCTGAACAAGGGGAGAGAAGCCCACATCCCTTGGTTGAGGGGCCATTATTCACAACGCCACATTCTTCCTCCAATCAAGGAAATGTCCTCGTTCCAGGCAAGGTCTAATCAGATGAACAAGCTGTTGACAACATACAAATGGGCCACTTTTCACGTCGTAAACCATGCACCGCCAAGCCTTAGGGGATTCCCACACATCCGTGTTGGGCTCGCATTCGGCTGAGGACTTGGCGTAAACGCTGTTTTACTGCTCGTGCTACTGCGCTGGAATGAGCATCAGCGGACTCTCTCCATCCCTCTCTCTCTCTCCCTCTCTCTCTTGCCACAATTATTCAGTGTTTCAGCTCTCTCTCTCTCTCTCTCTCTCTCTCTCTCTCTCTCTCTCTCTCTCTCTCTCTCTCTCTCTCTCTCTCTCTTGCCACAATTATTCAGTGTTTCAGCGGACTCTCTCTCTCTCTCCACAATTATTCAGTGTTTCAGCTCTCTCTCTCTCTCTCTCTCTCTCTCTCTCTCTCTCTCTCTCTCTCTCTCTCTCTCTCTCTCTCTCTCTAGCCACAATTATTCAGTGTTTCAGCTCTCTCTCTCTCTCTCTCTCTCTCTCTCTCTCTCTCTCTCTCTCTCTCTCTCTCTCTCTAGCCACAATTATTCAGTGTTTCAGCTCTCTCTCTCTCTCTCTCTCTCTCTCTCTCTCTCTCTCTCTCTCTCTCTCTCTCTCTCTCTCTTGACAATTATTCAGTGTTTCAGATCTCTCTCTCTCTCTCTCTCTCTCTCTCTCTCTCTCTCTCTCTCTCTCTCTCTCTCTCTCTCTCTTACCACAAATATTCAGTGTGTGTGTGTGTGTGCGTGCTCTCTCTCTCTCTCTCTCTCTCTCTCTCTCTCTCTCTCTCTCTCTCTCTCTCTCTCTCTTGCCACAATTATTCAGTGTTCCAGCGGACTCTCTCTCCACCCCTCCCTACCTCACTCCCTCTCTTTCTCTTGCCACAATGATTCAGTGTTTCAGCTCTCTCTCTCTCTCTCTCTCTCTCTCTCTCTCTCTCTCTCTCTCTCTCTCTCTCTCTCTCTCTCTCTCTCACGCACGCACGCACGCACGCACGCACGCACACACACACACACGCAATTATTGAGTGTTGCTGTGTTCGTCTTCAGGGCCTGGTCAGAAGAAACAGAAACAAACAAAAACAAAAAAGTCATGTCTGTGCATAGTGCCTCTTTGAATGCAATGCAACTTCATGGAACCTACCAACGCCGCAACATCAGTACAATCAATATATGTATGGCATAAAAACAAAAAGCGAGATAAACACACAAACACAATCTGATGAAAGGCCACCCAACTACCGACACACAAATGCAACATGCATAAGCAACACATAACTGTCATGCTGTGTGTGCATCGGGTCCTGTGCGTGTATTTGTCTCTGGATAAGTTGGTCTCCTTACAATCTATGCACATATAATCTGATATCCTTGCTTACAGCTTACATTATCTGTCTACATATAATTTGGTCTCCTTGCTCACAGCTTACAGTCTATGTACATTAGTTTGGTCTCCTTGCTCTCCACTTACAATCTACGTACATATAATTTGGTCTCCTTGCTGACAGCTTACAATGTACAATCACAGGAGATGATGACGTGTTTGCTGACGATTTTGTAGCCTATTATTTTATCTTTTGTTTGACAGAAGTCTGTATGTATATGATGGTTTCGTACTTGCTGGGGGGCGGGTATAGTGCAGTATGAACATGTAAACTTTTATTTTATTTTATTTTTATCGTACAAAGATGCGTGAGTGTGTGAGCGAGAGGTATACTGTAATGATGGATGGACATTTGTGGAAAAACATGCCCCACACTGATGTGCTTGGCAACACTGAGAAGAAGAAAAAATGTCTAGTGTGTGGCAGGTCTGAACACATGTGACGTTTGCTGTTTGACAAGCCGGTACGCATGTGACGTGTTTTTTGTTTTGTTTTTTGTTTTGTTTTGTTGTTGCTGTGACAAGTCTGTACATACGTAACGGTTTGCTGTATTGTATGTCTGTGCATACGTGATGGTTTGCTGTGTCACATGTCTGTACTATATACATACGTGACTGGTTGCTGTCTCATATGTCTATCCACACGTGACGGTTTGCTGTAAAGTATGTCTGTACATACGTGACTGGTTGTTGTGTCACATGTCTTTACACACGTGACAGTTTGCCGCATGACTTGTTTGTACAGGCCTGTACAGACGTGGCAGTTTACTGTGTGACAGATCTGTTCATGCGTGACGATTTGCTGTGTGACATGTCTGTACATACGTGACGGTTTATTGTGTGATATATCTGTACATACATGACGGTTTGCAATGTCACATGTTTGTACATACGTTATGGTTTACCGTATGACATGTCTGTTCGTACGTGATGGTTCGCTATGTGACATGTCTGTTCGTACGTGATGGTTCGCTATGTGACATGTCTGTACATATGTGACGGTTTACTGTGCGACAGGTCTGTACATACGTAACGGTGACAAGTCTGTTGGCACACGACGGTTTGCTATGTGGCATGTCTGTTCATATGTGACAGTTTGCTGTGTGACACATCTGTACATACGTGACGGTTTCAGGTGTCACAAGTCTGTTCATATCCGACGGTTTAATGTGTGACAATTACATGTCTGTTCATACGCAACAATTGGCGCTGTGACGTGGCGGTTTGCTGTATGACACGTTTGAACATGCGTGACGGTTTGCTGTGTGACACGTCAACACATACGTCATGGTTTGCTGTGTGACATTTCTGTACATACGTGATGGTTTGCGATGAGACGTGACGGTTTGCTTTGTGACATTTTTGTACATGCGTGACGGTTTGCTGTGTGACGTGATGGTTTGCTGTGTGACGTGTCTGTAAATACGTGACGGTTTGCTGTACGACACGTCTATACATACGTGACGGTTTGCTGTACGACACGTTTGTACATACGCGACGGTTTGCTATACGACACGTTTGTACATACGTGACGGTTTGCTGTACGACACGTCTATACATACGTGACGGTTAGCTTTATAACATGTCTGTACATACGTGACGGTTTGCTTCGTAACATGTCTACATAAGTGACGGTTTGCTGTACGACATTTCTGTACATACGTGACGGTTTCCTTTGTGACAGAGGCCTGTACATCACCATACACGACTTGGGCCACGTCGATAGCATCTTCTGCAACTGGCCCATTGAGGACGTCCAAGTGAGTACACGTATCGTGACGTCAATGTTTGTTAGCGGTTTTCCCTTACAACACTGATGTTTACCCAGCATTGAGCGAGAATTAAGCCAAGCGTGTGCACACGTTTTTCTACAGCTACAGTTTCATTTATTGTCCTGCATGCAAGTACAGTGTTACGACCGCCTTTCTGACAGCTCCACCCCGACATCGGGGACTTTAACAATGGGTTCGTCATGTCACGAAGATTAGTATGGCTGAAAATAATCCCGACACAGGAATCGTAAAGGAAATGGCCTTCCAGAACGTGTTTTGTCAAAGAGGTTGAATATGTGGAAATCCCGGGTTTTGTTTTCAGATGCTGCCTTGAATTTGTATTCACTTTCTTGGTTTCTCGAGAAACGGGGCTGTTACACGCAACAGTGATAATTAAGCGCTTGGCGGAGATTTGAGTTATGATAATCTATGGAACAATTAGGAGCCTAAATCCAATTGGGGGGGGGGGGGGGAAGAGAAATAAAAAATCAACTAAGCATCTCGCATTTTAATACAAGGTCCTCTATTATAGGCATCTGTTCAATAGCTATTTATTTTTTCTTTCACAGCAGTGTCTATCCTTCCTTCCGACGCGCGCGCGCGCGTGTGTATGTGTGTGTATGTGTGTGTGTGTGAGAGAGAGAGAGAGAGAGACAGAGAGAGAGAGAGAGAGAGTGTGTGTGTGTGTGAGAGAGAGAGAGAGAGAGAGAGTGTGTGTGTGTGTGTGTGTGTGTGTGTGTGTGTGTGTGTGTGTGTGTGTGTGTGTGTGTGTGTGTGTGTGCGAGAGAGAGAGAGTGTGTGTGTGTGTGTGTGTGTGTGTGTGTGTGTGTGTGTGTGTGTGTGTGCGCGCGCGTGCGTGCGTGTGAGTGCGCGCGCGTGCGTGTGTGTGTGTGTGCGCGCGCGCGCGTGCCTGCGTGTTGTATGCGTTAAATCTCAAAAACATGTTCATTTAAAGAACGTGTAAGCGCTTAGGACCTATGCTGAGTAGGCGCTCTAAGTACCCATTATTATTGTCATGGAATGCATTTGTCAATGTACAATTGAATATACCGGCTGACCTCCACAATGTTCAGCTGGGGAACGCAACAACAACAACAACAACAGCCCCAGTATTGTGGCTGGACAGCAAGAGGCTACATCATCCACGGCCTCCGACAGTAAAAATGATGCTAGCTTGATGGGAAGAAGAGGAGTAGGTGGATGACGATCAAGGACTGGACTCTTACAGAACATTTGGCCAACAACAACGTCTAGGCGTTGAGGCCACCCCTGTTAGTTCCATCACCACCTTTTCTCTTCTCTTTCTGTTGTACATGTGTGCGGATCGAATTCGACTAGTGTAAGCAAGTAAGTAACTCGATGTTTTATGCCCAGTCAACCAGTACGGTTCAGGGCGAAACACTTTTTTCTTTTCTTTTTTTAATTAAAAATTTAATAAAACTGTCAGCACACAACGCAATAAACGCCAAAAAAAATATGTACATGATAAAACACTTAAAAAATGGTAAGTAACTTGATGTTTTACGCCCAGTCAGCGGTTACATCAGCGCGAAACACATTTTGTCAGCACACAATAAACGCTAAAAATACGTACATGATAAAACTGGTATATAGTCCGATTTTTAAATGCAGACTTGAAAAGTGGGTAAAAGACAAACAGAACTAATAAAAAAAAAAAAAAAAAAAAAAAAGAGAAACAATAATCTGAAAGCTTATAGTTTATAGTTTATGTCAAAAATATTTCTTTCGCATATTAACAGCTGTTTTCCAATGATATGACTTGAAACAAAATACGCAGTGATTGAGCTGTAAAATGCCTCTCTTTTGACACAATAAAACCAAAATTCGACGGAAGACTTGCTTCAGTGTAGGCCTACGTCTCCCATAATTATGCTGTGGGAATGCTTTTGATGTGTGTATACATTTCCTCAAAACCCTAATACTGTGCAACTGGGATCTCTTTACTGATGAAAGCTTCATTGATTTTTTAGAAGGCATATCGTGGAACAGATTGAATGGGGTTTTTTGAGGGGGTGGGTGGGTGGGGGTGGGGGATGTTTGGTTTGGCTGACGGTATGGGTTTCGTAACGCACGTGGTCGATTCGCGGGCTTTTTTCTTCTTTTTCTTCCCCCAAACCAGATTTCACCTCGTTGAACGGCACAAAAAGAGGACAGGAATCAGGTCGGAACAACTGCACACAAATTAAGTCCAGTAGTGAAAAGTGGTATATATACTGCTCCTCAGCAGAAACGGGTGGCATGATAAACATTGCGTGGGAAGTGAAATGTTCACTAACTGAACACACACAATCAAGTACAATAGTGAAAAGTGGCATGATAAACATTGCGTGTGAAGTGAAATGTTCACTAACTGAACACACATTAAGTACAATAATGAAAAGTGGCATATATACTGCCCTTCAGCTGAAACGCGTGGTATGATAAAAATTGCGTGTGAAGTGAAATGTTCACTAACTGAACACACATTAAGTACAATAGTGAAAAGTCGCAGATATACTGCCCTTCAGCTGAAACGCGTGGTATGATAAACGTTGCATGTGAAATGAAACGTTCACTCCAAGATTCAGACGTGAGGCCTATGATAGACCTGCTGACGGCATCATTACACTGACGTCCATAATTATGTGGAGAACATGTCTGGAATCTCAGGGCTGTCATTTGATTCCCCTTTCCTATCTCCTCTCTAGTTTTTCGCACTAGCCCTCTTGCTCCTTCTGTCTTGTCATTTTGTTTGCCACCGGTCCATTGTCCTGACTTTTTTTCTCTTTTTATTTCCACAAACTTTTCTAACATTTTTCGTTAAGAGATAGGCTTTTCTGTATGGCTCTTGTTCAGCAGCTAGGAGACGACAGTTGGTAGGTGGTACGTGCAGCTTGCTGCAATACGGCACTGGTATTTGCCATCATGCATTTATATATCTGTTAATTGTTACTGTTTCTGTCCTTTCCCTTTTTGTTTTTCTTCTTTAATCTGATATCGATGAAGTAGACGGAATGGTTGAAGATACCAGCCTGTCCTAGCCTTATTTGCTTTTTGGAGAAGGGGTATATTCAAGGTACTTATTCTTCGAAAATTTGTGTTCGTGTATGTACGGTTTGTTTTACAATTATTTGTGTAGGGGCGGACTTTGCGGATTTGACTTGAGAAAGGGTCGACATATAATTACTATGACAAGAGTTTTGAAGTATGTATTTGCTTATGGCAGACTTTGATCGTCCTCAGATGACCCTGTGCGGTTGACAGGACGTTAAAATCTATTTATTAGCCACTCAGCTCTGCCCATCACTTCCTCCACGGTAACGATGAAAAGTGGTCGGTGGCTGCCGGTTCCCGTTGAAAGGAGAAAGACGACAGACGTTATTATCGTTAGGGTGAAGGGACCTCCCGCCGTCCTTCGGATTCACACTGGTAGCCTTTCATCTCATTCCTTTCTTCTTATGCGCTCGACTCTAAATCTATTATAAAGTGCAAACAGTTTACCAGAGAAGAGTCCGCTTAACAGTTGTGACCCTTTCCCACGAAACCAGTCTTAGGTCGCAGCTGTCGATCAGCTCGAGGATACCAAAATAATCAGCAGGGGCTCTAGTTTTTAAAATGATACACATCTCAAAATATCCAAATTGCAACATAACACTGATTACGTGGGCGAGGGTCACAGTTAGGAACCGACGTGTTTCTCGCCGTTGTGACTTGCACAGACGATCGTTCTGTTGGATCCCGGCTTAGAATGGCTTGGTGCGTTAAGATGGTCTGGGTTTGCGTCGCATGCAGTCTTTAGTGGGCAACGGTGGGTATATGTTGATGCTGTACAGAGGACCTAGGTGGCGGACTTTGAGCGAACCGTTTGGCTGGAAGACTTAGGGTCTTTAATGGGCAACGGTGGATATAATTATGCTTCTGCTGTACATATATGACCTAAGTAACGGACTGTGTGGGAACCTTTGGTCTGGAAGACTTGGGGTCTTTAGTAGGCAACGGTGGATATATGTTGATGTTGTACAGGAGACCAAATTGACGGATTATGTGGGAACCTTTGGGCTGGAAGACTTGGGGTCTTTAGTAGGCAACGGTGGATATATGTTGATGTTGTACAGAGGACCAAATTGACGGACTATGTGGGAACCTTCAGGCTGGAAGACTTGGGGTCTTTATATGTTGATGTTGTACAGAGGACCTAAATGGCGGACTTTAAGCAAACCTTTGGGCTGGAAGACTTAGGGTCTTTAGTGCCTACTAAATATATGTAGATATATAATGGTAGATATATGTTGATGTTGTACAGAGGACCTAAGTGACGGACGACGTGGGAACCCTTGGTCTCAAAGACTTGGGGCCTTTAGTGGGCAACGATAATTATATGTTGATGTTACACAGAGGATATAGTGGTAGGAACCTATGGACTGGGAGCCCTGGGCTCTTCAGTGGGCATAGGTGGATGAGTGTTGCTGCTGTGCAGGCGATCGTGGTGACGGACGGAGAGAGGATCCTGGGTCTGGGCGACCTGGGGGCGTACGGCATGGGCATCCCCGTGGGCAAGCTGGCTCTCTACACCGCCCTGGCTGGCATCAACCCCAGAAAGTGTCTGCCCATCCTCCTTGACGTTGGCACCAACAATGAGGTGAGCTGGTTACCTAGCTACCTATTCCTAGGGTTGTAATGTCCCGAGGTGAGTTGCTGTTGCTCGCGTGACTGTAGCTGGCCTGTGTGATGTCACGGTCATCGCTGACGTCAGTTGTCCTGAGTTATTACACCCCTGACAGTATTGATCTCTTTCTTGGGTGCCATTCTGTTCGATGTCGCTGTTGACGTGTATTGTTGTCCTGTTTAATTACCTTCCTCTCTGAAGTCATTACTGACGTAAATAAATTGCTGTCCTACTTTATTGCCATTCTGTCTGGCATTGTCACTGACGTGAGTTGCCCTACCGCAGTACCTTACTAGCTGACGTTATCACTGACGTGAGTTGCCCTACCTTAGTATCATCCTAACTAACGTTGTCACTGACGTGAGCCTCTCCATTAGTACCATCCTAGCTTACATTATCACTGGCGTCAGTTGCCCTACTTTAATGCCATCCTAGCCGACATTATCACCAACGTGCTTTTATGTTCCACTTAACTGTCATCCTATCTGACTTCATCGATGACGAGGGTTGTGCCCTGCTAGATGACCAGCAAGTCATACTTCGGCACCTACGGCACACTGCGAGTTGTCTCCCATGATTATTTTTTTGTGGTGTGATATACATGTTTTCATGATTCTTGGCCGTCAAAACGTGCCGGGCAGACTGCTTCTTTTTGCTCCCCCCCCCCCCCCTTATCCCCCACCCCCCTTCCCAATTTCAGACAGTGTTTCAGACCCGCTGGACACCAGTCTGATGCAAATTTCTCTTTAAGGCTACGTAGAAGCAGTGAAACCTCTCTTTCAGACGCTGTGTAACGACCCTCTGTGCACTGGTCAGAAACAGAGTACGTAACGACCCGCTGTACACATCGGTCTGAAACAGAGGAGTGTTGTGTGTTTCAGAGGCTACATATCCACCCTCTGTACATCTGTCTGAAGCAGAGGAGTATTGTGTGTTTAGGGAGGTGTTGTGTGTTTCAGACGCTACGTAACGATCCTCTGTACATCGGTCTGAAGCAGAGGAGTATTTTGTGTTTAGGGGAGTGTTGTCTGTTTCAGACGCTATGTAACAATCCTCTGTACGTCGGTCTGAAAGAGAGGAGTGTTGTGTGTTTCAGACGCTGCGTAACGACCCGCTGTACATCGGTCTTAAGCAGAAGCGGGAACGCGGAGAGAAGTACGACCAGCTGGTGGATGAGTTCATGAAGGCGGTGGTCAGAAGGTAAGACACCTGACCGTATAAATAATAAATCGTGCATCAGGTTCCTGCTACTCTGACAGGCGCAGGTCTCTGTACCCTGCTTGCGACACCACCGTGACAGATCCAGTGAGAGGGTTTTTAATATGTACTTCACATACAAGTCTGTCCTCATAACATAACAGACGTAAAAAATTTATTCTCGCCAAGTGAAGCATGAGGAATGTTACGTTACGAGGCCGCATTTCTGTACTCAAGATTTGCTGCATTTGTGACTGCATGCCCATTGAAGTCTTGGTTCATATCAAATAAGTCCTTGCGGACGTCAACAAGTAACGGCACCTCATCGCTGATTTTGTTAGCTGTACCTGTGTAGTGTGTATTCCAGAAATCGAAAGAAAGAAAACGAAAAGAAGAAGAGAATTAAATCTCAGCACGACATGCACGGACACTGCCGCTACTTTCTAGACATGGCAGTCTTTTGATTGATCAAGTCCACGCTGACCTCGTCAAGTAATGGCACATCATCATTCATTTTGTTAGCTCTATCTGTGTATCGTGTATTCCAGAAATCGACAAACATTATTAAGTCTCATCACGACATGCACGGACATTGCCACCACTACTTCCAGAAATAGCAAGTCTTCTGACTGGATATATCTGCTGCAGCCTTCCCAGGAAGAAAGGGTCAAAAGACAAGTCCACTTATTTAACTTCTGGGCTTTGATCAAGGTCACAGTTTCAAGCACGGTTATTTCTACTCCTGTTGCTTCCTTTCAGGTATGGAGAAAGCTGTCTCATTCAGTTTGAGGACTTCGGCAATCACAACGCATTTCGCCTCTTGCAGCAATACAGGGACCATTATTGCACTTTCAACGACGACATCCAAGGTAACTGCATCTTCCTCTAGGTACTAACTGGCACCAGGTACTAACTTTAGCACCAGGTACTAAGATCCAAGGTAACCGCATCTTTGACTACTACCCTCTAGCACAAGGTGCTAACTCTAACTCCAGGTGCTAACTCTAACACCAGATGCTAACTTTAGCACCAGATACTAACTTTAGCACCAGATACTAACTCTAGAACCAGGTACTAACTCTAGCACCAGATACTAACTTTAGCACCAGATACTAACTCTAGAACCAGGTACTAACCCTAGCACCAGGTACAAACCCTATCCACAGGTACTATAGCATCAGGTACTAACTCTAGCACCAGGTACTAACTCTGGCATTAGATACTGTCTCTAGCACCAGGTACTAAAATCCAAGGTAACCGCATGTTCGTTTGGTACTTACTCTAGCACCAGGTACTAACTCTAGCACCTGGTACTAACACCAAAGGTAACCGCATCTTTGACTAGGTACTAACTCTAGCACCCGATACTAACTCCAGCACTAGGTATTAACACTAGCACCAAGTACTAACTCTAGCACCAGGTACTAACACCGGCACTAGGTACTGACTCTTCATAGTAGCTGCATGTGCACAGACTTCAACTGCTGCAACTTCGAAATGCAGGACATCTGAGACGGAGTTTTTCGAATGTCTGTGGCAACAAGATACTTCACAAAGTAATCGCGGGGCCTTGACGATATGGCACTACCGAGCGAGTCTTAAGACCCTGGAATCGGTATCGTGAGGTTGTGGGCTCGAATAGTAGTCTTTCAAGCTCTTTTCGGATTCTCAGGGACGGGAGGAGGTGTGTGTGTGTGTGTGTGTGTGTGTGTGTGTGTGTGTGTGTGTGTGTGTGTGTGTGTGCGTGGGGGGGGGGGGGGGCGGGTAGAGAGAGAGATGTGCCTAATCCGGATAAGACGCAAGTGAGTAAATGTGATTTAAATACGCTCAGTCCCAATATTGTTACTGTTGACTGTCCAGGTACCGCCTCTGTGGCAGTACCAGGGATACTGGCCTTTCACTATACTGTTGTTACTGTTGATCGTCCAGGTACCGCCTCTGTGACAGTAGCAGGGATATTGGCCAGTCACTGTACTGTTGTTATTGTTGACTGTCCAGGCACCGCCTCTGTGGCAGTAGCAGAGATACTGGCCTGTCACTGTACTGTTGTTACTGTTGATCGTCCAGGTACCGCCTCTGTGGCAGTAGCAGGGATACTGGCCTGTCACTGTACTGTTGTTATTGTTGACTGTCCAGGTACCGCCTCTGTGGCAGTAGCAGGGATACTGGCCAGTCTGCAACTGACAGGGAAGAAACTGGAGGAAAATGTCTTTGTGTTCCAAGGAGCTGGCGAGGTCTGTGTGTTTCGATTTCATTGTTTCTATTATCTGTTTTTCCCTTTCAGTTTTTTCTTGCTTTTCTTTTTCGCCCCCCTTCTTTTTCTGCCTGCCTCTCTTCTCATCTTCCTGATGTGTTTCTTCTTTAAAATCTCACCTTTTCAAGCTATTCTATTAACTCTGTGTGTGTGTGTGTGTGTGTGTGTGTGTGTGTGTGTGTGTGTGTGTGTGTGTGTGTGTGTGTGTCTGTGTGTCTGTGTGTGTGTGTGTGTGTGTGTGTGTCTGTGTGTGTGTGTGTGTGCGTGTGTGCCCGTGTGCGTATGTGCTTGCACAAGTTGGTTTTGACTGTGTTTTGGCCAGTTTTTGCCTTGAATGGGCGGTGCTTCAATCTGAAGAAACAACACATAGAAGAGTACGTTATTGTATTAAAAACCCATCGCTTCCTATCGGGTACTCACATAATATGTTCAAACGAGACTGCATGGTCATCGGTCCATTAGTCGGCCTTTTTTACTTACTCGCTGTCCACGGTTTTCAGGCATCTATAGGGATCGCCAAGTTGCTGCTGATGGCCATGAATGAGAAAGGTCTGACCAGGGAGCAGGCCCTGTCCAAGATCTGGCTGGTCGACTCAAAGGGTCTGATAGTCAAGGTGAGTATGCAACTATCTGTGATCTGGTAGCGATGAGTAAGAAAGGAGCAGGCCTTGTTCAATATCTTTGCCCTTGATTTGTCAGCCCGACGTCTGGGTACATTAAGCCCCGCATCATCATCCAGTACCTAGCTAGACGACTCAGAGGATCTGAGTGATAGTTAAGGTGAGTAGGCAGTGATCTGTGGACTGATAGCACGAATGAGGCAGCTAGGCCTTGTCTGAGATCTGGCTAGCAGACTCAGAGGATCTGACAGTTAAGGCGAGTTTACAGTGATCTGTGATCTGATACGACGAATGAGAAAAAGCAGGCCTTGTCCAAAACCAGGCTGGTCGACTCTAAGGGTCTGATAGTCAAGGTGAATATGCAACGATCTGTGTGATCTGATACCGATGAATATGAAAGGAGCAAGCCTTGTACAATATCGTTGTCTTACCATGGTTAATACTGCAGCTTTCACACGGAACAAGAAAGTCATGACATAGCAAATGGTTCCGAATTTCAAGCCAAATAAAGATAAAAATCCTCACATGACAAGTGGCTGAATGGTGCATTTTTCACACAGACTAAGCAAGTCCTAACATGGTAAATGGTCCTAATTTCACACCAAATAAACATAAATGCCTGACATGACCCGTGGCTGAATGGTGCAGTTTTGTTTTGTTTTTTGTTTTTGTTTTTTTGTTTGTTTTTTCACGCAGAATTTCACGCCAAATAAATATAAAATCTTGACATGACAAGTGGCTGAATGGTGCTGTTTTTCACACATAATTTCACGCCAAATAAATATAAAATCCTGACATGACACGTGGCTGGATGGTGCAGTTTTTCACACAGAATTTCACGCCGAATACAGATTAAAAAAACAACTAAACTGACATGACAACTGGCTGAATGGTGCAGTTTTCACACAGAACCGACCAGCAGGCGGTGTGACGGCCGAGAAAGTGCTGTTCGCTAAGGACCATGCCCCCATCTCCAAACTGGAGGAAATCATCAAGACTCTCAAGCCCACAGCAATCATCGGTGAGTGCACATGGGTTTAGTCATATCTGTAGTTAAGCGTGCTCAAGAATTGATTGTGTGCATGCCGTTCCGAGACTTTGTGGGGGTGTGCGCGCGCACGCGCGTGTGGGTGTGTGTGTGTGTGGGTGTGTGTGTGGGGGGGGGGGGTGTGGGGGTGCGTGATGTGTATGTTTTTATTGCTGTTCTGTGGTTGCTTTTTTGTTTGTTTGTTTGTTTGCTGTTTTGGGGGATTAAGTTCTTAGTAAACACGGTGCTTAACGTCCACAGAAACCATAAGGTTTATTAGGGACGGGGAAAGGGGAGGGGGGGAGGGGGAAATGGAGGTGGGGCAAGAGGGAGATTATACTCCGGTCGCTACACTCTCACAACCAGAATGACTCCTGCATTAAGATTTGCAGTGATGAGAGCCATTTAAATGTTTCATTAACTGTGATGGACAAAGTCGCAAGACGGTGTCCACAAGCCACAACCTTTTTGAAAAGAAAGAAGAGCCGAAGCGGAATCGAGCCAAGGCCCTTCTGCTTACCAGCCTAACGCCTTACCGCTAGGCCAAACCGGCTCACGTAAGGTCCTAAGTAAACATGGTGCTTAACGTCCACAGAAACCATAAGGCTTATTAGGGACGGGTCGTAAGGTCCTGTGTCCATCGTGTCTTATATCCTCTCACCCTGCCTGGCCTGGCCTTGCCTCGTCTTGTCTTTGTATGTCTGCAAGGCATTTTGGCTGATACCGACTCACAGGGACTTTATCATTCCAAGTCTTGTGCAGCTGTCTTGTCTGGCCCGGCCTGGCCTTGCTTGGCCTCGTCCTGCCTATATAATTAGTCATCAATATCTTACGTAATTAATATCAATCATGTCAGGTCTGACCATGCCCTGTCCATCTAAATGACATGTCATCCTTGATGGCCCCGCCTCACAGGAGCGGCGGCGGTGCCTGGGGCTTTCACAGAACAGATCCTAAAGGACATGGCCTCCTTCAACGACCGACCCATCGTCTTCGCCCTCAGCAACCCCACCAGCAAGGCCGAGTGCACAGCAGACGAGGCCTACATGCACACCCAGGTCTGTATGCTTTACGGCCATGGTAACCAATGCTCATCACGGTCTTCGCCCGGATATTAACCTAAATATGATGTTCTACATGTGTATAGAATATCATATTTAGGTTAATATGTACCATGTGAGCACTCAGGGCGTTGATGAGCGCATGATAAATGTACATTATTATTATTATATAATAACCCTATGTGATTGACTGGGCTCAAAGCACTAAGTGTTCACCAATGAAAGCCAGCCCAATAATCATCAGGGTCGTCCCCACTGCAGGGCCCTGTGATGTTCGCCACTAGCTCCCTGACAATTAACCCTAACTGGTTGACTGGGCGTAAAAACACACACCAAGTTACTTTCTTACAAGTACGTCACCACTAAAATTCAAGCCTTAATTTGTCGCACAGACTGACTGGGCGTAAAACACCAAGTTACTTACTTACTTACCTTAATTTGTCACGGGTAATTATCGTCAATCACAACTCCATGCAGAGTTCGCTAGTTGCTGACCGTCCTGTAATAACCACAATTACCCTCATTGCCTGACCCTGCCAGTGGCAGTTAGCCATATTACACTAGTTATCCTCTATCACAGGACCGTACGATGTTCGCCAGTGCTGTTCAGTACTAACATAATCACAGTCGCTCTCAACACATGGACCGGCCGTGCTCGCCGGTTGCAGCCAGCCCTATAATTATCCTCGATACACGGCTGTTCCGGCATGTTCTCGAAGGGCAGCCCTGTATGTGGAGTTATATGTGGGGCAGCCCTGTATGCGCATTATGTGGCTCGGTGTTATTCGCCGGTGCCAGTCAGTCCTTTGATCTTCATCCTCATCATTATAGGGCCGTGCAATGTTCGCCAGCAGCAGTAGGTCCTATCGTCACAATTAAGCTAATTACAGAGCCATGCGATGTTTGCTAGTGGCAGTCATTCATATGATCATAATCATCCTCATTACAGGGCCATGTCGTGTTCGCCAGTGGCAGTCATTCATATGATCATAGTCATCCTCATTACAGGGCCATGTCGTGTTCGCCAGTGGCAGTCATTCATATGATCATAATCATCTTCATTACAGGGCCGTGCCGTGTTCGCCAGTGGCAGTCATTCATATGATCATAATCATCTTCATTACAGGGCCGTGCCGTGTTCGCCATTGGAAGTCAGTCATATGATCATAATCATCTTCATTACAGGGCCGTGCCGTGTTCGCCATTGGAAGTCAGTCATATGATCATAATCATCTTCATTACAGGGCCGGGCCGTGTTCGCCAGTGGCAGCCCGTTCCGGCCTGTGACGTATGAGGGGAAGACGTTCAATCCGGGACAAGGCAACAACTCCTACATCTTCCCTGGCGTGGCACTGGCCGTCATCGCTGTGGACATCAGGAGAATACCCGAGCAGATCTTCCTGGAGGCAGCCAAGGTGAGGCTCGCGGTAGACCCGGGTTAAAAGGTTCACTGTTAACGGTTAAGACTGCTTGTGCAACGCGAACAGAAAACGTTTTAAGCAAACAGTTAAGCAGGCAAAGGGCCTAAGTTAGGAAAGTTACGCTCAAAACCTAGCAACGCTCATGCAACCGAGCACTGGGGCCAAACTCCAAGCACTGGTTTACGTCATCCACTGCCCACTCTGGTTACGCCATCCTTCCTCCACTGCCCTCGCTGGTTACGTCATCCTTCCTCCACTTCCCTCGCTGGTTACGATATCCTTCCTCCACTGACTTCGCTGGTTACGCCATTCGTCCTCCACTGTCCTCGCTGGTTACGCCATCCGTCCTCCACTGCCCTCGCTGGTTGCGACATCCTTCCTCCATTGCCATCGCTGGTTACGCCATCCTTCCTCCACTGCCCTCGCTGGTTAAAACATCCGTCCTCCACTGCCTTCGTTGGTTACACCATCCTTCCCCCACTGCCTTCGCTGGTTACGCCATCCTTCCTACACTGGCCTCGCTGGTTACGACATCCTTTCTCCACTGCCTTCGCTGGTTACACCATCCTTCCTCCACTGCCTTCGCTGATTACACCATCCTTCCTCCACCATCGTAGCTGGTTATGCCATCCTTCCTCCGCTGCCGTCGCTGGTTACGCCATCCTTCCTCCACTGCCTTTGCTGGTTACGCCATCCTTCCTCCACTGCCTTCGCTGGTTACGCCATCCTTCCTCCACTGCCTTCGCTGGTTACGCCATCCTGCCTCCACTGTCCTCGCTGGTTACACCATCCTTCCTCCACTGCCTTTGCTGGTTACGCCATCTCTGTGGTGACAGTGAGTTCAAGTTCAATGTTGCTTTACGTCCACAGAGACCGTAGGGACTATTAGGGACGGGGGAGCCCAGGACGGCCACCTCGACTTTGACACAGCTCCTGAGCTCTGCCGGGACTCGAACCCGCGACTTTCTGATCCCGAGTCCGGCGCTGATCTATACTCTTAACCACTGAGCTATTCCCGTTCAGGTGCTTGTCGTTGCAGCTTAAGCGACTTAGGTCTTTGTTGTTGTACTTGTGTCACGTATTTCGCGCGCTAATAGACGATCTTCGGAAATCCAGGGGACTGCACTCGGTAAGTGCCTACGGGCATGGACCTGTATGTTTAGGTCGATGCCTGCGGGTGTAGCGCAGAGTAGGCACGCTTTTGTTGGGGGTACAGTCAGCACGTCGGGAAGATAACGGATACCCGTAACAAAGGCAGAAAAGGCATCAGAAATGCCGATAAGCACCCACTGTTCGCGGGGAACATGCAGATCGGATAGTAGGTTCCCCCAACCGGTAGTCTCGTATAAATTATAACAGGTCCATGCCCGAAGATCTAAAACTGTCGCAGAGTGGCTCTTCTGCGCTGCCGCTTCCATTCAGGGGACTTCATTCTCCCGGAGTAAGAAAACACTGTCAAATTATCTCCGCCTGTTATTTTTCCGGAAATCGTCAGTTAACTCCCTTGTGTGTTGACCTTGTCGCTGCAGCGTGTTAACTCCCTTGTGTCTTGACCTTGTCACTGCAGCGTGTTAACTCCCTTGTGTGTTGAGCTTGTCGCTGCAGCGTGTTAACCCCCTTGTGTCTTGACCTTGTCGCTGCAGCGCCTGGCGGAGCTGGTCACAAAAGAGGACCTGCAGGTGGGGCGCGTGTACCCTCCCCTCTCCGACATCCGCCGCGTCTCCCTGGAGATCGCCGCCCACGTGGCCCGCTACGCCTACAGCAAGGACCTGGCCTTCCTCCTGCCGGAGCCGAAGGACAAGGAGGCCTTCATCAAGCACCAAATGTACAACACCGACTACGCCAACTACGTCCCCGACATCTTCGACTGGCCCGTGAGTACCCGCTGTTGAGTGTCCGCCGCTGCTGAGAACCCGCTGTTGACGTGACCGTTCAGCAGGAGTGCCTTTCCGGGAGGCCGACGTCGTCGCACTTTTTTTTTGGGGGGGGGGGGGGCAGTGTGGGGGGGTCTGCTGGGGTTGGGAGGGGGAGTTTAAAAAATAATTTAATCAGCTGCTGAGTAACCGCTTTTTATTGTGACAGTTCAGCACGAGTCTTTTGGGGCGACCAACGTCGTCGCCTCTTTGTTTTCCTTTTTTTTTTTTTTTTTTTTTTTGAGGGGTGGGGTGGTTCCTTTCCTTTGTTGTTGTTGGCGTTTGCTTGTTGTTGTTGTTTTGTTTTGTTTTGTTTGTTGTTTTTTGTTCGCTGCTGAGTACCTGCTGTTGATGTGACAGTTCAGCATTGTCTCTGTCGCTTTTTGTTTTGTTCTTGTCGTTTTGTTATTTTGGGAGTAACGGCGGGTGGGGTGGGTTTGGGGGTGAGAAGTGTCGGTCGGTCCATTGCCAAGAGCATGGAAAGCGCGAGCTGTGAAGGCGGTACTATACGCACCACTCTCACTGAGTAATTTACGCCTGATTTTAAAGAAAGCGTCGATCGGTGACCTTCATGTTGTGTTAGACTGCAGACCCAAATGAAAACCGCATTCAGTTACGCAGAGAGTGTGATACATGACTATAGTGCTTTTTTGAATAGAACACGGAGTCGAATAATAAAAAACAGTTTGGCAAAATCGCCCTATACAAGCGCACAAAACGACCGGTTGCAGAAAAACGCCATGGAAACAAATGAAGAAGAAACTCGTAAATGTGTCAAGCAGCTAAATAATGTGGTGCCATCCCCAAACCCCACTCGGCCAAGCCACAGCCCACAGATCTATGCATGTGCTCCTCATCTTCAGTTTAGTCTTTTAGTCTACAACATTTATTTTAGACAGCATACACTACCGGCAACAGCAGTTCACAGTACCCGTGCACGTGTTGAATGAATGAATGAATGAAAATTTATATATAGCGCATAAAAAACTTCCACACAAAACCTTGCGTGTTCACAGCGCCAGATACACACAGTGCATACATGTAAGCTCTCGTGTTGACTGCACAATATGATTGAGACCATAACCAGTTACCTCAACCGACGCACGTTACCTGTTTACAATGACTGCAGTTTGATACGATCCAAATAATGTGCCCTCCCCCCAATAAAACTGCGAAAATAATGTGTGCTAATTGTAATGACAGTTCCTGCTGTACAATCGATATTAAACCAAAGATGGAAAGCTGAAGCTGAGATAGTGCACGTGGTAAATGTGCGCTATGCGAAGATGCAAGCGCCACCATGTGCTAAACGTGATAAGCTAACTTTGGAGTATAGTGACGCGGCTACGCTTGTAGCGAAAAATCTGAAACAACAATGACTGCTGGAGTTCTAAAACAAGGCCCAAACACATAATAGGTTAAAAAGAACACTGTTCATTATGACAAAACACAGCGCGCGAATTTTCAGGGAAAGTCCCTTTTTCAAGCTACAAAACACTTAAACAACAGTTAAAGGGTGAAAAATAAGATGCAGGATATCTAACTGCGTTCGGTGTCCAGACTGGACTTTCCTTTCCAGACTGGACACCGAAACAACATAACAAAACAGCTCAACCAAAAGCAGATAAGTATCCTACATTAAATTTTCCACCGTATAAGTGTTATTTTGCAGCTTGAAAAAGGGGCTTACCCCGAAAATCCGCATGTTTTGTTTTGTCATTATAAACAGCGCTCTTTTCAACCTTTTATGTGTGTGGATCTACGCTTGTAGTGCCTTGAATTTTACTAACCGGCGACAAGTCTCTGGTATGTCGTTCCTTCTTCATCCCAAAAAGAAGAAGCAAAAGTAAGCAAGATGTTTCTGATACATTCTCAATCAATCGTTTTCAGAAACTGATTTACTAAAACGATCGTGCACATTGTCTGACATAGCACAATGTCTTCTGTTACACAACACTGCTTCGTAGACATGCTGTTTACGATTATATTCTGACGAGCAGAGTGTATGTGTATTTAGTCAAAACGTTTTTCGGCAGAGTAAAAACAAAAAACAAAAACAAAAAACAATGGAAAGCCAGTTCAATAGAATTTTTGATTGACTACAAAAACGTCTTCAGCAATTTATTTTAGGAGCGAAATTTTCTCTGCTATAGACAGTTACCGGGTAAAAATTATAATTTTGTTTTTCGTTGAAACATTGATATTGTGTAAATAAAACAGATTGACATTGCGGCGTGAACTTATGGTTGACGGATAGCTGCGTGAGCTCATGACTGACGGATAGCTGCGTGAGCTTATGGTTGACTGATATTTATGTGGGTTAACGCTTCACAGACAGCTGTGTGAGTTTACGGTTGACGGATAGCTGTGTGAGTTTATGGGTGACAGATAGCTGTGTGAGTTTACGGTTGACGGATAGCTGCGTGAGCTTATGGTTGATGGATATTTTTGTGAGTTTACGGCTGACGGATAGGTTTGTGAGTTTACGGATATCTGTGCGAGTTTACGGTTGACGGATAAGTGCGTGAGCTCATGGTTGACGGATAGCTGTGTAAGCTCATGGTTGAATGATAGCTGTGTAAGCTCATGGTTGAATGATAACTGTATAAGCTCATCGTTGACGAATAGCTGTGAAAGCTCATGGTTGCCGGATAGCTGTGAAAGCTCATGGTTGACGGACAGTTGTGTGAGTCAACAGTTTACGGAGAGCTGTGTGATATTACGGTTGACGGTTATATCTGTGTGTTTACGGATGACGGATAACTGCGTGAACTTATGTTTGACTGATAGCTATGTGAGTTTACGGACATCTGTGCGAGTTTACGGATATCTATGTGAGCTTACGGTTGACGGATAGTTGTGTGAGTTTACGGTTGACTGATTGTTGTGTGAGTTTACGGTTGACGGATAGCTATGAGTTTACGGTTGACGGATAGCTGTGTGAGTTTACGGCTGAAGGATAGCTATGAGTTTAGGGTTGACGGATAGCTGTGTGCGTTTACGGTTGACGAATAGCTGTGTAAGATTACGGCTGACGGACAGCTGTGTGAGTTTACGGATATCTATGTGAGTTTACGGTTGACGGATAACTGCGTGAGCTTCTGGTTGACAAATAGCTGTGTAAGCTCATGGCTGACGGATAGCTGTGTAACAGTTTACGGATAGCAGTGTGATATTACGGTTAACGGATAGCTGTGTGAGTTCACGGCTGACGGATAGCTATGTGAGTTTACCGCTGACGGATAACTATGTGAGTTTACGGATATCTGTGTGAATTTACGGACATCTATGTGAGTTTATGGTTGACGGATAGCTGTGTGCGTTTACGGTTGGTGGATAGCTGTGTGAGTTTACGGATGACGGATAGCGTTTACGGTTAACGGAAAGCTGCGTGAACTTATGGTTGACCGATAGCTGTGTGAGTTTACGGTTGAAGGAAAGCTGCGTGAGCTTACGGTTGGCGGATACCTGTTTTAATTTACGGTTGACGGAAAGCTGCGTGAGTTTATGGTTGGCGGATAGCTGTGTGAGTTTTTGGCTGACGGACAGCTGTGGGACTGTTGCAGATTCGTCGCCATATTCTTCAGCCACAATGTCCTTGAGCGCTGCTGGTGAAAGACAGCAGTGCCAAACGCTCAGCAGCTACAGTCTTGTGGCGTTTTCATTCCACAGTCTTGTGGCGTTTTCATTCCATTATGGGTAGTTTGCACGCTGGTTGTCGTTCTCTTTGTAACACTCACTCTTTCTGTTAACAGGGACGGTGTTTCTGTTTTGTGTGACAAATACTCTTTCTGTTAACAGGGACTGTGTTTCTGTTTGGTAAAAAATACTGTGTTTCTGTTTGGTAACAAATACTCTTTCTGTTAACAGGGTGTGAAGCATGAAACTGAAGTATGACCAGTAACTGAAACTTACATTCCTTTCGTTTTGATTCGCATGTTTGTTTTGCAAAGTTGAAGTTCTCTTGTTCGAAAAATACTACAGCATGATAATACTGATGATATTATTAATGTATTGGCTGGAGACGTGTAATAAAACTGCTGATACACCATCATGAGTTCCCGAGCATGCACTCAGAATGTGTGTTTAGTATACCTTTTTTTTTCTTTTTCTTTTTTCTCTTTTTTTAATGGCCTAGATTTTGTCAACATTGTTTGGTTTTCTTGCGTTCAGTTTGTTTCGTTTGCATTTCAAGTGTGGAGTTTGTCATCATTTCAATGATGGTGACATCTCTTTTCTGTTTTTATCACACATTTTGATTCACGGTGTTTCTTTGTTTTGACATGTTTTTGTTTGTTTTTGTTTGTTTTTACCCCCAGTCAACCAGTACGGTTATATCATGGCGAACGTAAAATGGAGAAGCAATCAATCCCTTGCAGTCGTAAAGAACAAAACTGACTTGAATGACATCCCAGAAAAAACTGGACAGGTACTGGACAATTTGGGCACAAGGTGCTTTAGTCAGCACAAATGGACAATAGCAAACATGACAGAAACATGTTGAATCTATTGGGCGATTCAGTAAAGCTGGTTTGCTAGAGTGAATGCGCTTTGTAATCTTTCGCAAAAGAAGTCGCGAGAGGTCGCAGCGCACTTCCGGGCCGATTTCTGAGTAGGCGTTGCTTCACGCTGTGTATAACAGTGGAAGTTGAAATTAGAATTGCGAAGCAGTACAAATGCCAATTTTGTTGCAGTTGCAAAAATTACCGTGGAAAGGGGATGGAGGGTGAACAAAAAGTGTCTTTGCGTCGTTTTTGGGCTGATCGCGAGCTCGTTGAAAAAATGCGTTTTGGGGCATCCAAAAGCACGAGCAACAAGTTATTGCTTATTTCCAGACACATTATGACTACGTGCCTCAAAAAATGCCTTTAACGTTGGCAGTGTAAAATTTTCAAATTCACTGTCACCATCTTCCACTGTGAAGAAAGTATGCACCGGAAGTAAAAGAAGCCAGGGGACTTAAGCGATGCCGGGCAAAAGTCAAGGGAGTTAACAACCCCGCCTGAATCGCTCAATACATCCAGTGGGTAGCCTAGATTTGTCCAGATGACACAGAATGTGAACTACCCGTCCTTTATATACTAAACTGTTTTTGTTCCTCGCGTGGCAACTGCCCCCCCTTTGCACATCCTTTCCTCCTCTACTTCCGGTTGGCAACCACTGCCCTGAACCAGCTGTTGTATCTGCAGCATGCACTCCACGCAGCGAAGTAATTAAGTGTGGGCGCAATGCGCGAACAAGAACAAAATGCATGTGGAACAGAGTCATTGTAAACCGTAATGTGCCATGGTCTTGCCTGTCGGATCCAACGTCTGCTTTTCACTGGAGCGGTATACTGGCATGCTGGGCCTATTCAGTTCGTAAAGTCATGTAAATAAAACGTAGCTCCTTGTTTTCGAAGACGTGCATACTGTTCTAGTATGGCTCTTCAGGCGATATGCTCACTGGTTTAAAGTCGATGTGCTCACTGGTTTAAAGCACAGTGGTTTGGGGTAGGAGTGTGCTTCTTTTCTGGGGTGCTTCCGCATATGTGTAGGAACTCTGTGTAGCTGCATACACTTTTGTTCGTTCGTGCTGACATATCTGTTTGAAGTATAGCCGTGCTTATTTGTGTTTCTAGTATAGCCAGATATACACGTGTTTGAAGTACAGTCGTGCGTAGTTGTGTTTCTAGTAAAGCATGGCTGTTAGGTCCCAATGGTCCTGCTGCTACTAGCCTTGAGTATTTAAGTTTTCGAGCTATAAGCCTCGACTCCCGTGTTCAGATTCTAACAAGCTCTGGAACTGAACTGTACTGTGTTGACTGGTGGGATAATCTAAAAAGATAGATTCTAACAAGCTTTGGAACTGAACTGTAGTGTTGACTGGTGGGATGATCTAAAAAGGTTAGAGTCTAACAACCTTTGGAACTGAACTGTACTGTGTTGTCTAGTGTGATAATCTAAAACGTTATATTCTAACGAGCTTTGAAACGGAACTGTACTATGATCTAAATGGTCTGATTCTAACAAACTTTGGAACTGAACTGTACTGTGTTGACTGGTGGGATAATCTAAAAAGTTAGATTCTAACAACCTTTGGAACTGAACTGTGCTGTGTCGACTGGTGGGATAATCTAAAAAGTTAGATTCTAACAACCTTTGGAACTGAACTGTAGAGTGTTGACCGGCGGGATAATCTGAGGCTGATTGCAGCCGATATCGCTCGTTGTCTATGAACGTAAGTAAGCAACTTGTTTTACACCCAGTCAGCCAGTACGGTTATATCAGGGCGAGTCTATGAACGTAATCCATTACAATCTTGAACAGTTTGTTTGTAATCCACTAGTGTTTCGAGCTGTTGTTATGCTTTGATTTGCCAAACAAACATGCCCGCCGCTCTTCGGGCTTTCCTCGCGGAATATCAATTGAGACGTTCTGATTGGCTGAAGCCGGTGACAGGTCGGGTGGCTGTCAGCCCGGAATTCTCTGTGACGATCAGAATTTCTGTTCGATGCTTTTCACAACGGGCGTGTCCAGACACTAGCAGCTGAATGTGTTTCTTTGTGGTTCCTGGTACGCTTTTTTAAATTTTTATATACTTTTTTAACGTTTTTATTTTTTATCTTTAAAGAATGTTTTTTACGTTGTACTATTCATTTTATCCATTTCTGATGGTGTAATCTTATCATTTAGTGTACGAATTAAGTTTTTTTTTTTTTTTTAAAGTAAGGATAATTAGATAATTTGGGTGTTGTGTTTTGTAATAAAAAATAAAGTTTTTTGGGGGGGTTGTTTTTAACCTTTTATATGTTTGGATATTGTCCCAGAACGCTAGCAGTCATTCTTGTTTTAGATTTTCATTTTATTTATTTACTGTCAGGTAAAGCTTATTCTCACTGATTATGTTACTGCTGGGACTGATGTGGAACTCGCTTCATGATTTTTGTCATATTTTAGGAACAACACAGAATACACGATTATGTAATGCCATACAGACAAAATAAGTACAACATGATTATGTATGATGATGCTAGCATTTTGGGTCTTTATGTTTGATTACACTGTTCGTGTATTGCTCCGTTGAACATGTCAAAACAGTTGTCAGGTATACTTCCAATCTTCTTGATAATGAATAAAATTTCTATAGTGCTATTCCCCGCTGAGTGAGCTCAACGCGCTTGTTCACATACATGTACATAATATATATCATTTACATTTACTGACACACATATACAAGCAATTCACATAGTTAATTAATTAAACTAACATCAAAGAAGTATTTGTAAAAACAGCGAATAAAATAATCATTATAAAACAAACACGTTACAATGATTTAAAACAGGTACATAATTATAAAGCAGTGTACTAAGTAATTATTGTAACTACGCTAAAAAACACACACACACACACACACACACACACACACACACACACACACACACACACACACACACACACACACACACATAAGCGCGTCTCTCTCTGCCCCTCCCTCTTTCTCACACTCACACGTACTCTCTCTCTCTCTCTCTCTCTCTCTCTCTCTCTCTCTCTCTCTCTCTCTCTCTCTCTAGTAAGATAGTGGTGTTTAGGAAGGGAGGGTATTTAGGTGCCAGAGAAAGATGGATCTACGATGGCTGTATGATGAGAGTGGTGAACTCTTATAAATATCTTGGTATGTTTTTCTACAGGCTTAGTTTTTACCATGCTTGTCAAGATTTGGTAAGTAGAGCAAAAAGGGCGCTGCTGTGCATTATGAGTAAATTATATAGAATTGACTGCAATTCTATTAATGTTTTTTGAAGATTTTTGATGCTCAAGTACAACCAATTGTTCTCTATGGGGCAGAGATCTGGGGTCTGGATAGTAGCTCATCTGTGACTGATAATGTACATTTGTTTGGTTTGAAACGTTATTTAGGTGTAGACAGGAGAACCCCAAATGATCTTGTTTATGGAGAAGTTGAAAGGTTTCCTACTCAAATTAATGCAAGTGTTCGCTGTATAAGATACTGGTTAAAATTGACACGTATGGATGAGCACAGACTGCCTTTGAGAGCATATAAAATGTCATTGAATTTGGACCAAAGGGGAAAAACTTACTGGGTGACTAATGTTCGTAAAACATTATGTGTAAACGGATTTTCTTATGTTTGGGATAATCAGGGTGTGGGATGTTCGAATGCATTTATTAGGGAGTTCAGACAACGACTTATTGACATGCGATGGCAAGCTTGGGATGACCATGTAAACACCAGTGACAGATTTTCGTTATACAGACAGTTTAAAACATTAGCTTGTGTTGAACCATACATAATGTTAAATTTAAACAGATACATAAGGTATACATTGACCAGACTTAGATTTGGGGTGTCAGATATTAAAGTACATAGATCAAGATTTAAACTTTATAATGTGGATGAATTGAAATGTCCATTGTGTCTTACGGCTGTGGAAAATGAAGTCCATTTTGTTCTGTGTTGCCCTGCATTTGAGGATTTAAGACACGAGTTTATAGAGTCAAAATATTTCAATAACCCATGTGAATTTCGGTTGGCACTGCTCTTAGCTACTCAAAACGAACGCGCCTTGAAAAATCTTGCCTTGTTTCTGTATAAAGCATTCAGCAGAAGGAAAACCCTGCTATCGTGAAGAATGTAAATGTACATCACGAATTAATATTCAAGAACTTTATTATAATATCCTTTGCATATACTTTCGCTCCTGACTTGAGCATTTCTTACATTCCAACATCAGTAATTTGTTTGCTGTGAGTGTGTGTGTATTGTGTATTGTCTTATA
>OY757544.1:25927145-25929645 GCA_963584105.1 Alviniconcha strummeri
GGCGCTGAAAAACAACAACAAAAACAAAACTATATTATTGTTATTATTATGTCGTGTAACAGTCTGTACAGAGAGAGAGAGAGAGAGAGAGGGAGGGAGAGGAGAGAGAGAGAGAGAGAGAGAGAGAGAGAGAGAGAGAGAGAGAGGAGAGAGAGAGAGAGAGAGAGGAGAGAGAGAGAGAGAGAGAGAGAGAGAACTTGGAATTCAGAATGTTTTATTGTAGAAGGCCACCTGACCAGTTATAAATGGTATGACTATAAACCATTGTATGTCTATAGACATGGATAGACCTATACAAAACAGTTAACAAACAACAACAGTAAACAGAGAAGACAAAACAATAATAAAATGAAGCAAACACCGAAAGGAACAAACAGAAAACACCCACCCCCACTCCACCCCCCGCAAAAAAATGGCAAGGCAACAACAAAAAAGAAGCTAAAAATGTGCAGAAACAGAGAGAGAGAGAGAGACTCGGTCCCGAACATATTATAGTTCCTACGAGTCGCAGAAGTATGGGTCCACATGGAAAGGGGGAAATCGATGCGAATGTGAGCTAAAATTCATTGCTATCCAGAATTATTGAAGGAACTATTGTGTCTTGTGAGGCCTATGTTTGGGTTTTTCTTCTGTAGCGTCCCGGCACGATCATCAATTTGATCACAGCTATATGCCACCGTACAGATTTTTTGTGTGGTGTGGTGTGTGTGTATTGTGTGTGTGTGTGTGTGTGTGTGTGTGAGAGAGAGAGAGAGAGAGAGAGAGAGAGAGAGAGAGAGAGAGAGAGAGAGAGAGAGACAGAGAGAGACAGAGAGAGACAGAGAGAGACAGAGAGAGACAGAGACAGAGAGAGACAGAGACAGAGACAGAGACAGAGAGACAGAGACAGACAGACAGACAGACAGACAGACAGACAGAGAGTTGTATTTGTTTTGTTGTTGTTTATTTCTTTAGAAGGTGAACATTACGATACCAGGTGTGAGGAGCATGGTAACAGATGTTTAATTATGAGATGCCCAGCTCTTTGTCCAGGTAACAATAACAAGAACAATACGCCTAAACTTTATTCATCCTAGCGGAAAATTACAGCTGTCTTTCGATCGTATACATTAACGTACAACAAAACATGTAATTGCATATAATTATGTCAATAATACAAGGTCATGAAATGTGTGTGTGTGTGTGTGTGTGTGCGTGCGTGCGTGCGTGCGTGCGTGCGTGCGTGCCGTGCGTGCGTGCGTGCGTGCGTGCGTGCGTGCGTGTGTGTGTGTGTGTGTGTGTGTGTGAGAGAGAGAGAGAGAGAGAGAGAGAGAGAGAGAGAGAGAGAGAGAGAGAGAGAGAGAGAGAGAGAGAGAGAGAGAGAGAGAGGAGAGAGAGAGGAGAGTTGTAACTGTTTTGTTGTTGTTTAGCTTTTTAGAAGGTAAACAGTACGATACAGGTGCCAAGAGCATTGTAACAGATGTTTAATTATGAGATGTCGGGCTGTTTGTCCAGGTAGCAAGAACAAGAACAATAAGCCTATACTTTATTCATCCGAGGGGGAAATTAAAGCTGTCTATCTTATACATTAATGCACAACAAAGAACTGAACTGCATATAATCATGGCAATAATTCAAAGTCATGAAACACACAGGCTATACGTACCCACTCTTATACATATTCGTGTCTCTCAATCTTCAGTCGCTAAAGCATTGATCTAATGCTAATACCTGGCAAACCCAAAATTACCTATACGACCGCTCCAACAGGGACACTGGGGGAAAGAGGACGCGGCAGTTGATCAGATGATGCAGAACTTCATGTCCTCGGATGTCGGTTGACATATTAGGGACAAACTGTGACCAGTGCGTAAGCATGGTTCATTGTTGCTTTACCGTCCACAGAAACTGTAAGGCTCATTAGGACGGAAAGTCCAGGACGGCCACCTCGACTAGCACACAGCTCCTGAACTCTGAGGACGCGGCGGTTAACATTTTGCTTAACGTCCACAAAAGCTAGGATGCTTATCAGGGACGGTGACAGCGGGGAGGGGGGGCGAGAGAGTGAAGGCTCGACCGCGTGCACCGACCCAGAAGACCGAGGAGGCCGTGGACCGCCGCCAGAACGATGGAAGTGTTAGGGCGGTGTCCCCTCGCCATTGCGCAGCAACTAGTGTAGTACGCAACGGCTGTTTCAACTGCTGTGCGGGGCAGAGTCACAAGGACAATGTCCATTGCACCGCTGTTGAGTAACAACTTGAAGCAAAAAAAGTCCAACTTTCACAGCCCAGCTCCACCTCCCTGCTCATGATCTCTTCTGGGCTAACTACAAGGTCCAGCACAACCTCCCTCCTCAGTCTTGGTCTCGCCTGGACCCTGTAACTTAAGGGGCCAGCACCACCTCCAATCCTCTTTGATCTCGCCTGGACCCTGTAACTTAAGAGGCCCAGCACCACCTCCCTCCTCTTGATCTCGCCTGGACCCTGTAACTTAAGGGGCCAGCACCACCTCCATCCTCTTG
>OY757544.1:25934645-25992100 GCA_963584105.1 Alviniconcha strummeri
TGGGTGACTGTTACTGCTAACTCTGACTGTGAGACCCAGTTTCAGTTTGTGTTCGCAGTGGTATGCTTGTGCACTCGCACTGCTGGCAAGATATCCGTGGTGTATACTCGCGCACAGTTATAAAACTTGTCAGTACTTTACGTACTTCTGGGGGGGCGGGGATAGCTCAGTGGTTAGAGCGCCGGACTCGTGATTGAAAGGTCGCGGGTTCGAATCCCTGCTGGAACGGCGGGAGAATTCTTCTCCAGGGTCGACTTTCTGTGCGACTTTCTGTGCTGACTCTTATTTTCGGTATCCGTTCCACCCCCGTGTTACCACAGTAGCACGTAAAAAATCCCGGTCATTCTGCCAGAAGTGCAGGTGGCAGGTTACAGCTAAACACGCATACACCTTACGTATGTGGCTTTTATTGAACCGTGCTTCGGCATTGGTCACAACTTGTCCCTAATATGTCAAATGACATCTGAGGACATTAAGCATCAACTCATCATCATCAACGTACTTCTGCCTGCCGCGTGCTGGTTGGCTTATTTTGTTGGTGATTGTGTGTGTGTGTGAGAGAGAGAGAGGTGTGACTAGTGTTTGAGACGCGTGTGTGTGTGTGCGTGTGTAGTGCACATGTGTGTGTGTGTGTGTGTGTGTGTGTGTGTGTGTGTAGTGCACATAACAGTACTTAGTTTTGTCAAGAGGATTTTCTTGTATGATTGACTTCATGTGTGTTTTAGTGGTAGTGATAAATGGGCACTGTCATATAGTTCTAACGTAAAATTCCATGGCAAGGATGAGGTTTATTGACATCAGTCCTGTGTGTGTGGGATTGAGTCAGTTTTTGCCAATGGCATAAATGTTTCAGTGCTGGAATCCAGGGCTCTTTGGTGCATGTATGACTAAATCTCTTTCTTCTCTCAAGTTATGACTTGTCCTATTATGGTCCCACGAATAATTGGGATGTATTTTGTTAAACTTCTGGTCTCAACAGTCATAAATTAATTTTATGCTGCCCAGTTTACTTGGCTACCCCAGACTTAACAACATTGGCGTTTATCTGCTATCAGCTTCAAATGTAAGCGATAGTTGTTATAAATTATATTCACTTGTGTATGCATAAGCTTAGTGTGTTTATGTTTCTAAGCTGAATGCCCTTCATCCAGTACAGTATGTTGCTTTTGGCTTGGAATACATGTGTACACACAGGCAAACTGCATCACTGAAGGTGCTTGAAAATGCTAGATATGGAGAGAAAAAACTGGCCCAAAGGTGTCCAGCTTCAAGGCAATTCAACATTATTATTCAGATTATTCTTTTGCTGTTATTACTGTAATAGTTGTATGCCTAATCCAGTTGCAATTTTCTAGCATGGTGTATGTCAAATATGATAGTGTTATTCACATATAAGAAGTGTACATATTTTGTTTCCAGATCAAGTACAGGGAGACTTTCTTGGTGTTGGTTCATTCACAGTTATCATTATCACACTCTGTCAGTCATCTGATTCTATCCAAAATGATTGACATGGCAAATACACAAGGAACATGTTATGGTGCCAGGTACTCACATATTCAGACCAGCCATAAAAATGTGAAGCTACTAGGATAAAACCAAGTGTGAAAAAATTCCTAATGTTTAAAAAACAAGTTGCAAACATGTTGATGATGATGATGATGATGATATGGAGCTTAATGTCCTCTGATGTTGGTTGACATATTAGGGACAAACTGTGACCAATGCATGTGCCTGGTTCAGTGTTGCTTTACATCCACAGAAACCAGAAACCGTAAGGCTCATTAGGACGGGGAGCCCAGGACAGCCACCTTGACTTTCACACAGCTCCTGAACTCTGACATGCAGGCTAAATAGAAGATAAGAACTATATTGAATAGATGGCTGGTTAGGGGCAGATGTTTTGCATAGATGTATATGATATATAATAATTACATCACTGTGCCATCATTATTATTTTTTTAACAATGATGGTGATAATGATGATGAGGAGGATCATCATCAAGTATTTATACATCCTTTCCTGGGAATCTTTTTTTTTTTTTTAACAATGATGGTGATGATGATGAGGAGGAGGATCATCATCAAGTATTTATACATCCTTTCCTGGGAATGTCAAACAAATGTGAAAGGGGGGCCTGGGGAGGGGTGGGGACCACTTGGGGAAGTTAGAAAAAGAATAGTCAGTTTCCACTGAATACATTGATTAGTTGGTACTGTAGAGCTACTCACTACATTACCACTACATGTTCCCAAATGTGCATGATGGTTCTTCTTGTTCTGCTACTGTTCTAGTGCACATGGGCATTTGTTTCTGTTTAATCTTTGGATGAACTGTCATGCAGGTTGACTGTCTTTTGAAGATCTCCTTTGCTGACTGCATTATAAATATATATATCTTTGTAAGTCTGTTTTAAAATTTATATGGTTCAGAATTATTTTGAATGTTTTTCAGATTGTTGGATTGCTTTCTAAAGTCTGCCTGTGCTAACCTAGGAGAGGGCAATGAAAAGACAGAGGGATACAGCCAGCAACCAGCAAGGCCCTGCTGGGGACAGTCTGCTGCGGAATGGCAAGCGCACAGTGGATTCCCACCCAGAACCTGGCTTTCAGCAGCCTGAGGGAGGATGGGGGTGGGTGGTGTGTCTGACATCCATGTGCTGCAATGGCACTGTCTTTGGCAGCATCAACACTTTTGGTATTCTCTATGTCGCCATGCTGGACCAGTATGGTGGTCAGGATGAAACCATTGCATTCAAAACTGGTAAGTGAGTGAGAATTGTTTGTTTGGTACATGTTTGTTTATGATGCCAGGTTGTCTCCATTTGCCTGAGAATAGTGAGATCCCAGGAGATGGGGGTGGGTGCTGGTGGTGGTGGTGGGGGGGGGAGCTTTACCTAATGCTACACTGTCACCACCAGAATGACCGCTGCATTAAGGTGGGCCATTGTAATGTTTCATTCTTTGTAAAGGGACAGTCATTCAATGATTCATCCATGGGCCCTGATTTCTGAAGAGGTGATGGGTGGGATGAAGGTCAGTGAAGGCTTATAGTGATGCGGCCTCCCCTTATGCTGCTATGTTGGCTTCTCAGGACGTGGTTGAATGCTGCAAACAGTTGGGCATCACTGCACTGTGCGCACATCAAACTGTGGGCCACTGGAGGCAACAGAACTAACTAAGAGTCCTGGGCCTGGTGCGCAGTCAGCTCTGAGAGCTCTGGCTCACTCAGGCATGAAGATTGGACGCATAGAGGATGTGACCCCCAGTCCCCTCTGGCCTCACCAGGAGGAAGGGTGGCCGTCATGGTCGATGTCTGTGAAATCTTGGTAGCCATCTTCAAATAGCATCCCAGCAGTTTTGTATTATATATTATATATATGCAGAGTGTGTGTTTTGATCCTCAGTTTCAGGAAGGAACTCATCAAAATGCCAGGTGCTGTCTTCACAACCAAAATAAATGGTGAAACATCTGTAAATCTGGATCTTTGACTACCACCTGTCATAAAAAGAAAAAAAGAAGAGCCAAAGCAGAATCAGCTTAGCGTCTTACCAGTAGCCAAAGTGGCTCTCATTGAAAAGGAGAACTCACTGAATTTGTTCTGCCTGTCTCACTGACTGATAACCTATTGGGCAGTTCAGTGAAGCTGGTTTGCATGAGTGAATGCCCTTTATAATCTTTTGCGCAAGAAGTCGTGAGAGGTTGCAGCGTCACTTCCAGGCTGATTTCTGAGTAGGTGTTACTTCACACAGTGTATAACAATGGAAGTTGAACCTAGAATTGTGAAGCAATACAAATGCCACCACTGTTGCAGTTGCAAAAATTACCGGGGAAAGGGGATGTAGGGTGGAAAAAAAGTGTCTGTGTCAGGTTTTTTGCTGACCAGAAGATCATAAGTTCGTGGAAAAAAATGTGTTTTGGGGTATCTTATAGCATGAGCAACAAGTTATTGCTTGTTACCATACATATTTTTTTTACAGCAACAATAACAGATATGATTATGTAGAGACTGAGCCATCAGGTTTTATGTCCTGTGGATAATTGTTTGATGATTGATATGATTTGATGAGGTTCAAGGTAAGCATTTGTCTGATGACTTTTTGTTTAAATCTAAATATTTCATTGTACAGTGCCTAGCAAAGGTATGCTATGTGCCTAAAAGGGTTTCAATATTATTAATTAGAAACATTATTTTCCCAGCTTCTCTCGGACCATGTAGATATTGTGGTCAAGCTTATTTTGCTCATCACTCCTGATCCTGACCAGCTTTGAGCCTTCAGCTGGCGATAACACCCTGCTGATATTTGTTCAGACTCTTTAATCATAGGTGACTCAGCTGTGTGGACCACACACTGGCATTAGAAGTAAAGTAGAATGTTGGTTCCTAATTGAAGTTGGCTAATTAATGTTAGAAACACATAACAGTTCTTTTTTTCTTTTCTTTTTAAACATTTGATGAGGTTGAAGGTATTATTAATTATAAATATCATTTTCCCAGCTGCTCTCGGACGATGTAGATATTGTGGTTGAACTTATTCTGCTATTTGCTCCTGATCCTGACCAGCTTTGATCCTGCCGCTCTGCTTCTGCTGGCTGATATTTGATTCTCTTTAATCATAGGTTACTACTAATAATAATAATAGTGTACATTTATCACATGCTCATCAATGCCCTGAGCGCTCACATAATACATAATAACCTAAATGTGATTGTCTATATGCATCAAGAGTACAGTCCTATCAAAAACAATTTACATAAAGTATTATATATGGAAACTCACACACAGTCTCACAGACACACAGGCTCACACACACACACACACACACACACACACACACACACACACACACACACACACACACACACACACACACACACACACACACACACACACACACACACACACACTGATTATGACTGTAGCAGAAACTGGGTGTTGATATTAGGGTGAAAATACTGTGAAAAGAGGAAGGTTTTCTGTTTGGCTTTGAAAGATGAGAGGGTTGAAAAGTGTCTAAGGTCTTAAGGGAGTGAATTCCAAATGTGGGGTCCAAAGCAAGAGAAGGTGTGACAGCCATGTATTTGTATTATTGGATTTTGAGTATGTGGGTGTCAGAAGAAGAGCGTAGTGTATGAGATGGAGTGTAGACATGTAGCAGTTCAGAGAGGTAAGCAGGACCAGAACCATTTACAGCATTGAAACACATACAAGTGACTTTATACTTAATATGTTCTAAAATGGGAAGCCAGTGCAGTTTTTCCAGGAGAGGTGTGGAGTGGTTATGGTGAGGTGCCAAGAGAATGAGCCTTGCAGCAAAGTTTTGAATTTTCTGGAGAGGTTGGATGACACAGTTAGGTGATAACCATGAGGAGACAGTTGCAGTAGACAAGTCGTGAGATGATATAGGAAGTAACAAGAGTCTTGGCTGTGTCTTCAGTGAGAAACCTGTGGATTGAACTAATGCATTTAAGCTCAAAATAAGCAGTTGGACAGATTTATATGACATGCTTCTTCATGGACAGTTTTGAATCAAGAATGAATCCAAGGTGTGCATCGCACACTGGCATTAGAAATAAAGCAGAATGTTGGTTCCCAATTGAAGTTGGCTAATTAAAATTGGAAACACGTAACAGTTCTTTTCTCTCTTTTTTTAACACTGGCTGTTATTTTTGTTTAAAATGTTTGTTATGTAGCTCAAAAGGGTGTGCAGCACTTTGATTGTAACACAATGTCATTGACATAGTCAGGAAGCAAACAGCATCATAGCAGGATCATTTGTGTATTATTCAATGGATTCATCAAATCTTCAAAAGAACCGTGAGCAGTCTGTAGGGAAAAGTATGGTATTTACTGCTTCTGAAGCTGAGTGACTTGAACACCACTGGTACTGAACTTTGTAGTTACTGTGCATTATTTCATTGTTCTTTATTGCATTTATACTGTTCATTACTATTACTCTGTCTCAGTCTCTGTTTTCTTTTTCTTCTTTTTCTCTCCCTGTACCTCATTTGCTCTCTCTTTATTTTCTCTCTCTGTGCCTCTGTCTGTCTGAGTCTCTTTCTGTCTGTCTGTTTCTCTCTCTCTCTAAGATAGATAGATAGACAGATCATGTATTGATATTCAAGTTAAAAAAGTACAGTGGCTGCATTTGTCACCATCTCATTGGTGACAAAATGTGCTGCAACATGCCTCCTTTCCTGCCTGCCTGCCCACCCCAGTGGCCACCTATCTTTTTAAAGCAGTCAGTTTATTTCTCATTTTATGTCTTACTCATAAAGAGTCCCTAATAGTGTTTTGTATTCATGAGCAATGTTAAAAAAAAAAAAAAAAACCAGGTGTGAAATGTTTAGTTTTAAAAGAAATAAACTGTGGAATCCCAGTTTTCACCTGTTTGACAATTTATACTTAAAGGCCTATATGCATGAACAAAAAATAGCTCCCTTAATCATGTTTATTTTTTAAATGGTGACACATTACAAAAAATTGACTATCTGGTAGTGGTACATCATAAAACAGAGTGTCCTGTAAGATGGGATTGCTGTGTTCACAGTCAAGGTCACAATGATGGTTCAAAACTTCACTGAGTGTTGATCACAATCACTATGCATCAGTTCTGTATTTTCTGTACCATTGATATATTGGCAACCAGACTATTTGTGTTGATGAACTATGACTAGTAGCCTAAGTTGCAAACAAAGTGCACACACACACACACACACACACACACACACACACACACACACACACACACACACACACACACACACACACACACACACCTGTGTGTGTGTATATATATATATATATATGGTATGCTGACAATAAGTCACTTGCAGCATTAGGCTTACAAAAAAAAAGAGGGTGGGGTGGGGGATTTCGCCACCAAGACAGTAAATTTATACCATGTTGATATTTATTTATTTTTGAAATAATGTACAGCAAGGTGACGTACTGGTCATTGCACCATTGTTTGTGGTAGATGAAATGGCCTGGCTGTCTAGAATTACAAATGCAAATTCAGGGGTCCCTCACTGATGCATTGTTCAAAGAACAATTGCTGTTGTTAGACTTTTTCAGGCTGGCCCCAGAGAATTTGTGAGCTGCAGTTTGTATGGCTGTGTTAATTACTGCATTGAGTGGACAGATACAGCCATGAAATGTTCACTACTACTGTCAGAAGCAGTTAAATAAAGAAGACAGAAAAGAAAAAAGATGACTCACCTGATAGCAAACACCTGGCTCCTTTCCCCATCCAGAACACGCACACACACACACACACACACACGCACACACACACACACACACGCACACACACACACACACACACACACACACACACACACACACACACACACACACACACACACACACACACCATGCCACAGATACTCTCTTCTCTCACAGTGCTTTTTATTTTTGAGATCTGGTCAAACAAACAAAAACAGCTGGTGTGTCTGACTGATTGCTGATTTTCTTTCTGGTTTATGCTGATCTTAACCAGTAGAATACCAGACATTACTGGTTGACACGAACCCTGCTCAAGGGTTTTGGGTACTGGTTGTTCTCTGTTTGGGCTCCCCTTGTCTGGAACAAGCGTCCTTCTCACATCCATCACTGCAATTCTCACTTACAGTTCACAATGTTTCTCCTTTCTCTTTACTCTGCCGACACGGAGCTACTCAGACTCTCTCACAGGCACTGGATACTGTACCTGAACCAGTGCCAGTCTGACCTTTATGACCTGCTGATTGACAATGTGACCTTGTCTTCTGTTTCAGCAAGGGTAGGGCCAGTCTGTACCAGTGCCAGTTTGACCTTTATGACATGCTGATTGACAATGTGACCTTGTCTTGTGTTCCAGCATGGGTAGGGTCAGTGTGCACTGGCTTGACCTTCCTGATGTGCATGGTGGCAAGCATTGTGAGTGACCGGGTTGGGATCCGGAAGGTGGCCTTCATTGGTGGAGCATTGGCCTTCGTCGGCATATTGTCCAGTTCCTTTATTGAGCAGCTGATGCTCTACTATGTGACCTATGGTGTGCTGTTGGGCGTAGGGTTTGCCTTCTCCTACGCCCCTTCGCTGGTGATTCTGGGCCACTACTTCAAGAAGAGGATAGGACTGGTCAACGGGCTAGTGACGTTTGGCAGTGCCGTGTTCACCATCACCTACTCCCTGGTGCTGCCCATCCTGCTGAAGGCAGTTGGCTTGCAGTACACCCTCCTCTGCCTCAGTGGCATGACCTGCCTTCTCATGCCCTACGCCCTCACCTGGAAGCCCCTCATCGTTCACCAGTCCAACCTGGCAGCCCTGACGCTGTCTACGGAGAGTGTGGTGGAGCACATCAACGACTGTTACCGCTGGACCCGGAAATTTCTCAACGTCAGCATTTGGCGTAACCGTGGCTACGTCGTGTGGGCAGTGGCTAATGGAATCAGCCTGTTTGGTTATTTTGTTCCATTTGTGCATTTGGTGAGTAGACCGCTGTATCTCTGTGCCATGTGGTTCTGCTTCCTCCTCCTGGTGGTTGGTTTCTGAGCTACTGCTGATCATCAAGTTCTGTTGTTCATTTTTCCTGCCTTGTTGCTCCAGCAGTATGGCTTTGCTCTCTGAGAAATTGCTTTCCCAGTAATTGCTCACAGAGAAACCCATCACCAAAGACCACCAATTTATGTCAGACTAGCTCAAACTTTCATTGTAAACCTCCCTGTTCGTCAGCCAGTGTGTCAGGCCACCTCAGCCTTTCAATAAAGACCACCCCTATGTCACACCCCTATGACCCTTCTTTGTCAGACCACCTGTCACCCAAAACCACCCTTTTTCATCAGAGCAGATAGTTACCTTTCCACTGACTATTTATAGAATGACATTGGTAACGACACTACACCACTTATTGAAGCCTCAACTATTGCACCACAAGACAGGTGACATTACACCACTGACTAAGCCCACAGTAGCATTACAGTGGTGGTGACCACCTTACTAAACCACAAGACTGGTGACAGGATACCACTTACTAAGCCTACAGTAGCATTACAGTGGTGGTGACCACCTTACTAAACCACAAGACTGGTAACATGTACTACACCACTTACTAAGCCTACAGTAGCATTACAGTAGTGGTGACCACCTTATTAAGCCCCAAAAGAAGTGTCACAGTAGACATGACTCATGTAACTCTCCCTTATTGAGTCCCAGCAAGGTCACAGTAGTGGTCACGCACACTGCTGCTGCTTTCCCACCCTTCCTTAGCTGTTTCATCATTGTCAAAAGGAAGATATCCAAGGTTGAAGCATTGACAAGCTACATGGGTCATGTATCATGTTGTCTAGACAACACACAGATAAGTGAATTATATCAAAGGGTACACTTTTGTTCATTGATACAGATATATCTATGTAAATGTATTATCAATTATAATAGTTGTTCTTCAGTGCTGGTAAATCTCAGTACTCTACGGAAATGAATAGATACTGCTAAAACAATTTAGTTTGTTTTCAAATGGTTTGCTGTGTTCTGTCCTCCACTGATTCAGGAAGCAGTATGGGTAGTAAAATGGAAGATGAATGTGGTGAAGTTTTTGTTATTTTAGACTGATAACCATGTGCCACACAAAAATGGCTGCCAAAATGGAACTTTCACTTTTATCTCTTGGTGGGCTCACAGTACAGCACTTGGCAGCACAATTTCTGTTTGTACATAAAGGATACAACTACAACTGTACAAGCCTTTTGATTTTTATTGAAGATACAAACCTATTTGGACACCACATTCAAGCCAGGCAAAATTCTGATAATGCTTAGGACAATGTTTCTCACACCCTGCCCCAAGCATTCTTTTTTGTTTGCAGTTAACCAACACATGTATCCTCTTCAGACTCAGGGAAACACTGCACTAACTGCCTTCAGCTTGTTGGTCAAACTTGCTGGCCAGCTTATGGAACATTTGGTACTATTAACTGTACCCATGAAAACAAGGTGTCACAATAATGCCATTTGGACATTCAATTTCTTTGCATAAATTAATATGAAGCATACTGGCAACTGTATTCCAAGTCATTTGATCTTGAAACTTCAATGCATTATTGACCAAAACAAGACGTTTCTGCATCATTTTATGACATTTTGGACTGGGTTTCCCACCTGCTGTCACCAGCACCGAAGAACAACCCATATATTTTGGGGTACAAATCGAAATCTGGTAGGATTTCATATTCTTCCAGGAGAAATCGAAATTGCGACCTCTGGTGGTAGGGTTGTAAATAATGCCAGCATAGTTTGCAATTTTGATTTCTATTGGGGGAAATCCAGTTTTTGGATTATCATTGAAATTAATTCCTATTTTTACTGATAAAATTTAAGATCTGACCAGCTGAAATAGGTGCAAGAGATAAGATCAGATAAAATTCTTTATTTAGAGGGTAATACTAATAGATAAGTATGTATGCTTTTTCACATCCAGCCCTCATCCAAACATTCAAGGAAAGGAGAAAGAGAGAGCGTCAGTGTGTGTATGTGTGTTTGTTGGGTGATCTTTATTTATGGGGGTAATAGATAAGCATGTATCCTTTTTTATATCCAGCCCTCGCCCAAACAAGGTAAGGAGAAAGAGAGAGTGCAAGTGTGTGTATGTATGACTGTTGGGTAATCATCAGTATGTACATGGATAAATATATGGATTATGGGTATTCTTCCACTACTTTCACTCCCCACCTACTATTTGACAAGGACATGTGGCTTGGGTCATTAAACCATTCATTTGTTAGTTCTCTCTTGCACCAGTTTCAGCTGGTCAGATTTTAGATTTTATCAGCCAAAAAGGATTCTAATTTTTACTGATAAAATTTAAAATCCTTTTCACTGGTGATCCCGATTAGGACTTACAAATCTCTCAGTAGAAATCAAAATCCCTGTTCTAAGTTTTACTGGTAGAATTTGAAATCCTACCAGATTTAGATTTTTACCCTGACATGTATACATGTATGAATTATAATATTCCTCGGATCCTCACATAGTCAAAAATAACAGTGTGTTAATTATGGTACCTTTGACAACAGCTGACTGACTTTTGCTTTAAGTCAGAATTGTTACCAGTTTTACTGGTATTACAAATGAAATGTAATCCATAGTGTCAACAGTATATTAAATCATTTTGATAAAGTGGCTTACAGTCTAATACTGATACTGTGATAGGTGAAATTACCAAGTCATGGGCCCACAGTTTGATCATCTTGTCCAAACGTTGACTGAAGTGGCCCAACTATCATGTTAATTAAGCAAATGTTATGTTTAAACTTAGCTAGTGGCTGTGGTAGAACTTGACCCTCTTAACATTAGCCCCTTTAACTAGTTTAAGTGAACTTTGCCTTAGTGTGTTTAAAGGATCTCCACAAGACACTTTCCTGTGTTTTGGACCTCATGTAACAAATTTATGTGATTGTTTTTCAATTTTTTATCAGCTTGTCCAAATGTTGACTGAAGTGGCCCTAATATTATGGTAATTAAGCAAATGTTTTAACTTACCTAGTGGCTGTGGTGGAACTTGACCCTCTTAACATTAGTCCCTTTAAGTGAACTTTGTTTTACTTTTAGTGTGTTTAAAGGATCCCCCACAAGACACTTTCCTGTGTTTTTGACCTCTTGTAAAAAAATTCTGTGAAGAAGAATTAATTTTTATGTTACCAGTCACTCAGTCTTAAATGGTGTTCAGGTTCTTGTACTTAGCTCCGTGACTAATATAACAGGGATGTGCTTGAAAGCTCTGAGATGTGAGATACATTAGGTTATACAAATTACAAGCTTATTAATGTAAGTACCACGTTTGGTAATCAGTTGGCTCCAACATGCTTTCAAGAGGTAATCAGCATCTGGGTTTCATCTCAAGTGCCTTTCGTGATAAATTATGCTTTAACAGGGTATGCAAATTGTAAGATTGAGATCAGATGCAAGCAAACAGATGGCTTTCGTGTGCTTTCAGTTGATATTATTTATGTATGAATTTACATAGACCAGAAGTTAGGGAGATTGATCTCTGCAGCTACTACATGAATTACTGCAAGTTAAGTGTGTACTTTGTCATGGTTTGACAAGGCGGTACTGTACAGGACATGGCAGATTTATCATTGTCATTGTTCGCTTTGTGAATTATACCAGTTGTGTGACAAGTATGTGTCAGGTGTAAGCTCTCCTAGAGCCTCCAATTGTGATTGACTGCTTTACTTGTGTCTATGTACACATGCAACACAACAGGGCCTCTGTATCAGCTCTCTCTCTCACTGTGTGTGTGTGTGTGTGTGTGTGTGTGTGTGTGTGTGTGTGTGTGTGTGTGTGTGTGTGTGTGTGTGTGTGTGTGTGTCATGTGTATGTGTGTGTGTGTATGTCATGTGTGTGTGTGTGTGTGTGTGTGTGTGTGTGTGTGTGTGTGTGTGTGTATGTCATGTGTATGTGTGTGTGTGTGTGTGTGTGTGTGTGTGTGTGTGTGTGTGTCTTTGTGCACATACATGTTTGTGTGTGTGTGTGTGTGTGTGTGTGTGTGTGTGTGTGTGTGTGTGTGTGTGTGTGTGTTTGTGATTGTGTCTTCATGCACATACATGTGTGTGTGTGTGTGTGTGTGTGTGTGTGTGTGTGTGTGTGTGTGTGTGTGTGTGTGTGTGTGTGTGTGTGTGTGTGTGTGTGTGTGTGTGCATGTGTGTGTGCATGTGTGTGTGGTGTGTGCACTCAGTTGTGCTAATCATACCATTTAGCTGACCTAGTAAGGAAGCTGTACTTTAACCACCAGCCCTCTGGCTGAAACAGGAAACTTTTCAGTTGTGGCCCACTCCTAGTGGTTTGTCTTGGTTCTAGTGAACTGCTGTACTATTTATGTGCCCTTATTGTGACAGTGCACCAGTTGTGCTAATCATACCATTTAGATGACCTAGTAAGGAAGCTGTACTTTAACCACCAGCCCTCTGGCTGAAACAGGAAACCTTTCAGTTGTGGCTCACTCCTAGTGGTTTGTCTTGGTTCTAGTGAACTGCTGTACTATTTATGTGCCCTTATTGTGACAGTGCACCCACTTGTGTGGCTATCGTATGTTGATGGGTACTTTTCAAAGTGTCTGCTTTCAGTGCTTAACTCTCCTCATAGCCCCCCAACACACACACACACACACACACACACACACACACACACACACACACACACACACACACACACACACACACACACACACACACACACACACACACACACACACAAACATACACACACCTTGGGTAATGGTTAAAACTCTTGTTCCAAAACTTGTTCAGTTTTACCATCCCAGCCTTTTGCGATGCTTACAACATGTATTAACTATAAATCGTTTCTGCTGTAATTCATCCCATAAAAATCTCAGCTTTCATTTCTGTGCACAGTCCAAAAGAAAAAAAAGTGTTCTACACTGATGTTTGGCATTGAATCAGTCAGTTAATGAAAACAATGCGCTTGTGTGCGCACACATTCATGCACATTGTTGCTGTTCTTGTTAATTATGGATAGCTCAGTGGACATCCAACTGTTGTTTGATTAAAATGTTTGTTTGGTGGAAAAAAGTGCTCTTTTGATTTTATCACACACTGTAATTGCACAAGCGAGATGAAAAGTAAAAACATATAAATAAGTAAAGAAAATAAAAATCACCCAATTAAGGCTTTGATTTTAAGGAGTGTATGAGATGGACATAAAAGAGGCAGAGAGCAAAACAGACACCTATAATACTAATAGGTCAGTTGATAGGGAAGCAGTCAAATGATACACCATATCTGATCATAGTTAAGATAGTGGCCAGTTCAGGGAAGGTTTGAGCAAACTAGCCAACACCTGTAGATGATAATTCCTGCTGCATATCATGCAAGGTGAAGTAGCCCAAGAACAGCTTTGTCATGTACACAGTTGGGATAAGTTCCCTCACCCATGAAGATCAGATTTGTAGTATGAGTTTAGTTGATAGTTTTTAGTACTTCATTATCACTTGTGGAAAATCCATGTCACCTTACCTGGGTGAAGTTACAGCTGTAAGAGCAGGGCTACCCATTCCTACCGCAGTACCAGTGTGTGCACCATACACACAGCCCATGAATAATACTGACATGATATTCCCCCCACCCCCTACCCCACCCCCCATGTTCACAACACCCAAAACCAATCATGATCCATGAATAACATTGACATGATAATTCCCTTCCCCAGATTCACCACACCAAGAACCGATCATGGCCCATGAATAACATTGACATGATAATTCCCTTCCTCAGGTTCACCACACCAAGAACCAATCATGGCCCATGAAGAACACTGACATGATAATTCCCTTCCCCAGATTCACCACACCAAGAACCAGTCATGACCAATGGATAACACTGATATGATAATTCCCTTCCCCAAACAGACCTAGAACCAGTCATGACCCATGAATAACACTGACATTATAATTCCCTCCCCCAGGTTCACAAGACCAAGAACCAATCATGACCCATGAATAACACTGACACAATAATTCCTCTCCCCAGCTTAAACAGACCAAGAACCAATCATGACCCATGGATAACACTGACATGATAATTCCCTTCCCCAGCTTAAACAGACTAAGAGCCAGTTATGACCCATGAATAATACTGACATGATAATTCTCTCTCCAGGTTAAACACACTGAGGACATGTTTCCGGGATCAGATGGGAACCTGCTTCCAATGTGCATCAGTGTTACGTCAGGAGTTTCTCGCATCCTGTTTGGAATTTTAGCCGACGTCAACTGTGTGAGCCGTGTGCACATGCAACAGGTAGCGTTTATATTGTTAGGAATAAGCACTGCCTGCATTCCCTTTGCCTCCCACTTTGAGATTCTGATCGTCATCTGCCTGGTGATGGGACTCTGTGACGGCCTCTTCATCTGCCTGCTGGGGCCCATTGCCTTCGACCTGGTAGGAGAAAAGGGGGCCTCGCAGGCACTGGGCTTCCTCTTTGCCATCTTCTCCCTGCCCATGACTGTTGGACCACCACTGGCTGGTATGTTCAAAGGCACTACATAGTCTAGGTGTTCAGTAGCAAAGCAACAAACCAAAACACAATCAGAACACACTTTTGCAGACACATGCATGCATGCACACATGCACGCACACACACACACACACATGTGCATGCACCCACCCACCCCCACCCCCACATACACACACACGCATGCACACACACACACACACACACACACACACACACACACACACACACACACACACACACACACACACACACACACACATGTATAGATATCTTGAAAAGATGAGACTTGAAAGATGATTTGACAGATGTGTGTGTGTTTGGCGATCTAACTTTGCAGGGGAGACTGTTCCGCACAGAGAGTCCAGCATAAGAAAAGATCTCTGACCAAGTGAGTGCATGTGCACGCAGAAGGAAAACAAAGAATGGAAGTATCCAAAAAAGACCATAGCTGGCAGGTTGTTTGTAAACCTTCAGGAGTTTAGTCAAGTAGACAGGAGCAGTGGAGCTGAGGTAGCTGTAGCACAGAGAAGCAAATTTATATTTTATTCATGAAACAATGGGTAGCCAGTGCAGAGAAGCAAGACAAGGAGAGATATGGTCAATCTGGGAAACTCAGAGGATAAGGCAGTCAGTGTTGTTTTGAACTTTTTGCAGTTTGTTCAAGAGATACTGAGGACAGCCAGACAGGAGAAAATTGCCGTAGTCAGTTCTTCCCTCCTCTTGAATCCTGTTTTGTAGAATAATATGACCTTTGCTTGTGAATCACATTGAGGCTTGAGAAACCAAGTAACAGCATCCACTTATGTTGCAGGTTTATCATGTATATGACTATGTAGGAACATAGAGGGTTGAGAAAGCAACTAACAGCATCCACTTATGTTGCAAATTTATCATAGGACTATCTAGGAACATACAGGATTGAGAAACCTGCTAACATTGTCCACTTCTGTTGCAGGTTTATCATGTACATTACTATCCAGGAAGATACAGGATTGAGAAACCAATTAACAGCATCCACTTCTGTTGCAGATTTATCATATGACTATCTGGAAGATACAGATTGAGAAACCAACTAACAGCTTCCACTTCTGTTGCAGGTTTATCATGTATATGACTATCTAGGAAGATACAGGATTGAGAAACCAGTTAACAGCATCCACTTCTGTTGCAGTTTTATCATGTACATGACTATATCTAGGAACATACAAAGTTGAGAAATCAATTAACAGCGTCCACTTCTGTTGCAGGTTTATCATGTAAATGACTATCTAGGAAGATACAGGATTGAGAAACCAGGTAACAGCCTTCACTTCTGTTGCAGGTTTATCATGTGTATGATTATTTAGGAACATACAGGATTGAGAAACCAACCAACAGCATCCACTTCATATGACTATCTAGGAACAGACATGGTTGAGAAACCAACTAACGGCATTCACTTCTGGTGCAGGTTTATCATACGACTACCTAGGAAGATACAGGATTGAGAAATCAACTAACAGCATTCATTTCTCTTACAGGTTATCATATGACTATCTAGGAACATACAGGGTTTAGAAAGCAAATAACTAACGGCACCCACTTCTGTTGCAGGTTTATCATACGACTATCTAGGAACATACAGGGTTGCCTTCCATTCTGCTGGGGTGCCCCCAATCGTTGGTGCCATCATCATGTTTTGCATTCCTGCACACAAAGAAGTAGGTGTCTTTTCCAAGTTCCCCTTATAACCTTATTAGGGAATAACCTTCTCATGTCTTGTTGGTACAGGCTATTTGTGGCAGGGTGCAACTAAGTGTTTTATTTGCCATGATGAAAAATTGAGATTTTTGGGAATCACTGAAAAATGAAACATTAATCAGGAAGAGGTGACAACCTTTTGCTGAACAGAAATAATGATAAGAGCCAAAAGAAAAGATAAAAAAATAAAATAAATTTAAAGGCACAAAAATGCACTGATTTGCTTACCTAAAAATGACCCAACAATGTGGTATTAACTTCAAACTGACCTCACTTGCCAAAAGCTGTTCACTTGCCAAAGTGGGAGCAGCGGGAGAATTTTCTTCTCCAGAGTCATCTGTCTGTGCTGACTCTTATTTTGGTATCTGTTCCGCCCTCCATGTTACTGCAGTAGCACGTAAAAGATCCCGGTCATTCTGTCAGAAGCGCAGGTGGCAGATTACAGCTAAACACGCATACACCTTACATATGTGACTGCATGAAGTGACATGGTACATGGTTGTATGGTGTACACAGAATGCACCGAGATGGCAGCAGTTTCATGTGACACCAGCCATATCAGTGCTGCAAGTACACTACTACAGTGGATATTCAAAAACGTACTATAACAAGCTATAATCACTTGTGTAGAATTACATGTGAGTGCAGTGAGTTGCTCGAGAGTGGAAAATAGCACTATGTAAAAGCGATCAACAATAACAACATGAAATTATCTAGCTAGTTATTGTCAGGTCAGGGAATCGCTGGCTTGTTAATTTGACAGTGGAAATGAAAATTCACTAGCTTTTTCAAACACCTCAGTTGAAATATACATTTTTTACAGACTCGTTTGTTTCAAGGTCTTAAAAATAGCAGATCATTTTTCTCAAAATTTTGAAGACTGTAGGATCCCTGTTTGTGGTCAGCACACCATGGGACCCTATTTTGGAACTATCAAATCAGTGCACATTTATTGGGAAGTTGGACTGTTCTGGTTTCATGACAAATACTCCACCGCTTCCTGAGGAACATTTTATCCTTCAGTAGTGTAAAAATATTGCCTAGTTTACACAGCACATAAAAACTTTTGGCTGCAAGGTGCCTGTTACACCTGTGTTGTCCCATAGATGGAGGCTTGGCTCAACATGCTGTGGACCTATGCTAGCACTGTCATAGATATACTGGCAGCAGATACAGCATCACTGACACAGCTAGAGACACAGAGCATTGAAGATGTGGACAGAGCATCAGTGATGCACAGACTGACACGGAGCACAACACTGGCACATATTATACATTGCAGGCTGCACAGCACCACTGATTTAGAGACAGGGAGCACCACAGGCATGAGTAGAACACCACTGATAGTGATGCAGACATATAAATACAGAACATTACAGACACAGAGCATCAGTGACAAACTGAGGCTGATTGCCAGATATATGCATGCACACACACACGTGCGTGCACACACACACACGCACAAAACATCCACACATATACACAATATAGAAAGGAATAAAAACAGCATGTTTTGGCCTTCTTTCAGCCAGACTCTGGTCAGTTAGGTTTGTAATTGTGTGCATGTGTGCGTGCATGTGTACGTGTATGCATGCGTGCATGCATGTAAGAAAGAGAGGCAGTTTGTGTCAAAATGGTAGCCTGAATGTTTATACAAATAATCTGGAAACAGCCATTCCATCTGCAAATATATTTGGTACGTGGCTGACTCAATTGTTTGCATGATTGTAAGCTTTTGTTTCAAAGCGTGTTTTACTTGTGTGTTTGTTTTTCTGTTTATTTGTTTGTTTGTTATTGTTGTTTGTTTGTTTATTTAGCTAAGGAGGTTTGGGGTTTGGGGAATTTGGTTCATTGTTGAATTCTGATTCTGCCTGAATGTGATTTATTTGATTTAATTTCCACTATTAATGAACCGTTCAACTATGCCCTGTGTGTGTGTGTGTGTGTGTGTGTGTGTGTGTGTGTGTGTGTGTGTGTGTGTGTGTGTGTGTGTGTGTGTGTGTGTGTGCGCGCGTGCGTGTGTGCATGCATGTGTGTGTGTTGTTTTGCTTTATACATCAATACACACAAATATGCAATGAAACTTGAAAGAAAAGTTAATGGTTGATTTTCAAAGATTTCTTGTAAACAGGGAAAACATAAACAGAGAAATTACTTTAGAACATTCCCTGACAGTTTTTAGCATAACAGTGCCAAAGTTTTAGAAACATTTTTTTGTGTGTGGAACTTCGTTGGTTTTTTCTTTTGTGACTGTATTTAATTCTATCACATTTGTGTACATGTTTTTTTCTGGAACTGAATGGACAGTTTCCTTGTTCGTGCGTTATCCTTTCATGTTCCTAGGTATTCTTTCCACTAGGTGCAGTCCTGTCTTATTAGTAAAAATGTCTTTTCCAGTTCATTATTGCTGCTGTCTTATCTATGAAGTACTGTTCTTGTTGAGGGATGGACAATATCAGATCATGCATTAGAACTAAATCTGTAGCTGACTTAATATTGCCTAGAGGGTGCTCACTTTGTCATCCTCTATTTCTGCTTTTGACATGCCCAAAAGGGCTACCTTTTCAGTTATTTCCAATCACCAGTCATAGTTGATTAAAATTTATTGTTTGACATTTCTCCAGAAGTTTTCCAGTTTAGGGCACTGATAGAATGCATGTTTGATATAGACTATTTCTGTACACCAGAGGCATTTATTTTGTTGTTGCTAGACCCATCTTGTTTAAAAAAGGGTTTGTTGGATATATAATATTATGAATAAATTCAAGCATATATTCACATTCATTTTTTTTTCTCCAAAAGTTTGCAGCACATATGTCATAATTTTTCAGTTTGTCAAACACATTTCTGATGTTTTTGTTTGTCAAGTTGCTGAGTAGGCCTATTTCTGTATTTCTTTCTTTTTCAGTTCTGTCCTAATACTGTCCATGGCAGGTTCTCTGTTTTTGTTCATCAGTGTTGTTGCTTTTATTGCTTCTCGCCAAAAGTTGGAGTCTATTTTGTCTGTGGCCTGGTTGTATTTTTGGTATACGGTGGTGTTCACTGCACTGTGTATGCTTACAGTAGGTGTAAAATTTTTTTGCTATTTGCGACCAAACTGACTTTTTATCTCTGAGTAGTTTTGCTGTCCATTTCACCAGGATTGTTTTGTTGGTTTTCAATATTGATCATTTTCATTCCTCCTTCTTTGATATCTAAGCCAAGCACATTTCTTTTTATTTTCTCAAATGCTCTTTTGTTGTTATCTTTCCTTTTCAGTAAGAACCTGTATATTATTGTGTTGATGCGTGTGAGTAGACTGTGGTAAAGCTAGGACTTGCAAGACGTGGAAAACTTGTGACAACAGTAAAGTTTTAGCAGTAATTACTTTCTTGTATAGAGCTGGATTCTGGATCCTGCTTGTCCAGTTTTCTCCTAGGGTAGATGCTTCTTTTTCTGCTGCGTAAAAATACCCAGAATTTGTACCATTCCCTTCATGGGTATGTCATGTATTCTGCCCCCTTCATGTTTTCTAGAGCCCATCCAGATGCCTTCCAATTTGTGCTTGTTTAAGTTTTGACGTGAAACAAACAAAAGCCTTTCGAAGCTCATCAGCACCATTATCAACGCCTGGCCAGCCTTTTGAAGCAGCACCATTATCAATGGCTGGCCAGACTCTAGCAGATCATACTGGTCCTCCAGGGTCAAACTCTCTGTGGAAGATGGCCTCATCTTCAGAGGGGAGAGACTCGTCATCCCAAACAGCTGGAAGCAAACTATGCTAGACCAGCTTCACTGTGCCAAACAGGGAGTCAGGGGAAAAACCTAGCTGAGAGCCAGAGACTCGGTTTACTGGAACCAGATCAACCAAGCGGGGATAGCTCAGTGGTTAGAGTGCTTGACCCGTGATCAAAAGGTTGTGGGTTCGAATCCCTGCAGGAGCAGCGGGAGAATTTTCATCTCCAGGGTCAACTTCTGTGCTGACTCTTATTTTGGTGTCCATTCCACCCCCATATTTCTGCAGTAACACGTAAATGATCCCGGTCATTCTGCCAAGGTTACAGCTAAACATGTATGCACTTCACGTATGTGGCTTTGCATGAAGTGACATAGTGCATGGACCATGGTTGTATGGTGTACACAGAATGTGCTGAGATGGCAGCAGTTTCATGCAGCCATGCAGGTGCTTCACTTCATGAACATACACCACTTCAGTGAACATTTAAAAACGTGATAAAAAGCTATTCACTCATGTAGAATCACATGCGAGTGCAGTGACTGTGCTTGAGAGTGGAGAATAGTGCTATATAAAAGCAATCAGCAACAACATTGAAAAGCTGGTCAAAGGCAGTCCCATTTGCCAAGAGCACCAGCATTTACACAGCATTACAAAGATACCCTGTTTCTGTTCTTGTTACACAGCATTACAAAGGTACCCTGTCTCTGTTCTCCAGTCACACCTGTTGATGATCTAGACCAGATTTCAAGGTCACAATGGATGAAATGCATATTTGTAATGTTTCTGAGTGTGTCATTTGAAGACTTGTTGCTTGTCAGTTGTTGTTTTTAGTTTTTAGCTTGAGTGTGGGGTAGTGGGGGGAGGGGGGGGGCATGGGAGTGCCCTACAGACTGGCATAAAATGAAACTTTGTTAAATTACTATATGTGTATATTTTACTTTTTATAACATATTTTGCATGCAGATGAAAGGCATATTTCTGTGCTGTTCATAGACAAAGATTCTCAGTTCTGCATCCTGAGGAGAGTCTGTCTTTGTCTGGAATTACAGTGCAGCCGTGATGACCTAGCTGTCAGTTGAGCTGAAGAGAATTAAAGCAGCATTGTAAACGGCCAATTGCGCACTGTTTCAGCGTCACCCAGCAGTCACAGAAATGGAGGAGTTTGTAGGCGTGTCATGCCCAGACATCTACAGCAGCCGTCTGATGGCTGCATCCCCCCCTGAAGGTAGGTTTATGGTTACACGTCATAATAATCATTTATTTTGTATAGTGCCTCAGCAACAATTATATGAGCTCTTGGCGCACAACAAATGCTTGACAAACACGCATCAATATGTCACCTACGTTAGCCTAAAACAACAGTTCTTCTGTGACATTACACGGATGCTATTGACTTACTACGCCAGTCAGAGAGCGTCAGCTGCACCGTTGCATTGCCTCTGGCCTTGGGCCTTGGCCTTGGCCTCCAATGAATTCATGCACATTGTTAGCTCAGCTGCATGCGTATCAGTGGCCAGCTTTCTGAGGTGTTGATATCTGCCTTATCAGATGACGGTGGTGGGGTGTCTGACAGTTTGGATTGAATCACTGGGCCTCAGACAGGCTCTACAGCTGATTGTCTGCTCTTCTGCAGTGTTCTTGAGCTTAACTTGGGTACAGTGGGTGTGGGATGGGGTGACTTGGGTACAGTGGGTGTTGGATGGGGTGACTTGGGTACAGTGGGTGTTGGATGGGGTGACTTGGGTACAGTGGGTGTTGGATGAGGTGACTTGGGTACAGTGGGTGTTGGATGGGGTGACTTGGGTACAGTGGGTGTTGGATGGGGTGACTTGGGTACAGTAGGGGTGGGATTTGGTGACTTGAGTACAGTGGGAGTTGGATGATGTTACTTGGGTACAGTGGGAGTTGGATGAGGTGACTTGGGTACAGTGGGGGTGGGATTTGGTGACTTGAGTACAGTGGGTGTATGGGGTGACTTGGGTACAGCAGGGGTGGGATGGGTGACATGGGTACTGCAGGGGTGGGATGATGTGACAAAGGTACAGTGGGTGTTGGATGGGGTGACTTGGGTACTGCAGGGGTGGGATGATGTGACAAAGGTACAGTGGGTGTTGGATGGGGTGACTTGGGTACAGTAGGGATGGGATGGGGTGACTTGGGTACAGTGCATGTGGGATGGGGTGACTTGGGTACAGTGCATGTGGGATGGGGCAGGGGCCAGCATATTGTACTGGGCAAGGTCTGTCTTGACCATTGTCAGTCAGGCAGATTACAAGTGGTGATAAATCATTTGAGACAAGAGAGGACTTGTGGGAGATGTGTGTAAAGTATGTACACACTGTAGCATGATCATACACACACAGAAACTGAAAGGAAGAAATGTTTTGTTCCATGTTTTCAGTATTTTGTGCTGCTTAGTACAGAGCAGGAATGGAAGCACAACTGGGACCAGAATCCTTTCCTGTGTAACCCATGCAGTTTTGATCTCTGTTTCCCTGCAGCCTGGACTGGCATGTTTTGTCATACTAACAGTCCTAGCTGTGATTCTAAACAAACTTCACTTATGATCCAAATAACACCTCCCCACCACACAACCCCCACCACACAACCCCCTGCCCCCCCCCTCCCCCCCCCAAAAAAAATAATTAATCTGATACAGGTTGAATAAAGTGACCTACTTTTTGTAAAAAAAATCTGTCAAATAAACCAAATCAATAAATCAAATTTGTGATGGAAAAAGATTTTGTCAAATAAGCCAGCCAACTTGATGACCAGTTGGATGCATCAGCCCTCTTTATAACCAAAGTAAATCACGAGTCAAGTCAAACCATTCACTTTATGAACAAAGTGTATCAGGCTAACCCACTTCATGCACATGCATGCACACACATACACACAAACACACACACACACACACACACACACACACACACACACACACACACACACACACACACACACACACACACACACACACACACACACACAAAAAAAAACACAAGAAAAAAGAAATAAACAAAAAACAGTGACTCTGAAGAAAAGAGGTGCAATGAACTTTTAAAATAGGGACTAAATAGCACTCAGTAAACACCGTTGCTGCGAAAGTGACAACAGCAACAAAGCAAAGAAAGAGGTGTTGTTGTTTTTAAAGATGGACACCACCACTATCCCTGCCATAACTATTCTCTGTTCCAGGAACCAACCATGCACCAGCAGCTGCATCAGCCATGGCAGAAAATGGTGGCCCATCAAAGACAGAGCTTGTTGTCATCTCAGATCCAGCGGCATATGACCGCCTCAGAGCTGAAGGCTTCCTCCCAGACATGGCTGCGATGGAGGCTGGAGATAGTTTGAATGAGGTGGCTGCAGAGGAGGTGGTTGAGATGGAGGTGGTGGATGAGAGTAATCTGCTTCTGGACAAGAGCTCAGCGGCCAGTGTCACTTTAACGGAGAAAGAGGCCGAGGCCGTGAAAGAGGAGGCCGCTGAAAATGGAAGTGGATCTGCTCAAGCTTCACTCCTTGAGGCTGGACACCGTCGTGATGTTTGAAGTTGATCCAAAGGGTCTAAGGGGGTGAATGTGGGCATGCTGCAAGCCAGGAAGACTGGCAAATAGTTCCAGGATTTAGATATATATTTTTTTATGTTTTTTAACCATAAATGTGTAGAAGATGCACCTCTGGTGGAGTTTATGTACCTTGTGTTTACACGCATGCCAGGTGAGAGTTACTGTAGGTGACTCAGGTTTTTGTTGCATTACGTGTTTCAAGTGCTGATTAACTCCCTCGTGTGTTAATATTTTTTTACCATAGTTTGTTTCTTTTGGGCTTTGCGCATGCCCTCCCAGTAGACATGCTGGATTCATTTGCATCCAATCTGGATCAGCTCAGAAGTGGACTGGATGAGTCTTGCTTCCAGACCAGACCCATTTGGCCAAAACCTGACACAGTCAGCCAGAACTAAATCAGATCTGGGCTGGTCTGTGGAAGGACGCAACCGAGTCTGAAAGTGCAAAACTGGCAGTGGGCCAATTGTGTCCTACCAGAAATTAGGCCCAATGATTCCTCCACACTGGCTTGCTTCCAGACCAGATGCATTTGGCCAAACCCTGACCAGGCCTTCCAGATTGGATCCAGGTCGGTTTTGCACAATATGGTCCATGCCTTCTTTGGAAAAACAGAACTGAATCAGATGTGGGAAGTTGGATCAGGCTTATACAATCTAGCCCAATTCTGGCTGCATGCTAGCCATAACTAGCCATAACCAAAATGCTGCTGGATGGGGTCCAGCATGTTTACTGTTTAAAAAAAATTCTGGTCCCAGGCTGTCTCAATGGAAACCATCAGGCCCAGGTCCCAAGCTCACTTGCATCCAGGCACTTGATAATATCCCATAAAGTCCTGTCATTAAAGGGGACCCTGAGTGATAATAGCCCATAAAGTCCTGTCATTAAAGGGGACCCTGAGTGATAATTAATATCCCATAAAGTCCTGTCATTAAAGGAGACCCCAAGTGAAGAGGGTCCTAAGGCCCTAGAAACAGAAATGAAAGAAGAAATAACACTCACAGCAGTGTTCCACTTGATTTATAGTCTGATATGTTAAAAATAAAAGATAAAAGCGTTTACAAGCTGTGAAAAACTCATCATTTAGAAGCTGTGAAAACAGCCTTGTGTGCTGTTGTTAAAAACCCAGCATTTAAAAGCTGTGATAACACAGCCATGGGTCCTTTTCTCTGTTTCTTTACCGGCAGTGTTCATAACATCACAAACAAGGTTTGCATGTGTGGCAGAAGTGCTGTCTACATCACAAGCTAACCTTTTTCTGTTCAATGGTAAAGAGCAAACCAACACAGATGCACCCAAGGAGCTCAAATTTGAAGCAAAAATGTTTTTTAATTACACAAGCATTGATAGAACAGCTGTGCGAAACTTCCAGATGGCAATATGGGAGTGTTTGCAAGGAATTATGATCAGCTTCCTTGGTAGCTGTCATATGATTGACAGTTACCTTCTTGGTAGCTGTCATATGATTGGCTGCTGCCACTGTTCCTGGATGCACATGTAGGAGATGTTTGAGTCTTGAGCAGTTGGGGAAAAAAACGAAAACGTTTAGCTGTAAAAAGACTCCAAAGGAGCCTTCTATGGCTGAAAAAAGAAGGCCTGGATGGGGACTGACTAAAAAAAGTCTGTTTTGAAGGCATCTTGGAAGAACTGAAAACCGTTAGACTTTGATGTGCTAGGAATCAATCCTAAAGTGGCTTGCCTCGAGGAGGACCATTCAGATGGGGGCAACGGTCTGCAAACACAGTTCCCACCAAACCCATCCCCTGTTCCTACCACAGATTTGACTCAGGATGCTGACATGTCTAGGTGCTGAGTACATGGTGATCAGAGCAGTGGTGCAGTCTGTAAGACTGCCATTTTCTGAGCTACCTTTGCCAACTGAGGCCGGTAGTAAACAAGGCAGCAAGAAAGGTGACCAACCATTGTCTAACATCAGTCTATGCAATGCACACATGTGAAATGGCCCTGAAGGTGCTGTAGTGTCCATCAAGAACTGAGACAGAATTTGAGGATATTCACTTTTTGACAATTTTATTATTTTTGTGTTGCCTAGTTTATTTGTCATATCTTCTTGTTAAATGCACAGTTTGTATGTTTCAGGCCAGCTTGTGCCTTTGCTAGTCTTTTAGATTCAACATACACGTTAAGCTTGATCATTTTCAGGTCTCCTCAGTCACACTATTTGAGAGAAAACAAACTCCAAGCACTGGTTTGCGACATTCTTCGTACAACCACTGCCACCATTGGCTGCACCATAGGTCTTGAAAAACTGTCAGCTAACAGACGTTATTTCATTGATGCTCAAATAACAGTAATTTTGTCAGAGTCAACTCAAATTATATCAGATGTTTCTTTTATAACCGCCCACATTGCTTACACCAGCAGAAATAAAACCAAAATCGTTTGGATCGAGATGGAACTCTTTTTTTTCTACTTGGGGTGGATGCTTGGATGCTATGTTTCTTCCACAATCTGATTAGTACTCAGACTTTCAGAGGATGCTGACAGTGTTGGTAGACAGGTGTGGGAAACAGCCGCCTCAATGGTGTAACCAGTTCTGGCAGAATTTGGAGGAAGGTACCTGAAAGCAATGTTCGGAGTGCTTAGAAACCGATGTCCCAAAGACATACAGGCACACCATTGCATATGTAGGCAGATGTAGTTATTTGCAAACATAATTAATAACAGTTGATTTAGATTTTGGTACATATATCCAGAGATGGGTTTTGGTTGATTTTTGCATTCTGTTTTGATTAATTTCTGTATTTGGTTTTGGTTAATGTTTTGTGACAGTGATGCTTCATTAGGAAAATCCCGCCTGCTCTGCGTGTGTGCATGAGAGAGAAAGAGAGAGAGAGTGAGAGAGTGAGAGAGAAGAATGTTGTGGAACTATTTAGCACACGTATTCGTGTGAGGAAATTAAATCATTGGTATTTGATTTGAGATTATTTTGTAAAGAAAGCAGAATGTACATATTTATGGTAAAGTGTCAGACCAAATAACTGTCAAACACAGGGTGCAGTGATTGTTTTGTTTTCATCAGAATCACAGTTTGTGTCATTGCTTTTCTGGTTTTGGGTCCTTGACCCCATTAACAATGAAAGCACTCTTGCATTCATGGAAGAGGATGCTATTGCAACCAGGTCCCATATGTATGATGAACAAACTGAGTTAAAGGCACGTAACATCTCATCCCGATTTGCTAAAGAGTCCATATGTCTCCATGGCTTTCCTTACACATGCACGAGTCATGAAAAGGCTCCAAAACAATTACTTGTTTGTGTTTATTTTTAGACTAGCAAAGTCCCTTGTTTTGTCAACAATACAAAGAGTGTGGTGTTGAAAACTTGAAACCAATTGGGTATCACGTGACAACAGCCTTGTTTGTTTCAGTGAGTCAAAGCTCATGGTTGAGTTGTGTACATTGTTTGATTCTGATGGCCTCAGTCAAAAAGTCTATGGGAAGCGTGAACTTCACTGAAAATGAAAAATGCTGGGCCTGCTTTGTTTGAGTGGGTCAACCTTGGGGCATTATTAGTTCTGCTTGCATCCAACAATCTGTTTTTCATCAAAATGTGAGAAGTACTGCCAGACTGTAGCAGACATGTCAGTGACCCAACGACCCTTTCCCATTCAAGATTTTCCTGTCCCACTGTTTGTTGGCTGTGTTGACGATGATGTGTTTTGATGCATAAATCCAAATCATTTGGATATTATGTGGTCTTCAGCGGTATGTAGGGTGGTGCAAGTCCATACAGGTGTTTGTTTTTTCCTCAGCAGTAGCCTCTGTTGGTAACAGCAGCATCAAGCAATCATTTTTATATGGCGTTTAGGCTGCTTAAAAGTCAGAAGATTAGTCTGTAACTTTAGATGGGTTTAGGATGGCTGAATAGTCCTATTTGCGCTTTATACATGCCTATTTTTTCAGCGTTGTCACCATTTAGAAGATAAACACAATTAAGTGGGCTATTTACCCTTCATAGATGGGCCCAGATGATTGGTAACGCGATACCAGAATCATCAGTCTGTGATACTTCTGTGGTGTGCTTTTTGTGCTTTTTGTTTTGTTTGTTGTTTGCCATGTGTTTGTTGAGAGTCATCTTCTGCTGTGTCCTCACTGAAATCATCTTTCATGCACTTATCAGGAGCCATCTGCCACGTGCTAATTGGTATTCTTTTGTCATGTGCTTGGGGGGAGGGGGGCCGGGGATGGGGGGGGGGGATCTCATATGTCAGCAATAGCCATTATACATTGCCTGGTTCTCTTGTCAGTAGTCTGTAGGCCACAGCTGTGTGCTTACTGGTGGTCATACACTTATATTGTGGGCTGACTGGCAGTCATTTACTGGCACAGTCTTCTGCTGTGGCTTTATGTCATCCTGTGAAATGTGTTGTCCAATTAGCCAAGTGTGTAATTCATGCTAAAAGGTTTTTACATGGTAGTGTACTCACACTCAGCCAGGTGTGTAATTCATGCTAAAAGGTTTTTACATGGTAGTGTACTCACAGACACTCAGCCAGGTGTGTAATTCATGCTAAAAGGTTTTTACACAGTAGTGTACTCACAGACACATAGCCAGGTGAGTAATTCATGCTAAAAGGTTTTTACATGGTAGTGTACTCACAGACACTCAAATCATCATCAGGTGTTGACTCCAGTTAATTTGACTAATTTGACTAAGTTAATTCTCCACTTGACTCCACTGATATTTCAGAAAATGTATTTGTCCATGTACCTGAAATTGCCATAAACTTTTGAACTTGTATCACCCACAATTTGCTTTTGATTTGCAAACTTACAGAGTAATTCATTTTTGACCTTGCAATTGACATGGTCATTCATTCTTTTAATTTTGAAATTCACACTTATGCAGCCATTTTCTTTTGATTTTGTGACTCCCATGGTAATGTACATTAATTTTGCGACTCTTACAGTAATATGGTTAGTATCCTTTCGAGCTTGTAAAAGGATCTGTTTTGATTTTAGAAATAGCACAGTGATATTTGTATTTTTTCTGCTGTTCCAACATCTGTGCTGACATGAGAGGTATGCACCTGCACTGCTTGTCCCCGCACCACCCCCTCCTGCCATATCCAAGACTAACTCAGCATCATGGCCCTGCTGCCAGAGGTCCACGGGAGATGTCAGATTGTTGGTTGGCTGCCATCTGAAGGAGACAGTGCATTGCTGCTGAGGCACTTTGGTGGTGTTCATTAGTGCCTGTTCTGGTTCAACATTTGCTGGACACCACCTACTATGCCCCTTACTGACGGCAATGTTAGCTGATTCAACATACACAGCACACCAGCTACTATGCCCCTTACTGACGACAATGTCAGCTGATTCAACATACACAGTACACCACCTACTATGCCCCTTACTGACGACAATGTCAGCTGATTCAACATACACGGGACACGATCAGCTATGCCCCTTACTGACGACATTGTCACCTGATTCAACATAGGCAGGACACCATCAGCTATGCCCCTTACTGATGACAATGTTAGCTGATTCAACATAGGCAGGACACCATCTGCTATGCCCCTTACTGACAACAATGTCAGCTGATTCAACATAAGCAGGACACCATCAGCTATGCCCCTTACTGACAACAATGTCAGCTGATTCAACATAGGCAGGACACCATCAGCTATGCCCCTTACTGACAATGTCAGCTGATTCAACATAGGCAGGACACCATCAGCTATGCCCCTTACTGACGACAATGTCAGCTGATTCAACATAGGCAGGACACCATCTACTATACCCCCTACTGACGACAATGTCAGCTGATTCAATGTAGGCAGGACACCACCTACCGTGCCTTTTACTGACGACAATGTCAGCTGATTCAACATACACGGGACACCATCTACTATACTCCCTACTGACGACAGCGTTAGCTGATTCAGCATAGGCAGGACTTTATCTACTATACCCCCCGCTGACGACAATGTTAGCTAAGTCACAGAGTCAGACTGAGTGAGCGTCCCCTCCAGAGAGCAGACGTCCACTGTTGTCCCTCCACCAGTCCCCCTGTGTGGACTCTGATGGTGAAGGCTTTGGTCAGAACTGCCTCAGACAAAGGACAGAGGCAGGAACACTGAGCTCACTGCAGGAGTACGGCGTGAAGGGCTGCAGTGGTATTTGTTAATCATTAGCAGGCTTCTGCTGTGCTACAGCTGCCATGGTTCTGTTGAGAAGAAGAAAAAAGAAAAAGAAAACAGAAGACCTGCTTCCATTAAAAATAAAAGCAAGAAGATAAGATAATGTGGGTGGGGGTGGGGGGTGGGGTGGGAATTGCAATTTGCAATGAAGTCCTGTGAGTATATATATATATATGCACTACTGGAAACATGCTAGTCATCCCAAAATATGATTTGTACCCTTGTGATATGAGCCTCCCCCCCCCCCCCCCCCCCACCCGTAGCTTTTTGATTTTGAGCGAAATTATTGTTCTGCTCTTTCTCTACCTTTCAGTGCTGATGAATTCTGCTGAAACTCTGGCAGAAAGGAAGCCTAACTGCCATGTCTTTTTTCTTGTTGTATTATTACATTTGATAAGACTTTCTGTAAACTGCGTATTGTGATGCCCTCAAAACAAATTCTTTGTCCTCAAAGAAAAGAAGTGTCTTATTCTTAGTTCTGGTGGCCCCATCAAAGTATACACATGGTGTGTAGTTTACATTGTCTTATTCTTTGTTCTTGTGATACCATCAGCGTATACATTCAGTGTGTATTTTACGTTGTTTTATTCTTAGTTCTGGTGGCCCCATCAAAGTATACACATGGTGTGTAGTTTACATTGTCTTATTCTTTGTTCTTGTGATACCATCAGCGTATACATTCAGTGTGTATTTTACATTGTTTTATTCTTAGTTCTGGTGGCCCCATCAAAGTATACACATGGTGTATGGTCTTATTCTTAGTTCCGGTGACCATATCAAAATATACCCAGGGTGTGTAGTTTACATGGTCTTATTCTTAGTTCTGGTGATGCCATGAAAATATACACTTAATGTGTAGTTTGCATTGTCTTATTCTTATTTCTGGTGACACCGTCAAAGCATACGCTTGGTATATAGTTTGCATTGTCGCATCCTTAGTTCTGGTGACCCCATCAAAGCATACGCTTGGTATGTAGTTTGCATTGTCGCATCCTTAGTTCTGGTGACCCCATCAAAGCATACGCTTGGTATGTAGTTTGCATTGTCGCATCCTTAGTTCTGGTGACCCCATCAAAGTATACGCTTAGTGTGTAGTTTACATTGTCTTATTCTTAGTTCTGGTGACCATGTCCAAATACACATGGTGTTTAGTTTACATTGTCTTACTCTTGGTTCTGGTGACCCCATCGTGGTACACATTTAATGTGCAAGTTGCATGGTTTTATTCTTAATTCCGGCTCCAATCAAAGTGACAGTTTTTGTAAACATGACAGTTTCTCATTGTTTTTTTTTTTTTTGTGGTACATTGAGCCTGGGCTATTCGCTGTCAACTGAGTGCTTTACTTCATTGGTACAGATGCTTTGTTTGTGCTTACTTTAATTCAGTCATTTTTCTATTGTTGCTCTACTTTAATTCAGTCAAATTTTTTATATTGTTGCTCTACTTTAATTCAGTAAATTTTTCTATTGCTTTACTTGAAACAATTATTTCTACATGGCTGCGTATTTGTACAAAATACAAAAACAAACATTCTGTACATGATACATTCCTGCATTTATTAATGAAGGGAACTTAACCTTCTCCAGACGCATCTGCCCAAGAAGATGTGCCTTTCTCCAACTGGCCAAGGGCCCAGAATAAAAACTTGAAACTCCAGAATTCTGCATTAAAACACACATTGATTTTTCCACTTTAGAGTCCTACTTGTGTCAGTCATGAGGAACCCCAGACTCGGTGTAGGAAATAAGTCAGCTGTCAGAGCCCATCTAAACCAGGCTGTCGGTGGCCTCTCTGATCTTGTTTCTTGGGGTGGTTTGAGCACACAAACTGGGTGCCTGCCAGGGTTCACATTAACTAGTTGTTTCTGGTATTTTACCGCTTAAGATCAGCAAAGAAACAGAAAAGAAATTAGCAACCAGTCAAACATACTGGCTGTTGTTTAGTGTGACTGGTTCTGAAAAACAAAGCAAAAACACACCCAAAAATGCATAACTCTGTGTGTGTGTGTGAGAGAGTGTGTGTGTGTGTGTCAGTGTCTGTGTGTGACGTGCAGTGTGCATGCGTCTGCCACTCTGTGACCATGTCCAAATAACTTTCTGTGTGTGTATGTGTGTGACGTGCAGTGTGCATGTGTGTGTCACTGTGTGTGTGTATGTGTGTGTGTGTGACGTGCAGTGTGCATGTCACTGTGTGTGTGTGTGTGTGTGACGTGCAGTGTGCATGTGTATGTCACTCTGTGTGTGTGTGTGTGTGTGTGTGTGTGTGTGACGTGCAGTGTGCATGTGTATGTCACTGTGTGTGTGTGTATGTGTGTGTGATATGCAGTGTGCATACATGTGCATGTCACTGTGTGTGTGTGTGTGTGTGTGTGTGTGTGTGTGTGTGTGTGTGTGTGTGTGTGTGTGTGTGTGTGCATGCATGTGTGCTAGACAGGGTGGGGAGCAGAGTGTTTGCTAATAGAGCTCTAGTAGTGGCATGTATGGCCGTGTATGACCGGTTACAGTGGTTGTCTGACCCATTTCCGTGAACCACTAGCACTTTTGCCCTCTTACTGATGACATACTGGTTTGAAAATTGTCAAGTGCCATCACTGGCCTGCTGTCAAAGAGGCAAGGCATGCAACATGGGTGAGCTAGGACTTGTCGCAGTTCGATGCAGTCAGTCAGTGCCACTAGTCATTACTTTGAAATTTGAATGCAAGATCATGGGAGCAAAGCAGAATCATTGATTTTGAGCTTTCATTTTGGTCTCTTTTGCTGGTTGGACAAAATGTGTTGTGAGAAGGCTTGGCCCTTGAGGGCTGAACATATTTCTGTGTTTGTAGAATTTATATTGAAATCATAGCCACAGACGTGCATGTACAGCCGTTACTATTTTGATGCGAACAAAGTCAAAACGAGCCCAACAAAGCCGCTTTGGCATTTAAATGATTGCATGGTTTTGTTGTTACCACAATTTTCATTTGTGTGTGATACTGTGTGTGTTTCAGAGAGAAGCATCTGTGGAGAAACAAATGTACTTTTTTCCTTTTCTTTTTGTAAAGCTTTGTCATACTCACAGATTTTTTTTTTATTGTATACTTAGAGCATGAATTTTTTGTATCTTTGGAATAGAAATGAATGTCTGTGTACTGACATGGGTTTTTATAGCTTTGACAGTGTGTTGCTTGGATTCAGACAGAGATGTGGTTCTTCTGTTTGCAAAAACACATTGAGACAAGTACAATACATAACCTATGATTATTGAAAGAGGTTGTCCAAGTGGTTGATGTGCACAGTGGACTGTCATTGGTGGGAGCTGCCACAAGTATAATTTTTGTCATGACAAGCGTACTTTTGTTGCGACAAACACATATTTGTCATGAGAAAACATGTCTTTTGTTGCTACAAAAATCTGCTTGTCGTGACAAGTTTTGTCACAACAAGCATAATTTTGTTGTGACAAAACAAGCATACTTTAGTCGCAACAAACACATGTTTGTCATGACAAAAGTATGCTTGTCGCGACAAAACTTGTCATGACAAAATTATGTTTGTTGCAACAAATATTTGTCGTGACAAAAGTATGCGGAACTTTTATCATGACAAAATTATATTTGTCACAGCAGAACTTTTGTCGTGATAAATCAGCATACTTTTGTCGTGATAAAGACATGTTTCTTGCAACAAGCACGTGTTTGTCATGACAAGGCTGCTCCCACTGATGATAGTGGACACTCAGGACACTTGGAACATTCAGGACACAGTGGACACTCAGACCAGCATCCAGGACCTTGTTACATTTTGACTGGAATTGTCAGTTTAGATGCTTTGAGCCAAGACACCCACACTGATTTATATCAGGGCTAATTTAACTGGAAGCAAAAATACAAAGTAAGTGTGAACAAAGCACTTATTGACCCAAATCACTTTTGTCCCAGTTTCCTTCTAAAGGAACTATCCTTCTCAAAACGTTCTGTCCAACAGATAGAAGAGCTCAAATAAGGGACACAAAATGAAAGGTTTTTGTTTGAACATGTCCCATTGAGTATACTCCCTTCAGATAGATCAACCTTAGTCCATAAAACTAAAGGTTTTGTTGGAACATGTCCCATTGAGCATACCAGCCTCATATAGAAGAGATCAACCTTAGTACATGAAATTAAAGGTTTTGTTGGAACTTGTCCCATTGAGTATACTCCCCTCAGATAGAAGAGGTCAACCTTAGTTAGTACATGAATTTAAGGGGTTTATTTGAACATGCCCCATTGAGTAAACCACCCTCAGATAGATCAACCTTAGTACATGAAATTAAAGGTTTTGTTGGAACTTGTCCCACTGAATATACTCCCCTCCAATAGAGGAGCCCAGCCTTAGTTAGTACATGAAATTATGTCTGAACATGTCCCATTGAATATAACCCCCCCTCCTCCCTGAAAGGGGATCCCATGCAAAGAACTCTATCAATATGAATGTATTAAGGATATTTATTTGCCAGTAACATTAACACATATGCAGGAATTTGTTTTGATGTTCCATTCATAGTTTAGTTTCTGCTCTTTACTGGAGCAAATTGTTTTAGCTGTGAGCCCTGAGCAGTTTTCAAATTTAGAAGCAAAAAAGGTATTTATATGTTTTTGTGATTGTGAAGCTATATTTTTTCGGAATCATTCTCAGGCCAACACTCCATCTGTGATCTGCTGAGTAGTGCCTATGATGTACCACCTATACGCTCCTAAATCCCCGTGCCCTTGTCAACAAATTATGGGTGTATGTGAGAGAAACAGAATGTGTGTGTGTGTGTGTGCGAGAGTTTGTGTATGTCTGTGAATGTGCATGCTTGTGTGTGTGTGAGAGAGAGAGGCCTTAAATTTGTACCTGCATACGATGGATAAACTGTGTACGTGTGTGAGAGAGAGGGAGTTATGAGTCTGTGCATGATGGAGAAACTGTGGGTGTGTGCATTCATAAACCTTTTTTCTCCCTGTTTGTAAGTACATGAACCCCTTCATGAAGATGTGTCCTCTTTTTAAGTCCTCTGTTCACCCAGGCTTCTTGGAGCGGTCTTTCTTCAGTTGTACTATTGTTTTCCCATTAACAACATGATTAGAAAACAATACTCCCCAGGTTAGGAGGTTTACGTGGAGCATTTTTTTTTTTTAACTAGTAGAATTTCCCAGAAGGTGTCAGGACTGAACAAAGTCACACTTTGATCCACACACATCAAAGGTTTAAAATGACACTATTTATTAGGAGACGCAACATGAGAATTTTCAGGGTAATCCCCTTTATCAAGCTACAAAATGACACTTAAACAACAAAAGTTGACAAATGATGAAAAATGAGATGGAGAGCTAATCCATTTATCTTTTTTTTGGCCGAGTTATGTCCAGTCATAGATCACAGGCACTGGACATGGCTCAACCAAAATGATAAGTGGATTAGCTCTCCATCTCATTTTGCATTGTTTCTCACAGTTTAATTTTTAAGTAAACATGGTGCTTAACATCCACAGAAACCATACAGCTTATTAGGGATGGGGAGAAGGGGGTATGGAGGTGGGGGAAGAGGGAGATTATATACCTATCGCTACACTGTCGCCACCAGAATGACTTCTGCATTAAGATGGGCAGAAATGAGAGCCATATTTTAATGTTTCAGTAGGAAGTGATGGACGAAGTCACAAGACAGTGTCCACAAACCACAACCTTTTTGAAGAGAAAGGAGAGCTGAAGTGGTATCGAACCAAGGTCCTTCCGCTTACGAGCCTAACGCCTTACCGCTTGGCCAAACCAGCTCACAAATTTTTAAGTGCTGTTTTGAAGCATGATAAGGGGGATAACCCCCAAAATTTGCATGGTGTGTTTTGTCCTAATAAATAGCATTATTTTGGATATTTTATGTTTTATTTTATGCTCTTGTTTTAGAATGCTAGCAGTCATTGTTGTTTCAAAGTCTCACTTTATTTGGGTTCTGTGCACTTGCAAATGAATTATGCACTGTGTTCAAATGTACCTCTGTGTCTGCCTCTAGACATTATTCAGCTACCATTTTTGATGATGGACATTATTTGTTAAAAAAACAAGAGAAAAAAGAAGTAGAGTGCAATCAGTGAATATTTTAGCTATTTTTTGCTCAGCTGTACTTGATTCAACATATGTATAATAATATATATCTATACCACAATTACACAATCTATGTGTTTGGTAAAAAAAAATTCAAGTATACAATAAAAAATATATCAAAAACTAAATCTTTGAAAAATAGCACAATATTTTTATGGAAGTTGTTTAAAAATAAATAAATGGTGGTGCATTTGTGTCAAAAGAAATGGCTTTAACAAAAAGCCAAACATTAAAGTCAATGAAACCTTTTTCAATTTTGTGTCTTGCTATTTTATACATTGAGCAACACCAGCTCTATGCTCTTTTTGTCCACTTGTTGATGTTAGACTTGTTTGACAATAACACCAACTGAGTTGTCTCAGAAAAGATACCTGGCGAATGATTTTGCATGTACCCAACACTTTATGGTATCTCTTTCCACAAACAGAACACCAACATTTTATCCTCTTTCTCCCATCTTTAACCTTGTTATGAAGCACATACACACACATACAAACACACACCCTTTAAATGTTTTACTTTTATTGCCATTTGGTTGTTGAAAACTGGTTTTGAAACTGATGAAAACGGTGATCAATAACATGAGAAAAAAGAAAAAGGTGAAACAAGAAGAAAATGAATTGCGATCCAAACCAGTCCGTTTAAGAAACAAAGGCATTCAGACCTTGAACCCTGCAGTCTGCGCTGCAATATCCCATCACTGACAGGTCACTCTAGTTAACACAATAATGCCTAATTGTACATCGTAACATACACAGCTTCTGAGGCCAGACTGCTGGACCTCTGAACAATTCTGTCTGTTCCTATTGTGCACTGACAGGTCACTCTGGTCAATTGTGGATGGTAACAAAATAATGCATAATTGTACATCAGAACACACAGCTTCTGAGGCCAGACTGCTGGACCTGTGAACTATTTTGTCCATTCCACCTGTGCATCAACAGTTTGCTCTGGCCAGTTGTGGATGGTGATGCAATAGCGCATAATTGTACATCATAACGGACACAGCTTCTGAGGCTGGGCCGCTGAACAACTTTGTCAGGTTGCTCCAGTCAATTTACGGATGGTGGCACAACGCATAATCAGACATGATAACGGACATGGCACCTGAGGCTGGACCGCTGAACAATTTTGTCTGTTCCTCCTCACAGGTAATGACTGGGTGCACTTGATGTGATGATGTGGGACTTAATGTCTTCAGATGTCGGGCCGATGTATTATGGACAAACACTTGATGCCATTGTACGTTTGTCCAAATATCAGCATTCTCTTCATATGATTACAAGAGCATTGAACACTTCTCAATGCTACCTGCAAAACTGAGATGGTAAAGACGCAGCACCCATGTTCTGGTCTAGTCTGCAGTTGTACAAGTTTATGAACTGGAAAAACTGGGATTTGGTTTTTAAGGGTAGATTGAGATGTGCCTTGGACAGACTGGGATGTGTCTTTAGTAGACTGGTACGTGTGGTCTCGGACAGGCTGGGATGTGTACTTGTGGATACACCAGGATGTGTGGCTTCAGTCTGGATGTATGATCTTGGACAGAGTGGGATAACCATGATCTTGGACAGAGTGGGATAACCATCTTGGATAGAGTTGGATAACCATTTTGGACGGTGGAATAACCATCTTGGACAGAGTGGGGCGTGCAGTCTTGGACAGAGTGGGGCGTGCAGTCTTGGACAGAGTGGGATAACTGTCTTGGACAGAGTGGGGCGTGCAGTCTTGGACAGAGTGGGATAACTGTCTTGGACAGAGTGGGGCATGCAGTCTTGGACAGAGTGGGATAACTGTCTTGGACAGAGTGGGATAACTGTCTTGGACAGAGTGGGGCATGCAGTCTTGGACAGAGTGGGATAACTGTCTTGGACAGAGTGGGATAACAGTTTTGGACAGAGCAGGGCATGCAGTCTTGGACAGAGTGGGATAACTGTCTTGGACAGAGTGGGATAACAGTCTTGGACAGAGTGGGATAACTGTCCTGGACAGAGTGGGGTGTGGAGTCTAGGACAGAGTGGGATAACTGTCTTGGACAGTGTGGGACGTGCAGTCTTGGACAGAGTGGGATAACAGTCTTGGACAGAGCGGGATAACTGTCTTGGACACAGTGGGGAATGCAGTCTTGGACAGAGTGGGATAACTGTCTGGGACAGAGTGGGGCATGCAGTCTTGGACAGAGTGAGGCATGCAGTCTAGGACACAGTGGGATAACTGTCTTGGACAGAGTGGGGCATGCAGTCTTGGACAGAGTGGGATAACTGTCTTGGACAGAGTGGGGCATGCAGTCTTGGACACAGTGGGATAACTGTCTTGGACAGAGTGGGATAACTGTCTTGGACAGAGTGGGATAACTGTCTTGGACAGAGTGGGGCATGCAGTCTTGGACAGAATGGGATAATTGTCTTGGGATGTAAGGTCTTAGAATACATATATAATCATTTTGTTTTCCTTTCAAACTGCCATAACAACAACAAAAATTAAAAAGAGAAAAATCAAATCAACGCTATGCAGTTTCAGCTCTTGGGTTAAAAAGTGGACACCCAAATGTTCCCAGTTCATGTGCTAGTGTTAATATGTAACTACGCAAACTCTTCAAACCCAAACCACATGGAAGCTATGAAAGAAACTCTGAAGCACCCGACATGAAACCCAAACCACAAATAAATACATACATACTCAAATATCATCATCTTGCAGAACTACATCCAGGATACAAAGGGGAATCTTGAGAGATAGACGTACGTCCCTGAGGTACGGGTAAGCATTCAGTAAAGACAGTCAATGGGAAAGCCATAAATTCAAACATAACGGACAGACATAAAACCAAATCAGAGTAAATAAAGCAGCAGCTGTACATACACATGCCTTCCTAACCATTGCAATGTGTTGCTGGATGCACCGGACTGGCAGCAGACACAGGAAATCAAAGATAATTATCTCAAAAACTACCATAAAATTTCAGATATTTCCCAAGTCTGTCATTGTACACATGCAGACATTCTGTTCATATATTTACATAAAAAATAAATCGTGTTTACATAAAAAATAAAAGTGTAATTTGAATGACAAAGTGCCTACATCATGGGTCAAATCTGGCCCATATTTTTTATAGAGGCTGAAATACAAGTATTCTGCATAAAAAGTATGAGTCCAAAATACCCATGATGTAGGAATTGTGTTGTCTAATGTGGCATACTGAGAAGGTCAAAGACAAAGCAACTGCCACAAATGATCAAGCAAAGAAAATTATCCCATCAATGTGTGCCAACATTAGCCATTCATATTTGTTGTCATTGAATTTAGTCCTTATCAGGGACTAAACCAGTCTATTTCTTTACAAAATATTTGCCTGAATTTCCTTGTCAAACAGTCTACATAAAATTAATTGTCACATCAATACAGTCAAGTCTACAGAGCTGAAAATGGAAATCCTTCCTTTGTAACCCCAGACTGATCAGCTGTCAGTCACCGCGATAGTGTTTCTCAAAACAAACCTGAAATTCAAGGCTTCAGGGCAGATACATTCCAAAGTGCAACACATCCTGATCAGATACCTACATGCTCAGCTTATTTTCAGTGATGCCGCTGGCTATGTTGATGACAAGAAGTTCATGTTAGAGAATGATTGCTCGTTCACTTGCATGAACTAGATTTATTATCTTCTTCCCCCTCCCGCCCCCCTCCCTTTAAAAAAAAAATACAGCTAACTGCATCAAAAGTCAGGACAGCACCCTGTTTCAGTTGAAACAGAGGAGAAGACAAATGTACATTAAGATCATGTTCTTTTGCTTTCTTTACCACTTCAAAGTCATGCACACATAATTTCTGCCTCAATCAGAGCACCTGTCCAGACTGCGTCGCACAAAATACTACCAACAGGAACTTTTATTCATGATGCAAATGAGAAGAGGGGGAGTGCATAATCATGGGCTTCCCAGAGTGCACCAATACCATTTTGGGCGTGAAGAATTTTATGGCTGTGTAGGTTAATGTATCACAAGTCATTTCATGTACTGGGAATGTGGTCTCTCAGGCAACCTGGGCATTGTTATTTGCTCATGTTGGATTAAAAAAACAAAAAAACAAACTCTTTGAACACATTGTCAGGGTGAAGATAACTGCAATTTGCACAGTATCTGGCACGTCTCGAGGGGCCGTGATGTCTGTTGGTTCAAACGACCCTACATCATGTGAAACAGTCATCAGCGTGCCCTAAAAAGCCCAACAGCAACAATACAACCACTTGCTGCTGCAAAAATAGATACTCCTGAACACATTCATGGCAACAGAAAGTCTTTAAAGCACCCATGTGAAGGTAACTGGAACACACACACACACACACACACACACACACACACACACACACACACAGAAGCAAACACATAATAATAAAAAATCGTTACAGGCTGCTGTTGTTTCGTACGGAATATTCTATAAACACACAAAAAACACCCCACAGAAACAAGCTTGGGGGCAACTGCTCCTTTGCAGCCATGAACAGTTTTTCACATGGCAGTGATGTGATGTCTGGGCAGTTCCACTCTCACTTGTGAAGCCAACCATGTCTGCGCAACTGACCTGTAAACTATCATTGGTGGGAGCCGCCACAACAAAAGTTTTGTCGTGACAAAAGATGTGTTTTGTCATGACAAACACGTGTTTGTTGCGACAAAATGTTTGTCGCAACAAAAATGATACTTGTGGCAGCTCCCGCCAGTGATAGTAAACAGGTATCAGGTAGCACTGTCTGTCTGAGAGAACGTACCAGTCTGATCGGGTTGTCCAGGGCGCCTTCTCAGCATGAACAGTAACTGTGGTATGGATGCCACACTGGCACTACATTTTAAGCACATGAAACTTCACACTAGGGTTGCTGTGAGATTTCAGTTCAGTTCATTGCAAAAACAGGTGTGAATTACCTGAAATGTGTGTGTGTGCGCATGCATGCATGCGTGTGTGTGTGTGTGAGATTGCACGCTTTTCGTGTAGTTACTGCTATTCTAAACCAGGAAAACAAACCCAAGACAAGGTGGCCAATTCCATTCAAACTTCTGCTCAAATCGGACAATTGTTCAGTCTGACCTTCAGACAGACTGCATGTTTTTGAAGTAACTGGCAGTATAAAATGTTACAACACCTAGTAGCCTCAGATAATCAGACCAGTGACCTGCCTTCAAAATCTCACCTGTGGGACTGGGTGACCAAGACCAAGTGCATGCGTCATCATCAAAGCAAATGGTGGCACAGCCAGAGACCACAGTGTCAGCTTCAACAGAAAATCTGACACAAAGAAGCTGATGAAGTAATCAAATCACAGTCTACTGCCTTTCAACTCTCAAGGAGGCAAGCCCTCTTTTTCAAGTATCATCAGAATTGCATGTTTTAACCTTCTGTGATGTAGTCACCTGCTACAGTGCGACAAAAACACAAACACACACATACACCAAACAAATGTCGCTACTGGAACTGCCAAACCAGTTCTGGTATGGCAAGAGGAAGATAAAAAGTTGAGAAAACAAAAAACAAAAACTGCGTAAATGGGCAGTGGGCTGTTCACATTGTCAGAATGCATAGTTGATCAATCACAACAGTCATACTCAGCTCTACAACAGTCACCTTTACGCTACACGCTCAGAACAAGGTCACGCTGAACAGCATGTTGAAGCTCAAGCCTCAACCTTTCTTTCAATACACAGTGGCCATTCATAAACACCATAAAAATAAAAAATCTGAGATTTTCTCTCTCCCACATTTACAACCATTTCGATGATTACACGCACATGTATGGGCATAGGCTCTGTTAGCACTTTTCAAGCACTCTACTTGCATTTACACTTCCGTTTGTTTTAATGTTTGTTTTGTCTGTTCCATTATCAGCATATGTGTATGCTTCCACACATTCAGCACATGGAAAATGTTTTTCTTATGTAGCTGCAGTTTTTGATGTTCTGTTCATGCAATGGAATATACAGTCAGTAATGACAGTCATTGGATTTCAACGTCCTGTTAACCACATAATTAAGGTCACCTTCGGACAATCAAACTCTATCATAAAAAATTACACATTTTGATACTCTTCTCATATGTAGAATCTTGTTCAAGTCATCTCTACAAAATCAATCAGTACGCAGATAAAAACACACACACACAAATATCAAACACAGGGTTTTGAAGAGTTAGTCTCTCCAATACTGTTCTTGTAAAAAAGCATACAGGGTTATAGGGAATCAGTATCATTGACCACTCCACCTAATTTATCCATACCAGATACAAATACACAAAAGAAATGGACAAAATCAATAATCATAATACAAATATATATATATATCAATATGTAACTGCATAATGGCAAATACCAGTGCTACCTGTCCATTGCAGCAAACAGTGGTCTTCAAGTTTAACACTTTCCATCCCACCAACCAACAGTCTTTAACACTTTTCATCCCAGCAAACAATGGTCTTTTAACACTTTTCATCCCAGCAAACAGGGGTCTTTAACACTGTACACCCCTTAAACACTGGTCTTTAAAGTTAACACTTTCCATCTGAGGAACTGAACAAATACAACCAAAGAGACAAACCTGGCGTCTGTTCAACTAAACTAAAAGCTGTTTCCTCAGTGTTGCACTGCTTTGCACCACTCATCAACACAAATAGAAACAATTCTTTAAATTTAACCCTTTCCATCCCAGCAAACTGTGGTCTCTACCCTGATCTGTCTGACAGACACGCTGTCTATAATTAAACGTGTGACGAGACTGACATCAATTCCGTTTCCATGGTCTTGGGAATAAGAAAAAAGAAAACGCAAAGCCTAAGAGCTCCTCCATTTTGGGAACACTGCAACTCCGTGTTTCGACGTAACGGCCAAGCCTTGCATACTGGTTGCATACAATAACTACAGAACAAGTGCTCACGCGGGAATATCTGACCTCAAACTGCTTCAAGGTCATAGCGTCCTCTATTCAAACAGCATCAAACCTGACCTGCACTCCCAAGAAAGGAAGGGCTTAAAACTGACCCCAAGCAGTCACATCTCCCGTCGTCACCACCACTGCATGGCAGTGTGTGTGTGTGTGTGTGTGGGGGGGGGGGGGGTGAACGTTTAGATACAAAATGTCAAAGGGGAACCAGATATGCAGAAAGTGTACAGAAAGAAACAGTTCAACCCACCACCCTCACAACAACAACAAGGTCACCCAAGAGCTGACTGACCACACTTTCTACAGTTACACAGGTTGAGTACACATTATATGATACACAGCAAAACTTCTCTTCCTCCTCCTTTTCAGCGGCACCTGAGAACAGCAGCTAAACGACACGAGTGGATTTCTGCCTGATCTGGACTGCCGTCTGTCAGGAGGCAAGGCAGGGTGGGGCAAGCTCCGTGGAAAATGGTTCCCCGCATCATCCTCAGCTCCACTGCTCATGTCTGCTTGACCAAACTGTGGACAGTTTACACACCAACTCGCCAGCTATGCTCTTCTTCTGATACTTCTGTTCTTGTTTTCCCTCTGTGTGCATGCAGGCTGTGCTACTGACAGTGTGTGTGTGTGTGTGTGTGTGTGTGTGTGTGTGTGCATGTGAGTCCATGTGTATGTGTGTGTCCACATATATGTGTATGCATGTGTGTTTATGTGGGCATGTTTGTGCATGCGGGTAAATGTGTGTGTGTGTGTGTGTGTGCATGCATGAGTGTGCATGTACAGGTGCGTGCATATGCATGCGCTTCAGTGCCTGCTTGTGGGTGTTGGTTTTGACAGTGATTTAGATCTTTGCTTTGTCATGGGCTGTGGGCTCCAGTCTGGAGAAACAGCACATAAAAGCGTACATCATCACCATCATCATGACCACTGCACAACACTGCTAACCGATGGAACCCAAGCTGCTGCATTCGTACACCCAAAGCATGGTGTCAGGAACACTCCAAGGCAAAACAGCCCAGCCCACCACCTGCAAAATCTTACCTAGACAACGCAATTTTCAGTTCAAACTTCTTAACCCCTCCATGACCTCCATGAGCAGTTGCAAAATTTGAGACCCTTAAGCCATTTTGTTTTCCTTTCTACACTGGCATGTGCAAGGATTTTCATCAAGAAACACAGCGCTGAATGTAGATGTGTTATAGGACCGGAATATATACTGTCTGCAGGCATGTCTGTCCATCTTTCAGCCCCGGAATTTTATGGGCTGGGGCAGTAAAGGGGTTAATAACATCATTTCTTGTGATCCTGTCAATGCATACATGTAACGATCATACAAAGTCTGAACTCAAATGGATTGGAGAACTTTCCCTGAAAAATACCAATTTCACTTTTACCTTTGTGACGTGACCTTCAAAATAAGTCTGGGGAATAAATTTCAACCAGATGTTATCATGCAAAGCTTAAAAGATCAAACTTTGCCAGGAACAATAAACCACCAATGCTCCTTTAATTATACCAGTCCTGCCACGTGATGTCTGCCTGACGACTGTGCTGGACAAGACCAATCGTTATATAAATTTGCATGCTTTTTCATGCAAGCCAAGAACAGGCAAAGAACGAAACTCAACAACAACAAACTCCAACTATTAAAACCGGTAACCTAGTTCTAGGAACTGAACAAATACAATCAAAACGAATGAACCTGGCATCTATTCAACTACTTCCAAAAGCAATTTCTTCAAAGTGTGTTGCACTGCTTTGAATCACTCATCAACACAAACAGTCGCAAGCAATTCACCACCGTCATCCACAATTCCTCAGTGCTTTCTGTGCGGACACCACCAGCTGTCATCCACCATTCCTGAATGCTTCTGGAGCAGGCAATCTCTTAGGTTTCTCCTGAAGTCAGAGCATAGCTGCCCGAATGGCAGGGCAGTATATAACTCTGTGTGTGTGCGTGTGTGCGTGTGTGAGTGTGTGCATGTGTGCGTGTGCGCATTCGTGCATGCATGTGTATGTGTGTGTGTTTGTGTGTATTCACATGTGTGCTGGAAAAGAGTAGCACATTGAAATATCCTCACTTGGGATGCTCCTCCCAGTCATAGCAGAGAAAAGACAAGACAGACAGGCAGATACATGGTGTTCAGGACCTTGGTTCATTGCACATTGAACAGTGAAACCTGTCCACACAGATCATCTGTGAAACACAACTGTTGGTTGTGTAGCCAGCATGAATACTTCCAGTATCCAGTGAGTGATGAAGATGCACAACCAGGCAGCAGCAGAAAATGTTGCAGCGGAATGGACAAGCGGTGGATGCATGGATGAGGGGGGCCTGGGTGAGCATGATGAATTCAGCTCAGCATCATTTGAGCCGTGACCGTAGTTTTTCAATGATGTTGCACAGTTTGAGGACAGGCCCCAGCTTCAGTCCCATGTACTTCATCATCATCTCACTGTTTAACAACATGAACGCTTTTCCGTCAATCTCCTGCAACACAACAACAAGACCTCACCATAAAACCACACATAATCACATCATAGTTTAACAACAGGAATGCTTTGCCATCAATCTCCTGCAACACAACAAGAAGACCTTACTGTAAAACCACATCTGATCACTTACAGTTTAACAACACAAATGCTCTGTGGTCACCTCACTGTAAAACCACATAAAATCACCTTATAGTTTAACAACACAAATGCTTTGCCATTAATTTCCTGCAACACAAGATCATGAGCTCACTGTAAAACCACATAAAATCACCTTATAGTTTAACAACACAAATGCTTTGTGGTCACCTCACTGTAAAACCACATAAAATCACATTTATAGTTTAACAACACAAATGCTTTGTGGTCACCTCACTGTAAAACCACATAAAATCACCTTATAGTTTAACAACACAAATGCTTTGCCATTAATTTCCTGCAACACAAGATCATGAGCTCACTGTAAAACCACATAAAATCACCTCATAGCTGAACAACATGTACGCTTTGCCATCAGTCTCCTGCAATGCAACAAGAGCCTAACACAAAGGTTTTAAAAAGAACGCCTTTTATTAAGACAAAACACAACATGCAAATCTTCAGGTTATGCCCAACGCCTTTTATTATGACAAAACATGCAAATCTTCAGGTCAAGCCCAACGCCTGTTATTATGACAAAGCACAACATGCAAATCTTCAGGTTAAGCCGAACGCCTTTTATTATGACAAAACACAACATGCAAATCTTCAGGTTAAGCCCCCTTTTCAAACTACAGAACAACACTTTAAACAACAATAAAATGGTGAAAAATGTGATGCAGATGCTCATCTCCTTTTGGAGGGGCTGCTTTGTTCTGCTGTTTTGCTGTCCAATGTTTGGAAGAACGCTGGCATGACAACGACGTGTAATGAAACGGGTGCGACGCTCAGCAAACTCAGCCACATCCCTGACCCACAAGGCATCCATCCAATCAACAGCCAAAGGGTGGCAGCAACTTACATGTCTCCGGAATAAGTCGACGTAGGCCCCTAGGCCGCTGTCGGTGTGGCTGATGTGCTGCACCACGTCCTCGATGGACCACTGGTTGGGCTCCCAGCACCGCGGTGCTGCTGCCTGCTGAGTGTCTCCTGTTGTGGAGCTGGCTAAACACACACACACACACACACACACAATGTTGTCAGGTAGTTCCTGGATTGCTTTGTCCCATCAACCACACACATGCATGCACACACACACACACAAAAACACACATGCAAGCACACGTGCACACTCACACACACCACACACATGCACGCACACACAACACACAGACACACTTTTGGCAACCGGGTCACAGAATGAATTCCGCTGGCTGGGTTCCAGGGACAACTGTGCAACAGCAGTACAGGTAGGCGGGTAAGTAACTTAAGTAACTTGGTGCTTTATGCCCAGTCATTGTAAGAGGGTCTCCTCCATGGCGCTGACCTCCTGCCCATCATGACAGCTCATCCACTGCTACCCCTTTGATATCACCCTGGCCTCCCTCGCCCACCTGGGGGCAGGGGCCAGTTTTATGAACTGCCCGTATCAGGCATTTTGAGACAGTTTGACTGGCACAAGGTTACTGGTCACCAAGAGAGTTGAAATTCTGTTTCATGAGCCTCAACCAATTTGCAGAGAATGATTTTTTTTGTGTCAGACAAATTCTTTAGACATAAATGATGACACTGGCTTGCTCCAGAGTTGTTGTATTTGTTGTTGTTGTGTGTGTGTGTGTGTGTGTGTGTGTGTGTGTGTGTGTGTGTGTGTGTGTGTGTGTGTGTGTGTATGAGTGTGTGCAGGTGTCTGTATTTGTGTGAATGCTTGTGCATACATGCATGCAGAATGGTAAGATGGCACGGACAGTGATGAGCAACCCAGATGCTGCACTGAGGATACTTTATATTGCCTGACTCTCCTCTGTCCCCATATCATGCCACAGTACACCACAGGGCACCTAGCAATCAACACATGCAGCTAATTTCTGTCTTCTTCCCTGCAGGGTCCAACTTCAATGCTCTAAAGACTCTTGACATTTTTAGTGCACACTGGACTATTTTGCCATTTCCATACTTCAGTGCTCTAAATACTCATGACACTTTCAGTGCACACTGGACTATTTGGGCATTTCCATACTTCAATGCTCTAAAGATTCTTGACACTTTTAGTGCACGCTGGACTATTTGGGCATTTCCATACTTCAAAGCTCTAAAGATTCTTGACACTTTTAGTGCACATTGGACTATTCTGGCATTTCGATACTTCAATGCTCTAAAGACTTTTGACACTTTTAGCGCACATTGGACTATTCTGGCATTTCCATAATCATTCACACACACCTTCAGCCTCAAAAGTGGATTGTCTGCGTGGTGTTTTGGGCGTCCTTGTCCCCCGAGCACTGTCTGCTGATTCAGTCGACCATCGTCGCTTGGCTGCCATCTCACCGCTGTCGTCTTCTGATGCTGAAACACCGCCACAACTTGCTGAAAATCCAGAGAGACTGAAGACAGAGACTGCAAAGTCCCTGCTGAGCTGTGCTCACCATGGCAGAGAGGGGCAGAGAGACTGACGACAGAGACTGCAAAGTCCCTGCTGAGCTGTGCTCACCATGGCAGAGAGGGGCAGAGAGACTGAAGACAGAGACTGCAAAGTCCCTGCTGAGCTGTGCTCACCATGGCAGAGAGGGGCAGAGAGACTGAAGACAGAGACTGCAAAGTCCCTGCTGAGCTGTGCTCACCATGGCAGAGAGGGGCACAGAGACTGAAGACAGAGACTGCAAAGTCCCTGCTGAGCTGTGCTCACCATGGCAGAGAGGGGCAGAGAGACTGAAAATGAAGACAGAACACACAGACCGGCACAGGTCCCTGTTGAGCAGTGTTCATCACGACAGAGAGGGGCACACAGACTGAAAACAAACAGACACCAGCACAAGTCTGTGTCAAACAGCACTCACCATGACAGAGAGGAGCTGCTGAACAGCGCTCACCATGGCAGAGAGGTGCAGAGAGACTGAAGACAGACAGACCGACAGACCAGCAGTTACTCACCATGAGACAGAGGAACAAACAGACTGAAGACAGACAGACAGACAGAGACCACCGCACAAGTCCTTGTTGAGCAGCGCTCATCATGGCAGAGAGACTGAAGACAGACACACAGAGACCAGCACCAGTCCCTGTGCTGTCTAGCATCACCCACCATTGGGAGGAGGGGGGGTGGGCACAGAGACTGAAGACAGACACACAGAGGCCAGCACCAGTCCCTGTGCTGTCTAGCATCACCCACCATTGGGAGGAGGGGGGGTGGGCACAGAGACTGAAGACAGACACACAGACAGAGGCCAGCACCAGTCCCTGTGCTGTCTAGCATCACCCACCCTTGGGAGGAGGGGTGGGTGGGCACAGAGACTGAAGACAGACACACAGAGGCCAGCACCAGTCCCTGTGCTGTCTAGCATCACCCACCCTGAGGGTGGAGGGGTTGGGGGGAGGGGGCAGAGACTGAAGACGGACACACAAACAGACAGAGACCAGCACAAGTCCCTGTCCAGCATCACTCACCCTGAGAGGGAGGGGCGGAGAGCGGGGAGACGGAGGGCAGACGGTGGCGCAAACACTTGGGGCAGGGCCCCGACAGGGGCTGGCTGGACAGGAAGTTCTCGCAGGCCCCCAGCTCCTCCAGCAGACTCTCCAGGAACGACCAGAAGCTGGACACGCGCTCCACCGACACCAGGCTCTTGCTGTACTTCTTGCCATGGAAGGTGGCTGAAACACAGCAAAACACAGCCATCAGTGGAAGGGAGACAAGCAGCGAGAAGTGAGACACAGGTCCAAATTTCATTCACAATCACCTAACGCCACACGCTGCAAGGAAGTGAACTCTGGTCATGATTGTGTAGTGAAGCCATGGGGCTGCTGGCTTTCCCTGAGAATAAAAAGTCCATTCTTCTGCTTGGTGAAAGTTGCAACTGAGCAGATAAAGCCAGTTCACAGAAAAAACAGGCATACTATGTTTCCAAAACTTTTTTTAAGAGCTGCAGTTCAGGACCATAGCTAGGTGAGCAAGTTACTGACACTTCTGCCAATACAGACTGGTGACACAGACCTTGACCAGGCTGACCTGTGACATAGACCTTGACCAGGCTGACCAGTGACACAGACCTTGACCAGGCTGACCAGGCTGACCTGTGACACAGACCTTGACCAGGATGACCTGTGACACAGACTTTGACCAGGCTGACCTGTGACACAGACCTTGACCAGGATGACCTGTGACACAGACCTTGACCAGGATGACCTGTGACACAGACTTTGACCAGGCTGACCTGTGACACAGACCTTGACCAGGCTGACCTGTGACACAGACTTTGATCAGGCTGACCTGTGACACAGACCTTGACCAGGATGACCTGTGACACAGACTTTGATCAGGCTGACCTGTGACACAGACCTTGACCAGGATGACCTGTGACACAGACTTTGACCAGGCTGACCTGTGACACAGACCATGACCAGGGTGACCTGTGACACAGACCATGACCAGGATGACCTGTGAACAGACTTTGACTGGGACAACCTGTGACACAGACCTTGACCAGGCTGACCTGTGAGTGTGACACAGACCTTGACAAAACTGACCTGTATGACAGACCTTAACAAGACTGACCTGTATGACACAGACCCTGACTAGGCTAACCTGTGAATGACACAGACCTTGACCAGGCTGATCTGACACAGACCTGTGAGTATGACACAGACCTTGACCAGGCTGATCTGTGACACAGACCCATGAGTATGACACAGACCCTAAACAGGCTGGACACCAACCTCTGGTGCAGACCCTCCGAGGCTGACTGACAACTGACCTGTGATGCAGACCTTGCTGCTGCCCTCCTTGACCAGGTTGTAGACCTTCCTCTCATCCATGGCGCAGTTGATGCAGCTCTGCACCGTCTCCATCAGCACCTGGGACAGACTGGCGGGGCCCAGGCGAGGTGGCAGCGCTCGCACCTTGCTCACGCTCAGGTAGTTGCCGCAGAAGCAGCCTGTGTTGGTGTAGACGCACACTGTCCAGGAAGAAGCATCTATAGTCAAAGGTTGAGTTTACACCTGACTGAAATGGTGACGGGTAAATGTCTGAATTCACTGCCTTTTAGCGAGGGAAAAAAGTGACAGATAAATGTAGAATTCTGCCAGAGCCTGAGGAAAAAGTGGCAGGTAAATGGTGAATTTATTTCCTTTTAGCTAAGGGAAAAAGTGACATATAAATGTCAAGTTCACTGCTCTGCCGTTCAGCTAAGGGGAAAAGGAACCGATAAATGCAAAATTCACTGGCCTGCCATTTAGCTAAGGGAAAAAGGGACCGATAAATGCAGAATTCACTGCTCTACCTTTTAGCTAAGGGAAAAAAGGGACAGATAACTGTTGAATTCACTGCTCTGCCTTTAGGGAAAGAAAAGGCAGTTCAGAAGATACAACAAAAATGGCCATATTCGATTATACGAGCCTTCTGTGTAAAGCATTCTGATTGGACAGCACTCTTTCTCATGCTGATGCATCACCCTACCAGGTCCAGCTACAAATGTTTCAACAACTCAGATGACACCATTCAGACAAACATTAATTAAAACTCTGAGCCTCTGCTGTCACCAGGCCTAGAACGAACCACAAACACCCCCCTCCCCACACACACATACCAGTGGATGTACTCTGCGTAGAGCTGGTGTCAGGCTCCGAAACGGTCACCAAGGAAGGCGCATCAAGCTGGCCTGCCTCCAGCGGTGACTGTGGTCGTCCTGCCGTTGCCATGGATGCCACAGAGGAGGTGGAGGTGTTGGGGGAGGTGGGGGAGGGGGATGGGAGGGGCAAGCCGGAGGCAGGGGAGGAGATGCTGACGGACAGGTCCGCCTCCTTCATCAGCTTGCCGGCTTTGTAGGTGGGAACACCTGTAAGGACAGATTGCTGTCATTAAGTACACACACACAACAGAGAGAGAGAGAGAGAGAGAGAGAGAGAGAGAGAGAGAGAGAGAGAGAGAGAGAGAGAGAGAGAGAGAGAGAGAGAGAGAGAGAGAAGAAGAAGAGAGGAGAAAGAGAGGGAGAGAGAGAGAGAGGGGGAGAGGGAGAGAGAGAGGGAGAGAGAGAGAAGGAGAGAGAGAGAGAAGGAGAGAGAGAGTGAGAGTGTAGGTGTGTTGACGTGTGTGTGTGTGTGTGTTTGTGTTTGTAGCATGTGTGTGCATATGTGTGTGTGTGTGGTGGGGGGGGGGGGGGGGGGCAAGCCTACTCTACAAGACAAAAACAACTGTTGGAGACCTATGGTGTAGCCAGTTACGGCAGTAATTGCAATGAAGGATGTCATGAACCGATGCTGGGAATTTGCACATCTACCAACCCCCCCCCCCTCCCCCGAGTCTCACCTTTCTGTCCCGGAGGCTGCAAAGGGTGACCAGTGGTGGAACACCAGCCGACTGGAAAGATGTCCCTGCTGTCAAAGCGACACCAGTAGTCAAAGGCCCCCCGCCACCCATCAAAGGTGACGTGAATCTGGTCACCATTCACTGCCCCCACCGTGGCCGGACAGATCAGCTGGGAGTTTTTGCGGTCCACCGCCTCCAGCTTCATGTTGGGCTCAAAGTGGTTGCAGCGTGGGGTTGGCGGTTCCTGGAGGACAAGGATGTACAACAACACAGAGGATAGACAACAACGCATGAAATACAGAGACAGTGGTTGTGCACATCGCGGGGAGAGTGACAACGAGGATAGACAACAACGCATGAAATACAGAGACAGTGGTTGTGCACATCGCGGGGAGAGTGACGACGAGGATAGACAACAACGCATGAAATAGAGTCATAGACCGTGTTTGCAGCGACAAAAAAGTGATGACAAGGATAGACAACAACACATGAAATACAGTAATACTAACAGACCGTGTTTGCAGCAATGAAAAAGCAACAATAAGAACAGACAAAAACACATGAATTACAGTAATAGACTGTGTTTGCAGTGATGAAAAAGTGACGCAGACAACTACGATGAAGACAGACAACAACACATGAAGTACAGTCATAGACAGTGACTGCAGTGATGGAAAAGAGAAGATGAGGATGAACAATGCACGAAAGAGTCACAGACAGTGGCTGCAGTGATGGAAAAGAGAAGATGAGGATGAACAATGCACGAAAGAGTCACAGACAGTGGCAGCAGTGATGGAACTGGAAAAGAGAAGATGAGGATGAACAATGCACGAAAGAGTCACAGACAGTGACTGCAGTGATGGAAAAGAGAAGATGAGGATGAACAATGCACGAAAGAGTCACAGACAGTGGCAGCAGTGATGGAACTGGAAAAGAGAAGATGAGGATGAACAATGCACGAAAGAGTCACAGACAGTGGCAGCAGTGATGGAAAAGAGAAGATGAGGATGAACAATGCACGAAAGAGTCACAGACAGTGGCAGCAGTGATGGAACTGGAAAAGAGAAGATGAGGATGAACAATGCACGAAAGAGTCACAGACAGTGACTGCAGTGATGGAAAAGAGAAGATGAGGATGAACAATGCACGAAAGAGTCACAGACAGTGGCAGCAGTGATGGAACTGGAAAAGAGAAGATGAGGATGAACAATGCACGAAAGAGTCACAGACAGTGGCAGCAGTGATGGAACTGGAAAAGAGAAGATGAGGATGAACAATGCACGAAAGAGTCACAGACAGTGGCAGCAGTGATGGAACTGGAAAAGAGAAGATGAGGATGAACAATGCACGAAAGAGTCACAGACAGTGGCAGCAGTGATGGAACTGGAAAAGAGAAGATGAGGATGAACAATGCACGAAAGAGTCACAGACAGTGACTGCAGTGATGGAAAAGAGAAGATGAGGATGAACAATGCACGAAAGAGTCACAGACAGTGGCTGCAGTGATGGAACTGGAAAAGAGAAGATGAGGATGAACAATGCACGAAAGAGTCACAGACAGTGGCAGCAGTGATGGAAAAGAGAAGATGAGGATGAACAATGCACGAAAGAGTCACAGACAGTGGCAGCAGTGATGGAACTGGAAAAGAGAAGATGAGGATGAACAATGCACGAAAGAGTCACAGACAGTGGCTGCAGTGATGGAACTGGAAAAGAGAAGATGAGGATGAACAACAACAAACCATGAAACACACAGACATTGGTTGCAGCATGTGTGTTGGGACTGCAGGGGGGGGGGGGTGCTGGGGGAAGGGGGGGGGGGCGGATCCTAGAGGGGGGGTGACAAATGAAAAACAGCAGGCACGGTGAGTGGTTGCAGGGTAGCAAGGGTATTTCCTGAAGAAAGAAAACCAGGGACGGCAGTTAAACTACCTTTTCCGTCACTGCCACTGTGCCAACATCTAGGCTGACCAGAGGAGGAAGGCACAAAACTACCTCTTTCATTCAGACAACTACTGGAAAAAAACTACGCTACCTCTTCAACACAACTACCTTTTCAACACAGAATGCAAACAACTACTGGAAAAAAAACTATGCTACCTCTTCAACACAACTACCTTTTCAACACAGAATGCAAACAACTACTGGAAAAAACTATGCTACCTCTTCAACACAACTACCTTTTCAACACAGACAACTACACTACCTCTTCAACACAGACTACTGCGCTACTTCTTCAACGCAGACAACTAAATTAACCAACAGAAGGAAAGAGTCAACTACCTTTTTGAAGCAGCGGTCAGGTGCTATCTTGGCACCATGAAGGGTTTTCTGCAGGAAGGAAGGCCAGCAGGAAGGATTCATTCGGAAGCCTGCAAATGCCCCCAGAAACATCCAAAGTAAACAGCGGTGCACTAGTATGTCTACCTAACAGGGCAAACACTTTCAGTCAAGAAATTGGCAAATAATTTATTATCTGAATACACTCAATTTCGTTTTTTGTTTGTTTTGTTTTTTCAACATGGCAAACATTTACCAAACACAAAACAGTGATGGTATGAAACATTCTGAAATCCCTAAAGTCCCTTGCAGATTTGCATTAACCGGTTATTTCCAGTATTCTATAGTTTCACCAGCATATATTATTTTCCTCAGTTACATTATTGGCAAATGGTTTGCAATACCACAGATCAGTTGATAAGGTTCTTTTGCTTCTCCTTTTTAACTGTTCCCTTCTTTGTACTTCTTTTTTTTAAACATGTTCTTTTCTGTTTTTTGGGTGTGTTTTTCCCCTTCTTTTTCCTATCTCTTACAGTCTTAATTTCCCCCCCTTCTTTTTCCTATCTCTTAAAGGGTGAGATCAAGGGAGGGCAGCCCCACTGACCAAGGGGTGGCTGCAGCAGCCCGCCATGTGACTCGCAGTAGCCAATGGGGTGCAGGTCTGAGGAGTCGACCAGGCGCCAAAAGTCATTCTTGTTGTCGCTGCCATCCAGTCGCAGTCGGAGTCGTGCCCCCTGCAAACCAACGACAGTGGCGACGCAGATGGAGGTCAGGTTGCGGGGGTCGCATGCCTCCAGCTTCATAGCGATGCCAAACTCGTTGGATGGGGGAACAGGCCACTGGCACATAAGAGACACACACGTCTTGAAGAACACAGAACCTCTTTCTAATTCTAAACAGTGAACCCATCTCTGCAACCATGTACCACCACTAAGCTACCCCCTTTTTTCTCTTTTTTTGGGAGATCTGTGTGATCTCTCTGAACAGACCCCCCCCCCCCCCTTCCCCCCCTGCTCTTTCAGTCTTTACCACCAAATAAAAGTTAAATAAATAAATGTAAAAATAAGGGTACGGGTACAAACCTTGCTGGGGGTTTGGATGAGCCTGAGGTGTGCATGGATGGACAGATGGGAACCACAATTAATGCATATCTTTTCTCCCAAACAACCCTCATATATATAGTTACACTCAGTCACACAAACCCTTGCAATATTTTCCTTTTGAAAATGACTAGATCATTACAGATTACTCCTGTCAGATTCTAGAAATCAGAAGCCAGGCAGCCATTACATGACTGCTATGACAAAACAACAAATTTAGCACTAAGCTCTCAGACTCATACATTGTTGGGGTTGGGAGGTACCTTGCACTACAGAAAGAAGTTAGCAAAAGAGAGGAAGAAACTGAGTGTGCTTACCTGTTTAAAGCAACTGATGGGAGCTGGAGATGCACTGTGTTCTCTGAGATACTTGTCCCAGGAAAAGTTACCTGCACCAGCTATCAATATTATCATTATTAATATTATTGTATTAAACAAAGCAGGTGTATACATGTATGTGTGTGTGTGTGTGTGAGAAAGAGAGAGAGAGAAGAGAAGAGAGAGAGAGAGAGAGAGAAGACGAGAAGAGGAGAGAGAGAGAATGTTCAATGCACGAACGAACAATTTTTTTAAATTTTAATTAGAGACAGAGACAGAAAGAGTGAGAGAACTCAAACTTGAACTCAAAAACCTTACTAGGATTATACTTTGTAGTTTAGGTTCAGCCAAAACCTAACAACTACTGAACTAGTCCTTGCTAAGCTACTTATGAATAAAAAATAAAGTCACGGGACATCATTATCATACATATTTATGCATTTATGAACAAGTCAGTGAAATTTTACCCATGAAAATTTATACATGGAGCATAAGAAAAAAACAAAAACAAGTTTTACTGCTCTGCATAAATTGGTCAGTGTCAAACTCAAAGCAGTTCATACAAAACATTTTTTTCTTAAATTAAAAATCTGAAAGTGAATGCTCGTCATATAAATGGAAACAGCATTAATTACCTTGCAGTTCATACTGATATGATGCTCCTCTGGAACTTGTGGATGACATACTGGACACTGTGAATTCTCCACTGCAAAGTGAAGAAAGTATGTATGTTACCAGAAAATATGATCAGACTAAACACAGATCTTTTTTTTTTAAATGGTTTTTGCAATGATGTTACTAAATTTGTTATTGTGCTACTGTTACTAGTGTTAGCAGGCAATCTTTCTGCGGGGGGGGGGGGGGGGGGGGGGGGGGGGAGATGTTTTAAACAAATTCAAATAGCTAAGATTACTGATTAGTAATCTGAACTAAATCTGAACTAAAGCTTCCTTTGCAACAGTTTTTGTAACAAAGTATAGAGTTCCTGCTAGGATGAATAAAGTACAAATCTGTTATTGTTAACAACAACATATAAACACTTAAAGCCATTCAACCGCAAATATTTGCACTACACCAGTGCACTGCATACAACTAATAACTCATGGTGGATGGGGGACTGTACACTCGCAATCCCAGATCACATGAGTCAGCAATAAAAGACAGGTTTAGTATACAGGTGGTAGTGGTAGTGGTCGTGGCGCAACATGCCTGTCTACCTATGCTTGCGTGCATGCCTCAAGCGTAATGGAGCCCAAGTCGCACAGATCGCTACCTAAACACCTGCCCCTTCACACAGAAGTCACTTGAGAAGGTTCATCCAGTGACAAACTTTACAAATCAGTCTTTAGTGGCATCATTGGTCAAGTAGCTGTTATGCTTGTAAAACTGACAATAAAGATGCGCTCGGCGGCAGCTGGTTGCTTCAGTCAGTTGCACTGCTATGGTCCACCATTTTGATTTTGGATGAACTCAATAGGGTTGCATCGTAAAGCTAAAACAGCAATAAAATCAACAAAAGCAACCCACATTACAATCTCATACAAGCATACGATGCTAATCTACAAAGTTTAATGTTTACATAGCAAAGTAA
>OY757544.1:25992300-26084651 GCA_963584105.1 Alviniconcha strummeri
GACTCAGATGTTTGGGTTGATGTACCTGCTCTCTTTGGTGATGCTTTGTAACATTGCCTGATATCTTTCATCCAAAAAATTCAGGTTTATATTTATGACTGCTGGTATATTATCAGTGGAGGATGTCATGATTATTGGCATTATATAATAAAATGAATAGTAAGTTGGTGTTTTACGCCCAGTCAACCAGTGCAGTTATATCAGGGCAAATAAAATGAATAGGACAGAAATAAGATAACTGATAAATGATAACAGTAAAGCCTACAACTTTGCACTTGAATATCTGTAACTTAATTTTGAATTTTGTGGGTGTTTTATTTTTGGTTATAAATTAAATGATAGCAGAGTTGTGTGTTGACCTTTATGCTTTGATTCAGTGGCAGATTAGTTGTCCATGGTTTGGTTGTGGGATGTTTTCCTATAATGCATATAATAGCAGTGAGTGATGTGTGTGTGTGTGTGTGTGTGTGTGTGTGTGTGTGTGTGTGTGTGTGTGTGTGTGTGTGTGTGTGTGTGTGTGTGCAGGTGGACCACACAAGGAGACAGGAGTTGAGCCCAAGGTTGCAAAACCCACACAGAAGGGTTGGTGTTTTTTGTTTGTGCTAAAATTCCTGGTTTTATTGTTTGTTTGTTTTTTCCCTGTTCCTTTCTTTTCCTTGCCTTATTGGTTCTTGTTTCAGTGATTTTTATTTTTTGCAATGAGACTGGCCACCAGCACATCTAAAAATATGCAAACACGGCATATTTTTGTATGTGCCAGTGGCCACAAAATCTCATTCATTGCCAAAAAAATCTCTGAAATGTGATACATTTCTTTGTAAAGGTTGTCTGTGAACATCACTTCTAGTGTAAACCCGAGTACTTCTTTTTTCTTTTCACATAAATATTTTGCTCTCTCTCTCTCTCTCTCTCTCTCTCTCTCTCTCTCTCTCTCTTTCTTAAGAGTATGTTGTGGGCTTATTAAGATGGTACCAGTTCTGTTTGGAAACCTTTCCTACTAATGATAAATTAATGATACCATTTGCGAGAAAGGTTATTTTCTATAAAGGTTGTTTTGTTACTGTTTGTTTTCAGTGTTTGTTTTTCATTTTAACTGATTTTGAGGAGCACATGAAAGCCTTGTACATGGAATTTTGCTTTCTGCACAATAAAGTGAACATCTCTGACCTTTAAAAAATTAAAATGTTGGCTGAGTTTCTGCTGTATGGTGTTTTCTCCTGCAGGTGCTTTGTCATTGGGGTATCCACTGTACAGTTCATGTTGTCAATGGTTTTGCTGGAGGTTGATGTGTATGAGATGACATAGCGAGTTCTGCTTACAGGAGCCAGTCATAGCAGTGACGCACATCAGGTTGCCTCTTCTGAGGGAGATAAGCAAGGTAAGATGAATGAATTAGTAGATAAAAATCATTTAATATGCATCGCTTTATCAGAACGTTTAGAGGTGTGGTCTGCAGTCTTGACACCCCTTCTCTTTCACAGGCTTACAGAGTAGCAGTTTATCATGTTCTTCTGCCTGTCAGTTATTATAGGACCTGCAGTCTGTATACTGGTCTATAAAACAGAAAGCAACAAAAAAAGCTGATGTATCAGTGTGTGTGGGTGTATGTGTGTACGTCTGTATGGGGTTGGCTTGGTGAACATTTTTTTTTTTTTTTTTTTGCTTATTTGGTACATCTGACTAGAATTTTGAGATAAGACTTTAGTAGTACATTATGTAGGATTTAGTGGCATAGAATCAGTAAATGGAATATATCAACAACACAACAGCACCTAACAGTTGTTTAGCAAACCTCTGCACTGTTCACTGACTGACAACCTTGTTCTGCCTAGAAAAGATGTTCACATTTTTGTGGTTTAAGAAAAAATACAGAAGGAGACCACAATACCGTGACCCTTTCCCTGCCCATAGGAGGTCCTATGATGTCAATCGCAAAGGGCTTTTCATCTGCTTAGATCATGTTGTACAACTTCTTGCTTGAATTCCAGTTCCTCACAAAGTCTGATGTGAATCAAAGTTTTCAAGAGCAGCAGTTTTGGACTCTTTAACCTGTTCTTGGAATGGAAGGAAACTGCACTAAAAATGCCGCACAAAATTGCTGGCTGAGGATTAAAAACTCTTCCAGGAGCATGACCCACTGAACCTTCATTATTTCAGATGGGAGTGATGAAGTCCACTGATTTCCCTCAGTTAAAAAAAAAAATCTTCATTTGTTTGTTTCAGCTGCTCAACCTGCAGGGGACAGTGCAGGCGGCCACCACCCAGACACAGACCAGGCCTCATCTTCAGCCGACAGTGATGACACCAACTCATCCAGCAACACAGATGAGGGCAGCCAAACAGAGACCGGTGAGAAGCAAAGCTCCACCAGCTCCGACTCTGCAGGCAGTGCCAACAGCTCTTCTGAGAAAGGAGGCGGCAGCAAAGATGATTCGGAGTCAACAGAGGACAAAGAATCCCAAAAGGCTGGTGATGGGGGTAACCAGAGCCAGAACACTTTCATCTCGAGGGAGAAAATGGACTTGAAGGTGGAGCCAACCAGCATGCAGGGCCCCATCATTGCCTTGTCTCTGGGCCTCGCCTTCACCCTCATCCTCCTGGTTTTTGTGGCCTGCCGGTTGCGAAATGTGCGCCGTCGATTACGAAAAGGCAGGCCACTTCACTCCAATGAGGCCGATTACCTCATCAACGGGATGTATTTGTAGACTTTGTGAGCACTCTCCTAGAAGACAGTGGGGTTTGGGGAGGGGGGTTGTTTTGGGGGAGGGAGGCCTTTTTGGAGAAAGGTTACATCAGTTTGTATTTGACAAGGGAAAGTATGTAAAAAGAACAGTTCTGTTTCTTTGGAGTGACACTGAAAGGACACTGATCTCCATTGACAGACAGGATCTGCATATTGTGCACAGGTGGACGTGGGGCTTTTTTGTTTGTTTTGTTTTTTGTGTTGAGTTGCAAGATTTGTTTGCATGAATTGGGAGAGCAAAAAAGGGAGATTTTTTTTTATCTGGAGCCTCTGTAACTAAAGTAAAAGTTTAATGTTTACATAGCAAAATAAGGTCAAATGGTCCCTACAAATTCACTGTGGTGAGACGATGGCAGTAGATGAAAAACGTGGGTCATGTGGTAAACAATCTTCGTAACCTCTGACCTCGACCTCTGATCCGCACACAAATTGCTGACATCAAGAGAGAAAATAGTTCCCTAACCACTACCACCTGTGTACTAACCCTCACTAATAACAACAGACTATGGTGTTACTGTCAGCAAAACACAGCTGAGTCCTTACCCTCTTCTTCACTGTAACTGTAAACAACTAATAACTCATGGTGGATGGGGGACTGTACACTCACAATCCCAAATGACATGACTCAGCGACAACAACACACTATGGGGTTACTGTTAGCAAAACACAGCTGAGTCCTTCCCCTCTTTTTCACTGTAACTGCATACAACTAATAACTCATCGTGGATAGGGGACTGTACACTCACAATCCCAAATCGCATGACTCAGCAACAACAACAACACGCTAGAGTGTTACTGTTAGCAAACACAGCTGAGCCCCTCCCCTCTTCTTTACTGTAACTAGTGTAAGTGACCAACTTCTTCATTTAATATTTTTATTTAAATCAATATTTTTTTTATTAGTTTATATTAAATGTATCTCAATTCCATACCACTTTCCTTCTCTCTCTTTAAATTTATTATTATTATACCATTTTGGCAGTCTAAATCAGTAAATGGCATCACTATTTGTAGTACTAATAGTTTATTAAGTATTAATGTACACAACATTTAGAGTGGCCAAAGCTTCTTCACAAAGTTTATTGAAATGTTCAATATGACTTGTAGCAAATTAAATACTGTCAGTACACATTCCCTAAGGAAAAGAAGCACTGTAAGTAGCGTCTGAGGCGCTTGGAGTGCATATTCTTGTGAATGGATTACTGTTCGTCGAGTGATTAATGAAGCCCGCTACAAGTGTAAGGTAGGTGAATCATGACTTTTGGCTTGATGTCACTAAAGTAGATGCATGTAGGTTTGTGAGCCTGACATTACTCTTGCAAAAATCCGTTTGCGTGACTTAGCGTCGTGGGAAAAACATGGAAAAATTAGGTCGGCGACGGAGTGCTCAAATCTCCGTGATTTCTGTGTTGTTTTTGTGCGTCTTGTACGGCATGCGTTTTGCTATTTTCTATGGCATGTTTAGTGCCGACAGAAACCGTGTTCTTTTCTCTACAGAGCTCATTTGATACAAAACCTTTAGCTGCAAGTCTTAATGAGTAAAATACTTTGCAATCAACCACCCCAATTTTGCTGCTTTGTCCCTTCACCCGCTCTCGCTGACCACAGCGCTGTTACCACCACTGTGCGTGCAGCGTAGCAAGGTCAGCGCTTGGCACTCCCTGTGTACAGCGCACTTCGGTCTGTGTGAAGTGCAGGTGTGCGCTAGTCTCTAGGGTCAGCGTGGGTTATAGTCAGCCGGCCACTCGCCCGTTGTTTATCTTTAAGCATCCACCCGCTTCTAGCGGGCAGTGGCGAAAACTAAAGGGACAGATTCAGACTGCTGTGTAGTGTTACAATCCTTACTCATTAAGTTACTGACACTGGCCGCAATGCACCTGAAACTGTGATAGTGTGAAATCTACTTTAAGTGTGTTGTTTCCAGTTTTATTCTTTAGATGTGTATAATCTATAATATGTAAACATATGAATGGGGAAGCCCTGCCACACGAGTTATTGCCAGTTTAAAATTAAATACAGTATGAGACTATGACTGAACTAAGCAATTCTAAATCTTGCACTACACTGTAACTGTCTTGGTAATTTTTCATGACCTCATAATAAAGGAAAAAAAAAAAAAAAGCCAAGGCTGCTCCGACGTTCCTTTATATTTACGCAGGAAACCGGTTAAAGGCTCGGGCGTGCCTCACTTATCTCGTCTGCAGCATATGCAGTGGACCACAGTATGTGGCCAATGCCATCAATTTGTTCAAGTGTAAACACTCCCATCGGCGTACATCGTCATCGGAATGATAGAAACCAACCCCAACCCCTATTTCGAGTAAAACAGTTACATTAAATATACCCGAAGTCGACAGAAGGCCGAAAGATTCTGCACCTAAAACCTCTATTACCTCTCTTCCGTGAAATCTTATTGATTTCAAGACAGAATTACCGTCAAAACATCTACAACATGCGCCATTACAATTCCACAATTCTCGCAAAATCTCGGCGTCCCGCCAGAGAGTTAATTCCCCTTTTCCACACATGCATGGAGGCCGTTTTTTGAGTTTGGTTGTGAGTGTGACCGAATAAAAATTAAAATGGACAGTGAAATTCAGAGCTGGCAGAGACCGGGTCGTCTTTTGGACATGATTGACGATAAATGGAGGGAGGACGTGCTTCCAATGGAGGACATCGCTGTACCTCAGATGGAACTTCCGGAGCTTGAACAGGACAATGGACCTTCCACAGAAACTTTGCAGGAACAGGAGCAGAAGTGGACAGATCTGGCGCTGCAGTCGTTGCACGAACAGACTCCAACATCCACCCAGAGCTGACGTGGTCTATCCTTTGCCTGACTACAGTAAACTAAGCCACAGGTACAGATTACACGGCGCTGTGTTCAACAGGTAGACTAAGATCTCTAGTATCAGAAAAGAATATTCTATTTTTGCAGAATACGTCGCTTCAAGACATCCATCTAGGATTCTGGCACTGGTTTCTGTTTTTTCTTATTCTGTGGAATACACTGCTAGCATCCATGAATCAGGCATTGGTGCAACGGATTGGGGTGTGCAGCAGTGGTGATGGTCTATAGGCACATGGCCAGGGCCGACTTGAACGAGTTGAAGCACTTGGTGTGACGGGTTGGGTGCGCAGCGGTGTCTCTGTAGAAATAGAATACGTCGCTTGACATCCAGGAATCTGGCATTGATGCGACAGGTTGGGCGTGGAGCATTTTTTGTTTTGTTTTGTAGAATACGTCACTTGACATCCATCCAGGGATCTAGCTTTGGTGCAACGGGTTGGGGTGTGCAGCAGTTTTTCTGTTATCTGTAACATACATCGCTTGATATCCAGGAATCTGGCATTGGTGCAATGGGTTGGGTGTGCAGCAGTTTTTCTAATGGATAGAATACATCACTTGACATCCAATATCCATGAATCTGGCATTGGTGTGATGGGTGTGCAGCAGTTTTTTTGTAGTAATAGTATACACACACTGCTTGACATCTATGAATCTGGCATTGGTGTGACAGGTTGGGTGCGCAGTAGTTTTTTTTTTATTGTTTTGTTTGTTTGTACTTGTAGCATACATCACTTGACATCAAGGAATCTGGCACTGGTAAGACAGGTTAGGTGTGCAGCAGTTTTTCTAACGGGTACATCACTTGATACCCCCATCCTGATCATCATGTTGACCTTGTACAACTACTTCAGTACTGTGTTGTACTTGTAGTGTCAGAATTTAAAACAATCCATTTTAGAACTTTGGGTTTGAGACAATAACACTACTGTAATTAACAGTGTATCATTGTATGTTTCCAGAAATATGTTCACAGCCTGCAGTGCCAGCATTGCTCAGCATGATTGTGGGAAGGACTGCAGAAGAGTTCATCAGGTGGTCTATGGAGCACAGAGACTTGATCTGAAGACTGTTAATCAACTTAATGACTAATTAATGTCATTATATACTTTTTGTACAAAGACTTTATTATTTACAGTCTTTGCTTAATAAGTTAATTTTTACTAATTTTAGCAATAGCATTCATCTGCATGGTTCATTAGCAGCTCATTCCCAGTTCCAGCATCACAGTCTACTTTTAAAGAATTTCAGGGATTTAATTTTTTTTTTTTTGACAATGATAAATTGATATATATACAGTTTAAGTTGGTATTAACTGTTATAAGGTTAGATGGAATGGTTGGCAATAGCCAGTTCCAGCATCTGCTAGCTTTATGTGCCATTGGACGCAAGGGCAATTGGAACTAGAATGTGGAATTGTTGAAATTTTTGAATTGACAATTGTAATTTGTATACATGTATATTTTGTATAATGTTCTGCTTGTGTGTTTTGATTGAGTGTGCAGACCCTGTTTGAATTATATATGGTTATGAAACTGCTTGTTTTCCAAGTAATTCTGACTAGTTCCACAGCTGTTTTAATTTGCTGTTCAGGTTTGGTACTTCCTATTCAAGGTGTTGGGAGGGGGGCGGGGAGCATACCCAATGCCGGACTGCCTGTGCTAGACTGTCACCATCATCATCATGTTGACTGACTGCACTAATATGGGCAGCAGCAAATATGAGGCATAATTTTTGTTCCTTTCTATAATAGTTTGAAAGTTTAAAAAAAATATTAGCAATATGAATATGTCAGTTTACTCATTTTACAGACATACATATATGTGTGTGTGGGGTGAGTGTATGCATGCATGTAAGAGAGAGTACTGATGGATGACTGGAGAGACAGACAGATGGAGAGAGAGAGAGAGTATAATGTGAATGTTTGTCGTTATGGATGGAATGGTTTGCACTGGAGCTTTGGAATAAAATTATTCATTGGGATTCCATTCCTGGATTTGACATATAATTGTGTATGAAATCAGAACAGCCAATGATAATGGAACCTACGTGACTAAAGATCTGAAGTTTCTTAAGCTTGTTTCAGGCAGGCAATGTACATGTGACAGCAGTCTTTTCCTTTTTGGCTTGAATACACCTAGGGTCACACAGCATCAACACCTAAGGTCAGGGTCACACAGCATCAACACCTAAGGTCAGGGTCACACAGCATCAACACCTAAGGTCAGGGTCACACAGCATCAACACCTAGGGTCAGGGTCACACAGCATCAACACCTTGGGTCAGGGTCACACAGCATCAACACTTAGGGTCAAGGTCATAACTGTATCAACACCTACTGTGGTGGGGATCTTCATGTACAGCCTCCAGGTCATACCCTCTGCTGTTTATCTGACAGGGGTTTTGATTGTGTCGCAACAATGCCCACTGTGTCACACGTCACAACACCCACCATGTCACATACCATCACAATACCCACTGTGTCACATCTATTGTCAGAGCACACACTGTTACAACACATACTGTCACAACAACACCTACTGTATCACACCTATGTGTCATAACACCAACTGTGTCACAATACCTACCGTTACACCACCCACAGTGTCAACACCTGCCACAACACCACCCACTGTCACAACACCCATTGTATTAACACCCACTGTGTCAACACCTACTATCTGAACACCCACTGTGTCAACACCTGTCACAACACCCACTGGGTCACAACACCTACTGTATTAACACCTACTCCAGCTACTGTCACAACACCTACTATCACAACACCTACTGTCATTTGTGTCAGTGTCACGACAGCACCTACCTGCCAGGTCTGGTCAAAAGATGCAACGTGCATCTACTGTTCCAACAAAGGTACAAAACTCGCCTAATGTTGCAACAAAAGAAACAACACGTCTGCATGTTGCAACACAAGACCGCACACATCTTGTTTCAACAAAAGACAACATGCATCCACTGTTACTGCAGACGACACCGTATGCATTCCTTGTGGCACGATAAAAGATGCAACATGTACCCTAAATAAGTATTTTTGCTTGCTACACGGCCCAAGTGTTATGTTGTTAATGTATTGTTATCATATATGAAATAAATTTGTTTAAACCAACATGTATCCTCCTTGTCATGACAAAATTTGACTATCATAGCAAAGTACACCTCATCCACTGTCATCAGTCCCTACCATGCACACACACAGTCAGAACAAAAGAAAACACAGTCACTGTAGCAGTACACAACACGCATCCACTGCATTGCCACAAAAGACACAACTGTGGTTCAAGATTGACATGGAAGTTTATTATCAGATTTGCTGCAACAGAAATATTTTTTATAGTTCAATAAATTAGGGCTGAAATGTAATCAATTTCCACTAAATGCACTGACACATAGTTCAACTTGTATTTTCTCAAGTGCCTTTTATTACTTGGCAGTGGCCTCCATATTTCAAGACTTCAAAAATCAAAAACCTCCATGAGAACAAAGGTAACCAACTGTGGAATGAAATGCACACTAATAAAATTATATATTAAAATATGCACACTAATTACATCAATGTATATTATGCACTGCATTTGCAAAGCCACCGGCATTACTAAATTACACAAACTTACTCACATCAAACATAAATGTATATACAGACTAACGAAGCAAGCGTTGGCAGCAACTTTCCTTCAGTGTGAGATTTCCTACAACATTAGCTTTCAGTCTTAGAAAGCAGTTTCTGAAACAGACTTGCGCAACAGAACTGTCTGAAAGCACATTCCTCTCAGATTCAATTCTGCTGAAAAATAAAAGGACTCGAAGCATCTGCTATGCTGTTGCCTTGTGGTAAGTTATACAGTATTCATTCAAGGTCTTGAAATGAGTTTCATGGATAGAAGAGAGCAAAACAAAAATAATCATTCTTGTAATGTCACAAAATGTGCTATTCTAGAACCAGCTGTATAAACAACTCGTGACAAAAACCACAGCAACATACATTTCAACAAACAGAACCTTAAATACTGTAAAATAAAGCATTCTGTGTGAAAATGCTTCCTTGATTTTTATATTACATTCAATTTTTAAACCTTGATTTGACAGTGATGGATAACAGGGACTGGCAGCACAGAACAATGGTGAGTGTCCCAGACTGCCCATACTGCACACATCCATTTTTATTTTTTTATTTTTTTTACATCAGGCATGAAAGCTGTGTGTTGACTGCATGCTGCCAGAAGAACACAATCAAAGAGGCTGTGAACAACCAACATGCCAGACGTGACACCTGTTTTTTCTGTAACAGTCACATGAGAGGAACCAAACTGAAAATAAAACCATTAGAGCACATCAAAACAAAGTCCTCCATCTTCAGTTTTTATTTTGATTTCTTTTATCTGTTGGAGCTAAACAGGAAATAAAACCAATGGAGCACATCAAAACAAAGTCCTCCATCTTCAGTTTTTCTTTTGATCTCATTTACCTGTTGGAGAACTGCAGACACTGAATAAGTGAAACATTGAAAATAAGTTCTGTTCAACAGGAAGAAGAGATCCAAATAAAAATCTGAAATCACAGATTTTGTTTTGAAATGCCCTTATTTTTTTAAGACTAACAGTAACACTCGCCTTTGATTTTTTTTTTAACAAACATCCCCCCCCCCCACTTACAAATGAACACACCCACACCCACACACAGAGTTATGACACATTCCTGGTCAATTTGGCAAGAAAACAAATCGGACGGATGTTTTAAATAATCGGTGGAATATAATACTGATTTTTGTTGTGTAACTGTGATTCAACATTATTTCGAGGAGACCAGGCTGGCACAAAATTCAAACAAACAACCCAGCCCAGTCTTCAGCCTTGCAAAGACAGCTTTTGTCAAAAAACAGAAAAACATTGCTTTTGTGAACACTAACATATAAATGCAGCTTTTGTCAGCAGAGAAATACAGCTTTTGCTGATAGAGAAACGTTGCCTTCTTTCAGCAGACAGAACAATGAGCTCTAGTCAACAACAAAATACAGCTCTTGAGAAGATGCAGTTCTTCTCCACAAATAAAATAATACAGATTGTCAACAGATGTAATACCAGCACAGCTTCTGTTTGTGAGAGAAACACAACTGTTGTCAACAGACAGTGGAATACCACTTCTGCCAACAGGCTAATACATATCTTGTCAACAAATGGAGCAAAGCAGCATTGTTACAAGAACAAAAGGACTACCGGTCTTGTCAACAGAGGGAATACAGACAGCTTTTGTCAACAGGCAGAGGAAAACAGCTTCTGTCAATTGAGAGAGAAATTTACATCAAATTTCTGAGATCACAAGTTTACGGAAAAACAATTCAAGATGATAGATCAGCGTGCTCTGGAAAGCCCATACGTGCTCCAACTTGTCTCTCTGGAGTTTTCCCAGCATTGCCTGTAGAACAGTTCCGATGTTTATCTGACTGACACTGGCCCCCTCAAAGAAGATCATCCAGCATTTCCTCTTTCTATTCCTCTCTCCTCCAAAGAACCAACGGCGTGACTGATGTCCCTGGCTTTGTGCCAAGGCAGCGTGAAGACTTTCCTGGGATGGGAGGCAGAGCGCACAGTAAATATGGTACATCGTGACCAATGTTTCACTTCTGCTTCTCTCTAATGGTTCAAACTCTTTGTGGGTGCCGATGTATTGTGTGACTAAGTAGAAGATGCATCCTTGAAGTGAGTTCAGAACTCCGTGGTCACAGGATGTGTACACAACTCTCTTTTTTTCTTGTCTTTTTTAACCCCTTTAACCGTTGTTGTTTCTGCCCTGTCCTTGTCAAACCCACATCAGTGGCACAGTACCACATCCCATGTGGAGATGCATGTACTCTACTCCATGGTATAGTATGTGCGCAAATATGAAGTGGTCTTATTAGCATTACTTCTACAAAGTGTTCACACTGATAATAAAACTCTCCTTTTAAGATAAAACTGAAAACCCATCTCTTCTCTTCTGCATACTGATTTGTCCTTTTCTTTCTTCTCGTTCTCCCAAACCATCACCAATGAGGCCTGTATTTGTAGTGTGTGTGTGTGTGTGTGTGTGTGTGTGTGTGTGTGTGTGTGTGTGTGTGTGTGTGTGTGTGAAATAAAAGGAGCATATGTCCACAGGCCTTTTGGGAGTGCACTGGGCTCTTATGAGATGGGGTGCCATAAATAATCTATTATTATTATTATCTAGTACGCAGTATCAGCTCTTCTTCTATTGTGGTCAGTGGATTCCACAGCAGTTATGTGCACTGAAAATAGCTCGCCACAACCCCCTCCCCCCCCCCCCCCAACTCCATTTCCTTCACTGATACTGAGCCTCCATCATCCACATCTTCAGAATCAGATTCACATCGATAAGTTATGACACATCTATTCAGATCAATTGTTATCAAGGACAAATACTGATCATGCCTCCATGCACATCATATTGCTGCCTTCACATATTTAACATCTTATTTGAATAAATATATATATGTATAGATGCAAACACCATGAATATGTATTTCAGTTATATGGGGACACACTGCAGTAAACAGTAAGAAGCATCAAAAAGAAACAAACACATCCGCGCATGTTTTCCTTTTGAGTTGCTCAATGCTAAATCCATTCCTTCTCTTGTGGGTGGGGGTGGGGGTAAGAGGTATATGACATAACAGCTTCTTAACTATGCCTATGGAATCTAAATCCATTCCTTCTCTTGTGGGTGGGGGTGGGGGTAAGAGGTATATGACATAACAGCTTCTTAACTATGCCTATGGAATCTAAATCCATTCCTTCTCTTGTGGGTGGGGGTGGGGGTAAGAGGTATATGACATAACAGCTTCTTAACTATGCCTATGGAATCTAAATCCATTCCTTCTCTTGTGGGTGGGGGTGGGGGTAAGAGGTATATATATGACATAACAGCTTCTTAACTATGCCTATGGAATCTAAATCCATTCCTTCTCTTGGGGGTGGGGGTGGGGGTAAGAGGTATATGACATAACAGCTTCTTAACTATGCCTATGGAATCTAAATCCATTCCTTCTCTTGGGGGTGGGGGTAAGAGGTATATGACATTATAACAGCTTCTTAACTATGCCTATGGAATCTAAATCCATTCCTTCTCTTGTGGGTGGGGGTGGGGGTAAGAGGTATATGACATAACAGCTTCTTAACTATGCCTATGGAATCTAAATCCATTCCTTCTCTTGTGGGTGGGGGTGGGGGTAAGAGGTATATGACATAACAGCTTCTTAACTATGCCTATGGAATATCACATTCACAATGAAGAAAAATGAACCATCCAAATGCGGACAAGCGTTCAGATACAGCAAAAGAACACCCACAATTTGTCTACGGTACTCAACCGCATGGCATACATGCAGTACAGGATACACACCACTTTCAGTCACACTGTCAAGAAAGAATGATCCCTAGCAGCGCATGATATACTGCAACACTACACATACGGCCATGGTGACGCAGGTGGGCTAAACACAGGTAGGTACCACAACGGCCAAACAACAGTCCTTTGATTGATACAGTGCTCCACAAACACACTCACAAACATTCAAAAACATTTAACAGTTGAAACATCAGGTGAAGGGGAAAAAAAGAAAGAAAAAAAGAAAAACAAACTTAAAAACACAAGTACAGAAACGTATATAGAAAAAGAATTACAAAGAACTGGCAAACTGGCAACAAATTATTTGGGACTGAAATCTTTTTTTCTTTAGTCAATCAAAACTTCAGAGAAACAGATTTAAAACTGGAAAAGAAACGGTGAAACAATTTGAGTATTTCTTCTCTCTGCAAATCGGTCAAACACTGGGTAACAGGGACATCACAGACTGTGGGAATGTAAAGTGTTGCACCCAGCATCAGGTCTGGGGACTCGGACCAGCCCATCACATGGATCAAATTCACCTGCTGTACACTATGCACAGAGGTCATATACACCTGTTGTACATTATGCCCAAAGGTCATACACACCAGCTGTACATTATGCACAAAGGTCATACACACCAGCTGTACATATGCGCAAAAGTCAGACACACCAACTGTACACTATGCACAAAGGTCATACACACCTGCTGTACATTATGCCCAAAGGCCATACACATCTGTTGTAGATTATGCACAAAGGCCACACGTACCTGTTGTACATTATGCACAAAGGTCATACACACCAGCTGTACCTATGCGCAAAAGTCATACACACCGGCTGTACATACGTGAAAAAGTCATACATATTCATCTACCGTACATCATGTAAAATGACACCATTTACCTACCGTACTGCTATATTTTACGTCCATAAATATTCAGCTGTGGCACATTTTGCACAAAGATAGTTACAGTCAGCTGTCATGCCTTGTGCATGAAGATAGCGTCCACCTGTCACACACTGTGCAAGAAGATGATACACCTTCCATACAGAATGCACAAGGAATTTTAACAGCTGCGTACTACACCCTTCGCCTTCCAATGGCACAGGAGTCTTACAAGGCAGCCATCGACTTGCAATCGCTGCTCATCCTACACGCTTCACAAGGCCTTCACCAAGTTCTTTGTTGAAAAGTCACGGAAAAGTTGGGTTGTCTACGATTCTCACTGGACCCAGCTGCCTTATCTGGGTAAGACAGCAGCAGCAGCAGCAGCCACAAGAGCAGTGCTACCCAGTCTTTCAAATGTATGCAAGGTTAAAACATTTACCTTTTTAGTACAGCAGTAACAGGAAACATCCATCAATTTTGCCACAATTCAGCTTCGCGTAGTCATGGTCACCGTCTCCACACGTTTGCCTCTCTCTTTCAACATGCCACTGCGTTACACCAATGAGGTTCAGATACTAATGGTGGCAGCCAATTGTGGATGTATGTTCCCTGCTCTGACAAGGGAAATTACGCAACTGGGACTTGTATGAATACTCAGCCTGTTAAACTGTGTTACTTTGAGTTCACTCGTGGCTGTGGGAAGAAAGAAAAAAACACCAACAATATTTACACACACAAACACACACAGCTGATAGCAAACAACTGCAGCTCAAGCTGTTGGATCGTTTGGCACAACAGTTGATCACATAGTGATATATTCAAAACACAGCAAAGGAGCAGAGATGACACTGCTGTGACCTTGTCACAAGGGACACCACTCTCCAGTCACTCCTGTCACCATTGAATGAAAAAATTCATCTGGCTGACCTTGGGTTTGTACCCCAGCAAAGAAGTTGGCCATCTTGATGAAATCCCTTGCAATAGTGATCATCACTGACATCAGTCCTTTTACACATCAAAGTTGGACTTTTTGCTGTTTCTGCCATGAGCCTGCCTCAGTTTGGATGATACAGAAACATTCTCATGACAGAAAAAGTATATGCTGTTTTATAAATAACTGAAATCTCAGCAATAATAGTTCATGAGTTTGTGTTAAGAAGTAAGAACTGGGCCAATAAATCAACACATAATTTAATTATATTGGCTCCAGTCAAACTTTCAAACACCTCAAGGAAATGATGTGATGAGCAGTCTTTACTCAGTACTATGCAGAATGAAACCATCATTCACTGTACTCAGCATAAAATGACAAAGTAAGATGCGAATAAACAATGATTCACCATAACTGATTTTAAAGATAAAATGTCACTAAAAGAAACTGTAGAGAGAATCAAGAGTAGAATGGAAGGAGTTTAGGTACACCAAGCATTGAGTTCTCTCTGTGAACATTGCTTTGTTGTTGTTGTTTTTGACTTTTCAAAACACCTTTACTCTGGTGCTGAAGCTAGTCAAACAAGACAGACACAAAGTGAACACAGAAACAGTTTACAGGTTAACCCTTTCAGTTGCAGTACAATATTCACATCTCTGCCTTCACAGCCAAGCTCTGTCAACCAAACTCACTCTCATTCTTTCAGTCCCAGTAATGTATTCTAACTCTGCCTTCACAGCCAAGCTCTGTCAACCAAACTCACTCTCATTCTTTCAGTCCCAGTAATGTATTCTAACTCTGCCTTCACAGCCAAGCTCTGTCAACCAAACTCACTCTCATTCTTTCAGTCCCAGTAATGTATTCTAACTCTGCCTTCACAGCCAAGCTCTGTCAACCAAACTCTCTCAAACTCTTTCAGTCTGAGTAATATCCCAACTCTGTTTTCACAGCCAAGCTGCCAACCAGATCCACTCTCAACTCTTTTGGTCACAGTAAGGTAGCCATAACTCTGCTCTCATGCCAAAGCCCTGCCAACCAAACTCGTTCTCAAACTCTTTCGGTCACAGTACTCCATTTGTAACTGCCTTCACAGCCCAAGCTTGGTCAACCAAACTCACACTCAAACTCTTTCAGTCCCAGTAATGCATTCTAACTCTGCTTTCTCAGCCAGCTCCGTCAAGCAAACCTCACGCTTGAAACCTTTGCGTGCTAAACCAGCCTCACAAAGCAGAAAAGGTCAAGGTGAGCTGGTGTGTAATGTACAGATCCTGGAATGAATGAGCAGAGGTATACAATCCCACAGAGCTGATCCGACATCCATCCACTTTCAGCAGCTCCTGCTGTTGAATAGTTACACAAAACTGCTTCAGCAATTCAAACATGTGCCGGTTTATTTTCTTACTTTATTCATTTAATGATTGCCTCTTTTTTTTCTCCTTTCCTTAGCAACGCTCTGTATAACAAGTACTGTAATGTAAAATCAAGCAATGAAACCTGGGATGCTTATCACAGTTATTCATTATCTACTCTGTAGGTTCTACATCTAACAGCCTGAAGACTATCACAAGACACAATGTCAGCGTTGCTCACATCAAGCAAAGCCACAGATTCAAATTCCTGACATCCACAAGGACTTACAGTTGTGAGGCAGCGGAGCACACCACGACGTAACCTTTGTTTTGATTGGAATTCTTTGGATCAAGACCTGCGCTGTTCATACCCATTGCCACCTCTTCCCATTTCTGTGGACACTTTGGTGAGTGATGTTCTAGGTTTGAGGTAGAAAACTGACTGTCCCTCTCACCACAGCCGAATCAAGACAGTGTTGTACTCCACTTTCCAGCTCAACACCCACTAAGACGACACACGTATGCTTGTCTGACCCTTCCATGCATTTGCACCAACTGATCATGCATGCACACACAGACATGCAAAGGGGCCGCATGTGTATACTTGTGTATTCCTATCAATTGTATTAAAGCAGTAAGAGGCTTTGCTTCCCCAATGACCCCTCTGCACTGGGATTAGCAAAACCTAAACTGTATGAAGCATTCGCCTGCAAGCATCCCTCTGTCTTCCCTGCTTCCATACAAAGGCACATCCTCTCATCCATGTAAAATATTGGGAGTTTCTCTCCAGTATATTCTCTCCAGTAAATATCACTATCTGCGATAGTCACTGACAAACTCTCGACTGAACAGTCAAGCCAACAACTGATTTTGATCTCTTCATGCACATGCATCAACTTATTAACATTATGCATGTCCACACAAGCATGCAAAAAACATCACTGGCCATGTCAGAAATGCAGAACTGTTAAAGGAAATGCTGCCACATAAAGTGGCAAATAAAAAGTAACAGCTAAAAGTCTGGCTCTCCACTCTTTCAGTCTTCCGCCAGAAGAGTTTGCTAAAGTGTCACACTGATCTGACAACCCCTGTTTTGTGTGGAAGTGTGTGTTGCTTGGTTCACAGGAAAGGTGGAGTCTTTTGCTGTAAATGCTGTGTCTGATGTTGCGATGCTGTCAACCAAATGGTGCGCTGTCTCGGCCATCACTATGAGGCACGATAAGGGACCAAGCACTCAGCATCACACTGGTAGACCGGTCATTGAGCAGAAAACTTGAGTTCTGGTGGAGCAATCGCTGAGTACTGATAGGCCAATCACTGAGAAGCACAAAAATGGACCAATCATTTGGAAGCACACTGATGGAGCAATGACTGGTCCAATCACTGTGTAGCATAGCAGTGCAACAGCCACCGAGTAGCACATTAGTGGAACAATGGCTGAGTGACATCACTTGTGGACCAATCACTGAGTAGTCCACTGCTGATGGACCAATGGCTGATGACACAATCACTGGGCCAATCACTGAGCAGCCCACTGCTGATGGACCAATGGCTGTCGACACAATCACTGGACCAATCACTGAGAAGCACACTGCTGATGGACCAATGGCTGATGACACGATGAGTGTGCCAATCACTGAGTGGCACATTGGATGTTCTGCCCCATGTCCTCGGCATACTGGTTGCAGAGGCTGGCTCGCAGGCTGTCCACCTCACGCCGCAGCTCGCTCAGTTTGGACAGCCAGTGCTTGATTGTCTGCCCTTTCTCCGCCCCTGCCGCTGCCACCTCTCCCTTGTCCTCCTCACCGCTGTCTGAGACGGAATCTGTGGAAAGAGGGAAAGGGCGTTTACTGGGTGGCCGCTCCTGTGCTGTCTTCGCAGAGAAGAGCTGACAAAACCCCGAAAGCTCCAAATCAAACTCCCCGATGAAAGCTCCAAATCAAACTCCCCGATGAAAGCTCCAAATCAAACTCCCCGATGAAAGCTCAAAATCAAACTCCCCGATGAAAGCTCCAAATCAAACTCCCCGATGAAAGCTCCAAATCAAACTCCCCGATGAAAGCTCCAAATCAAACTCCCCGATGAACCTCAAATGCTGAAAGGTTGATCAAAACCACAGCAAATGAAGCCCGTTTGATGAGCCTCAAAATACTGATTACCCCGCCCACCCCCTGACAGACACTGACCTGTGACCCCCAGCAGGACGGAGATGTTGGGGGTCCTCTCCACATGCCCGCTGCAGCCAGACCTGGACCAGCGACTGCAGCCCTGAGATCCCTCCCCCCCCATCCCCCGTAGACACTGACCTGTGACCTCCCCCCCCCTCCCCACCCCGCCTGACACTGACCTGTGACCCCCAGCAGGACAGACATGTTGGGGTCCTCTCCACGTGCCCGCTGCAGCCAGACCTGGACCAGCGACTGCAGCCCTGAGATCCCTCCACCCCCATCCCCCGTAGACACTGACCTGTGACCTCCCCCCCCCACCCCCACCCCGCCTGACACTGACCTGTGACCCCCAGCAGGACAGACATGTTGGGGGTCCTCTCCACGTGCCCGCTGCAGCCAGACCTGGACCAGTGACTGCAGCCCTGAGATCCCTCCACCCCCATCCCCCTTAGACACTGACCTGTGACCCCCCCCCCACCCCGCCTGACACTGACCTGTGACCCCCAGCAGGACAGACATGTTGGGGTCCTCTCCACGTGCCCGCTGCAGGCAGACCTGGACCAGCGACTGCAGCTCAGAGAAGCACAGCCCCAGCTCTGCCATCAGGCGGCGCTGCAGACGCAGTCCGTCGTCGGTGGTGTGCTGCTCAAACTGCGTCATCTGCTCCCGCAGAATCAGGTTCTGTTCCATCAGGTCCTGGTTCTGGCTGCCCAGCTGATGGAGGTGGGAAAAAGATGCAGGGGATGAGACTGTGTCCATGCACTTGCGCTGGTTTGTGTGTGTGCATGCGTGCATATGTGTGTGTGTGTGTATGTGTGCGTGCGTGCATAGGATTCTTTTTTCTGTTATCATTATTTGTAACTGTATATATACATATTTCTACATTTAACTGCTAGGTATAGTTCCACTTTTGGGAAGGGGTGGGTGGGTAGGGGCTATTTGTATTTTTGGTATGAATGTCCTTTGGTAGTTTTTAACTTGTGAGAGCTTACATGTATGCACTGTGTGTATCTGGTGCCGTGAACATGTGAGGTTCTGTGTGGATTTTTTTAATTATACGTTATATATCAATTCTCATTCATCCATGATGGGGAGAAAAAGAAAAAAAGAATAGGGAGAAAAGTGATCCACTGAACATCAGCCTGTCTGCCTTTTTCTTTTTTCCACAGAGTGAAAAAAACAAAAAAACTCTGGTGGAGTTTATGTACCGTATATTTACATGCATGCCAGGTGAGAGTTACAGTAGGTGACTCAGGTCTTTGTTGTTGTGCTTGTGTGATGCCTTTCAACTGTTAATTAACTCCTTTGGGTGTTGTTTCCACAAAGTGGTCGCAACCATCTTGCCGTTTTTTCTCTTTGCACTCAGTTTTGCCTCTCTTTTTCTGGGCTTTTTTTTCCACCAACATGGGTGGAATTTGTACATAATTTTGCCACAGTAACTGTTATCAACTGCCATGAAATCTTTAAACATACCATGAAGCTGAGGGGCGCTTATCTGAATTTCACGGGAAAACAACCCCTTGCAGAAAGACTCTGAACATTTGAGAAAGCGTAAAGTTGGAGGAAATTTACGCCACTGACAGTTTGTGAAAAATGATGACACGCACACACCTATACAGTTTAGACCATAAATAAAACGGAATGGGCCATGCGTCTAAGTAGGCGACACAGTTAACTGGTGTGACGCTCTGACCAGCTACCTCTCACCATCCCATGACCCTGACCGACCTCTTTGACCAGACGCTTGGTCTTCTCCACCTGCTGCTCCTTGTCCACAACTTCCTGCCTGAGTGTGCCCACCACCTCCTCCTCCTGCCCCAACCGCTCCCGCAGCTCCGTTATCTCCGCCTGCATGCGCGTCTCCGTCTGACGCAAACGCCGGTGTGTGGTTTCCAACAGCTGGGGGCGCACAAAATACATGTGTCATACACCGGCAAATGCCTAATGTTTACATGTGTGTGTGTGTGTGTGTGTATGTGTGAGGGTGTTTGTTTGCGTGTGTGTGATGTGTGGGTGCATTTGTGTGCGCGCACACACAACATATGGAAGCTTGTATAATACATGCACCACACACAACATATACTGAGACGACAGCTGTGCACAGCATAAAAAGGACATCATCCTTCCAGGTCTTTCAATGCAACCTTCATATTTAGCACCCAACACCACCTTTCTCTTTCTGCCCCGCCTCTCAGTCCCTTTCTGCACCCTTCACCCCCCCCCTCCCCCCCTTCATCTTTGTTCCATCCTCCATCCCCCTTGCCTCTCCCCATCTTTGTCCCCCCCCCCCCCCCGGGTCTTTGACCCCCCACCTCCATCTTTGTCCCCCCCATCCACCTTCGTCCCCCCCCCCCCCCACAATCTTTCTTCCCCCTCCAACCGACCAACCCATTCGCACCCACCCCCACTCACCTTCTTGGCTTTTTCAAGGTCGATGACGAGGCGTTCCTTCTCCTGGCGAGTCTGGTCCAGTTCGTGCTCGCAGCGGAACAGGTTGTGGGCAGCCTCGTCCTCCTCCCGCACGCGCTGCAGCTGGTTCTCCAGGTCCTGCACCCGGTCCTGCAGCACCGCATGCTGCTCCTCCAGCTCCTGCACTCGCAGGTCGCGCGCCGTCAGCTGCTTGCGCGCCTGCATCAGCTTCTGCTCCAGGTCCTCTGCTCGGAACTTGTTCTGGGCGTGCTCTTCCTTCAGGCGCAGGATGTGCTCGTGGTTAAGGCAGTGACTTTGAAAAAGCTGCTGCGGAAGTCTGGTAGAAGACTTACCCCTGCGGTTACACACCATTTTTTAAACTTTTATCATGAACGCTTGTTGAGTGCCTCATCTCGAGATGAGCCCTAAGCGCTTTACGGTGGTGGTTATAGCACTATTCTGTTTCCGAGCAGATCCACTGCACTCTAGTCATATGCAATTCGGAATAAGTGAGTGCAGCTTTACGCAGCACTACCAAAACCAAAACAGTATCGCAAGCAGAATCAACATCTGCAGCTTTACATAGCACTACCAAAACCAAAACAGTATCGCAAGCAGAATCAACATCTGCAGCTTTACATAGCACTACCAAAACCAAAACAGTATCGCAAGCAGAATCAACATCTGCAGCTTTACACAGCACTACCAAAACCAAAACAGTATCGCAAGCAGAATCAACATCTGCAGCTTTACGCAGCACTACCAAAACCAAAATAGTATCAAAAGGAGAATCAACCTACAAGGGAGTAAATTAGTGCTCAAAATACGTAACACAAGTACAATAACAAAGACCTGAGTCGCCTATGGTAGCTCAGGTCTTTGTTGTTGTACTTGCATGACATATTTCAAGTGCTAATTAACTCTCTTGTGTGTTGATTCTGCAGGAGTGCTCTGCGCCTCACTCTGTTTCAGGTAAGTGTCAAAAGCAGATTTGTTACAGGACCAAAAAAAGACACTGTTTGCAGGCTGTATGAGCACTTTTCAGCCCAGAAATCTGACCGGCTGGGGCCGTGAGGGGGTTTAGCACCAGCGAGGGGGACAAAACCAAGGATATTTCCTGTGTGTTGTGCTGGGTCTCCTCTGCAGTGGGCAGGTCGGCCAGGTACCTCTCCACGCTGTCCAGCTTGTGCCGCAGCTGCTGGTGGTTGGCTTTCATGTCCTGGAAACGTCGACCCCACTCCTCTACCTCCTTCTCCTTCGCCGCCAGCTGCAAAGCATGATGTTGTTACAGTAGTGTGCGTCGGCCACAGCTAGCAGGAATGCTGGCCATCACAGACATAAACAGCTAAAACATGTGTGCTTCGGTTGTGTGTGCGTGAAAATCTCTACATGGCTGAAGACTGAAAAGGTGTTGAGGAATCTATAAACAAACCATGATGGTACAAACGTCCAAGCAATCGCTTATCGCCAGGAATACTCATGCATACACACCACTGCACTGGGCTACTCATGAACACCTAACATACATGGAAATCTCTACGCAGCTGAAGACTGAAAGGGTGTTGAGGAATTTAACAACCCACAATGATATAAACGTGACAAACAATCCCTCATCACTAGGAATACTCACCCACAGGAATTTAGCAACCCATGGTGGTATAAACGTGACAAACAATCCCTCATCACAAGGAATACTCACACATCACAGCTTTGCTTTTGCCACTGTCAAACATCAGTTTTTAACTGCACTGGAATCAAATCATGCACTGCTGATGTACATGGAAATCTCTACGCAGCTGCAGACTGAAAGGCTTTTGAGGAATTTAACTGTAAACAATGGTGGCATAAACGTGACAGCTGTGCACCATTATCTCCATGGTGCTACCATGCCTACCTTGGCTTCCACAGTGCCGAAGTCGGCTTCCTTCATCTTCATCTGGGACCGCAGCTGCTGTAGCTCGTGCTCCACTGCCCTGCAAGGTGACAAAGCCATGCACATCAGTGATGGTCAGATGGTGTTAAATTTCCACCACTTTCCCTCACTCATCTAGTCCCCAGTACACACACACACATGCATGCACACACACACACACGCACACACACACGCATTCACAAACCCACGCATGCATGTGCACACACACACACACACACACACACACACACACACACACACACACACACACACACACACACACAGCATGTGTGTACGCATGCACACACACTTTATCCCTGGCAAAACATCATCATGTAGGGGATCCCAACAGAGGATGCAATGTCAAATTTGTCCAAATAATTCCATTTTCAGGTTCCATATGGGTTGTTCGAAATAACAGCTAAGCAACTGCAGTGATTTTGTTGTTGTTTTATTTTGTTTTTGCTGCCAACTGGAGCTTCTCAAGGTGCAGCCATGTTGCTGTTTCACTCTTTACCAATGAAGAGCAAAAAAAAAAACCTTCACTCATGACAGAATAAATTACACTTTTGTCACACACACTGGCTGTGTTCAGGATGTCACAGACACAGACTGCCAGACACAAAATGGCAGTGCCCACAGCTTCTTTTTTTTAGCCCCTTTCAAACATCAATTTTTAACAAAGTAGACCATGTAACTCTGATCCAAACATGTGAAAAGTTAAAAAGAATGCTATTTATTGTGACAAAACACCACATGCAATTTCTGGGGGTAAGCCCTCTTTTCAAGCCTCAAAACAACACCTAAACAACAGTTAAATGGTGACACTTTTTGATGTAGGACACTTATCTGCTTTTGTCTGAGAATGCTAGCAGTCATTCTTGCTTCAGACCATAACTCAACTGAAAAACAGCTACAGTGTATTTTTAAGTTCCATTCCTATAAATAGGGTTTTGATGGCCCCTTGCTTGGAGCCTCCTTTGAAGAAGTTCATCAACTGTGGGTTCCAGTGAAAGGTTCAAAGAGTTGGTCAGAAATGATGCCCATTACCCCAGCTGCTCCTCCAAGGTGTTGATCTCTGCATTCTTCTTGGTGCGCGTCTCAGCCAGCTCGGACTTGAGTGTGGCATTCTTGTACTGCAGCTCCTGGTACACACAAAGTCACAGATTGGCATATATACAAGGTCACTAACTGGTACACACAAGGTCACTAACTGGTATGTACAGGTACACACAAGGTCTCCAGCTGGCACACACAAGGTCACTAGCTGGTACATACAATGTCCCTATCTGGTACACAAGGTTACAAAGCACTCCACTCTGACCTTCTGCTGGACTATCTCAATTCTCAATTGTGTTGTAGCAATCACCTTGACCTTCTCCTGGACTATCTCAGCCTTGTCATAGCACCCAATCTGACCTTCTGCTGGACTATCTCAGCCTTGTCATAGCACCCAATTTGACCTTCTGCTGGACTATTTCAGCCTTGTCATAGCACCCAATTTGACCTTTTGCTGGACTATCTCAGCCTTGTCATAGCACCCAATTTGACCTGCTGGACTATCTCAGCCTTGTCATAACACCCAATCTGACCTTTTGCTGGACTATCTCAGCCTTGTCATAGCACCCAGTCTGACCTTCTGCTGGACTATCTCAGTCTTGTCATACGTCGTAACCCACTTGGACCAACCGCCATACTATCTCAACCATGTCATACCAACCCACCATGACCTTTTGCCCAACTGTCTCAACCGTGTCATATCAACCCACCATGACCATCTGCCAGACTATCTCATCCACATCATAGCAACCCACCTTGACCTTCTGCTGGACTATCTCAGCCTTGTCATCAGTGGCCAGGAGTGCATGTCGCAATTTGTTGTCCGTCATTTTCAGGTCTTCCTCCAGCTCCAACACACGTTGGCGCAGCTTCTCAATGATCATGTTCTTCTCGCGGATAATGTTGTCGGCGGCTCGCCGGACAGGCTCCCAGCGTGTTGGGTCCTCCTCCTTCAGCCCCAGCTGCCGCACCAACGTCTCCAGTGGCGCCATCTGCTTCTCGTACAGTGCCTGCATGCACCAACGCAAAACCTGTCACCTTTTCTTCTTCTTTACTGTGCTAAGAATGAATGAAGGGGGCACAGTAGTCAAAAGCTTGGCTGGCAAGCAAATAAATCCAGCCTTGTGGTACCAACACCTCCAGTGGTGCCAACACAAAACCCATCACCTTTTTTTTCCTTTTTTACTGTGCTAAGAATGAATGAAGGTGGCACAGCAGTCTGAAGCTTGGCTGGCAAGCTAATTAATCCAGCCTTGTGGTACCAACATCTCCAGTAAGTAAACATGGTGCTTAATGTCCACAGAAGCCATGAGGCTTATTAGGGACGGGCAGTAGAGGGGAAGGGGGATGGAGGTGGGGGGAGAGGGAGACTATATACCTATCGCTACACTGTCACCACCAGAATGACTTCTGCATTAAGGTTGGCAGCGATGAGAGCCATTGTAATGTTTCATAACTGTGAGGGACAAAGTTTCAAGACAGTGTCCACAGACCACAACTTTTGAAGAGAAAGGAGAGCTGAAGCAGATTTGAACCGAGGTCCTTCCGCTTATGAGCCTAACGCCTTACCGCTAGGCCAAACCGGCTCACACGTCTCCAGTGACGTCATCTGCTTCTTGTACAGTGCCTGCATGCGCCAACACAAAACCTGTCACTTCTCTTTCTTCTTTACTACAGTGAGAATGAACTGAGGTGGCAGAGTGGTCAGAAGCTCAGCTGGCAAGCTAAGAAATACAGGCTTGTGGGTTCAAATCCAGACTTTGGGCTCTCCTTTCTGTTCAGACATTCTGATTTATGGACAATGTTTTCAAGCCACTTTGCTATGACTCAGCGTTTATCTGTATCAATTGGTAAATTATGTTTTACACCCAGCGAACCAGTATGGTTATATCAGAGTGATGAAGAAGAGATGGAAAAGAAGATGAAGAAGAGAGAAAAGGAAAAGAAGGAAGAGATTGAAAAAAAAAGAAGAGAAAGAAGAAGAAGAAGAAGTAAATCGGTAGTTGGATTTGAAAATCCTGTCCACTGCACAGGCTAAGACAGGACGAAGAGGACATGCTGAGTTAGGAGGCAGAAGTGAAGAAACAGAAGAAGAAGGTCACCCACAGAAGATTATTATTACTGATTATTTTCATATAGCACTATTCTCTGCTCTGGAGAAGACTCACTGCACTCTTGTCGCACATGATTCTGAATAAGTGACTGTAGCCTTTTATAGCGTGCTTTAAAAAAGAAATATCCACTGAAGCGGTGCACTTACAGTGCTGTTTGGTTGCTACAGATTCTGTGTACACCGTACAACCATGTACCAGTTTACAGTGTCACTTCACTGAAAGCCACATAGGTAGTAAGGTGCATGTGTGTTTAGCTGTAACCTGACACCTGCACTTTCTGCGGACTGATCAGTCTTTTTCTTCTCATTGCACAAATCCATCATCAAAAATGCATGTATTTGTACTGTGTGTGTGTGTGTGTGTGTGTGTGTGTGTGTGTGTGTGTGTGTGTGTTGGGGGGGGGGGGGAAGAGAGAAAGGGGGGGGGGAGAGGGGGGGAGAGAGAGAGAGAGCATGTGTGCATCATGAAATGAGCATATCCTTCTGTCTTTGTAAGCGCTCCGGGCTCTCATAAGATGGGGCGCCATAAATAATCTATTATCATTATTATTATTATTATCTCAGATGCCTGCTGCTGACCTGTGTCTCGATGTGCTGATGGATGAGCTCCTCCTGGTGCTGCTGCTGCCACTGCCGGAGGTCCCCCGGTGACTTCTTCATGTTGCCCTGGCTCTGCAGCGCCTCCTGGTGGGTGGGGTAGCCGGGGGGCGAAGCCGTCGCCAGCCGGTCCCGGGCCCCTTGCAGCTGGCTCTGGCTCTGGCTGTTGCGCAGGATGGAGCGTGGCTTGGGTGTGCTCAGGCCCTCGGGGTACTCGTTGGACTTGCGCAGCGTGGGTGCGCGCATGTTGCCCGGGTAGTCGTAGCCTCCTCCTTGTCGAAAGAGGGAAAAGTTTCAACATTTACAACACTCGGATCCTCTCTCTCTCTCTCTCTCTCTCATCTTTTGGAAGACATTCTGAACTAAAAGCACAGAAATCTTCAAAAAATTACATTTATGACATTCACAGTCTAGATCTAGTCAAACTTCACATTTTTGTTTTTTGCACCGGTAGACCAGATGACCTCATGCTACTAGTATTGCACAAAAGACTGAAACAAACAAAAACAACAAAATGGTGGTGGTGGTGGTGGTGGTGGCAGGGGGTTATGAGTCAAAGAGAACACACACTGCACTAACAACAAAGTTTCAAAGTTGCAAGACAGGAAATACTGATTCAAAATATGCTACGTCATATCGGCATCATCACCGGAACTAAAGACCAGCATCATAAAACTCAGACATTAATAGTCTGTAACCAGGAACTCCCATCTGACCTCCGCTGCCATAGCCACTGGTGCTGCCCCCTGCAGTGCTGCTGCTGCCGTAGCCATCATAGTAGTCCTCCAGGAGTTGCTGGTTGCGGCTGCTGTTGGGGAAGCTGCGCCGGTGCTCGGGAGGCGCTCGATTCATCATTCGCCGCAGCATCGCCGGACTGCTGGTGGGACTCTGCTGGCCTGTCAACAACGTCCCACACAACACACTGAAGCTGCCTTGAGCTGCTGGGAACAGCATCACAACCACTGAATCAGGGCTAGTGTAACCTGTGCATAGGGCTGTTGTTCCCTGTGAACAGCATCACAACCACTGAATCAGGGCTAGTGTAACCTGTGCATAGGGCTATCGTTCCCTGTGAACAGCATCACAATCAGGGCTAGTGTGAACGACATCACAATCAAGGCTAGTGTGATCTGTGAACACCACCACCATTTGGGCTATTGTTACCTGTGAACAACATTACAACCAGGGATTGTGTGACCTGTAAACACCACCACCATTAGGGCTAGCTACCTGTGAACAACGTAACAGTCAGGGATTGTGTGACCTGTGAACACCACCACCATTACGGCTATTGTTACCTGTGAACAACATAACAGTCAGGGCTAGTGTAACCAGTGAACACCATCACCATTTGGGCAAGTGTTACCTGTGACCACCACCACCATTTGGGCTAGTGTTACCTGTGAATACCACAACCATTTGGGCTAATGTTACCCGTGAACACCACCACCATTTGGGCTAGTGTTACCTGTGAACACCACCACCATTTGGGCTAGTGTTACCTGTGACCACCACCACCATTTGGGCTAGTGTTACCTGTGAACACCACCACCATTTGGGCTAGTGTTACCTGTGAACACCACCACCATTAGGGCATTGCTACTTCAGTACCTGTGAATATCAGTCAGGGCCATGGTTACCTGTGAACACCACCACCATTAGGGTAGTGTTACCTGTGAATATTAGTGAGGGCTAGTGTGACGTGAACACCACCGCCATTAGGGTAGTATTACCTATGAACAACATCACAATCAGGGTTGTCAGCATCTCCATTATGACTTGCAGAAGCACTGTAACAAGTCTAACGCTGCTTCTCTATGTTGTATATATATCATGACCACCGAGTTTCTCTAGCTTCTTTCTTTCCCGCTTGCATGCAGTATTATTGTACACCATACACACTGATTTAATACAAAGTAAATCAAGCGTACAACAGCTGCACACAGCCAGTAAGAAGAGCCCAAAATGAGATGGGAATAACCAGCAAAACACACCTCCTCCTCCACCACCACCTCCTCCGGCACTACCGCCACCAGCCGGGTAGTGGTAGCCACTGGCGTCGTAGCCAGCAGGCGGCTGGTAGCTGTAGTTGTCACGTCCATACATCTCCTCCACCACCAGACCGTACTTGGATGGTTGGTACACCTGGCCCCCTCCCCCTGAGCTAGACATCCCCACCGCACCACCACCACCACCGCCGCCATCCCACGACTCCCTGGCAAAGTTCCGGAAGCGCTGGCGGGCCATAGGGGGAGTGAGGGTGGGTGGGGGGCGCTGGATCATGGGGGAGGGGGTCAGTGTCTCTACCTCATCCTGCCATCCTGAAAATTCACAAGGACAGAGGGGTCAGTCAGAGGTCACAGTTGCACTGACCGGCTGGTGCGGCAGCAAAAAAAGGTTCAGCACCACACTGGAAGAGTTATATTTTGTTCTGCGGGACTATGTCAGAAAATAGCAAGAATGCTGTTTGTTTGAATGTAGGTGAATGGATGGGGATGGTAGAAATTTGGTTAAGAAAGAAATTTCTGGTAGTAGGCAAAGCACACATGGCTATATTCTGATTTAAAGGGGAACGTTCGTCATATCTTGGGCCTTAACAGAGGGCACCTCAATTTCTACATCTGCAGTACCCCACTGTAGGCCGCAATCAGTAAATGTTCATGTAACTATCAACAGTGAAGTATTAAACACAGTGAATCAGTTAATGGCAAGTATATTGTGCCACGAAATGAATGTGTAAAGAATACAAAAATTACACATAATTTTAAACTCTAGGCATAGAAAGCACACACATGCATGCACAGCTACATACACACTGGGAGCATTACTCATATATATATTATGCATATTATGTATCCCATAAATATGTGACTGTTCATATACTTCAACCCTGTCACACCAGGAATTAACATCACAGAGCAACCCCCCCCCCCCCCCAATTTTTTTTTTTTTTTTTTATAAATATGACACAAATAACACATTTATACCTACAGAGCTCAGCCGTGAAGGTGGCAGGTATTTGGCAACATATGTATTTCAGGGCAGAAAAAAAGCAAAAGTATGGCTAGGTCACATCCACTGAACACAACAGCGTACTTGTAGATTGATAAGGTAATCCCTGTGACAACAAGGGAATGAGGCTAGGCTCTGTGACTCGTGTGAGCCGCCACTGCTAATCCCGCACTAAGCCCGTCTAATCCCAAACCAACTGACATCGTGCATACTTGGTAAGTGCTACATGTCTGGTCACATATGATACACAACACAGCCACAGCCTTGTAAAAAAAAAAAAGGAAAAAAAAAAGGGCTTGTTGCAATGCTTGTCACACCTGTGCCTGACACTGACAAAACGTATGACCATTTTGCAGCTCTGCCAGTGAAACACTCATTAATTGTGGCTCAGCATGGACTCAGCACTGCACTCCGTCTCCCAGCCTGGCGGGAATAATACTGGAATGAAGGCTTGGTTTTGTGGATGGGGCTGAAAGTTATGCTGCTGACTGTGCATGTTTAAGACCCCTTGGCAGCTGGAAATCAAGCGGCTGCCTGGGCCAAATTAACAGCTGATCCCCACTGGTTGGGAATGTAGCTCAGCTGGTTCAGCACTGGGTCCAACTCCCCAATACAGCAACAGATGTTTCTCCCTGGGTCAGCTTTCAAATCCGATTCTCTCACAGGGTTTCTAGTCCTAAAGCCTCCCTGTACAGACTAGTCCCATGCAGTCTTCTCCTTCTTCCCTGTAGTGTCAACTTCAACATTATGAAGACTGACACTTCTAGTACTTGCTGGGTTATGCTAGTGTTTCCATAATCCACCAAACTCTGACGTGGACTACAGGATGTTTAACGTGCAGATGTGATCTTTTTGCACGTGTATGTATACACAAGGGGGACCTCAATTTGTAGTCATATCCAAAGGACTTTTGATGAGTCGGCACAGAATATGACTCCAGGGAAATCTCAGGGCAGGCACAAAGGTCAAAGCCTACTATATAAGTCACCTATCCATTTGGTAACCACACTTGATTGTACTTTGGCTTTTGAGAGCAAATGCTCTTGTCCTGTGCCACTGATTCTCTATTCACATCTGTGTGCACATTAACATTCCAAATACTGGCAACCATGCCATTGTTTGGACACACCGACAAAAATACACCACTGAAGGCCGAATGACAGCTGCCCAGGTGCAGTGGCAGGGAAACTGAAAATGGTCATACACACAATTCGTCTCCTAAAAAGTGGGTGCTTCTAATACCTCCAGATTTTTTTTTTTTTTTTTTTTAAACGTCAAGGCCACAGAAGAAGAAGCTGGTCCTCAATACATCACACCCAAACACCACATACACTGGTACTAGTTGTGGCAGTGCTGCTCCTGCAGAGGCTGTACTAAACAGCAAATACTGTGCTGGTTCTGGCAGTGCTGCTCCTGCAGAGGCTGTACTAAACAGCAGATACTGTGCTGGTTCTGGCAGTGCTGCTCCTGCAGAGGCTGTACTAAACAGCAAATACTGTGCTGGTTCTGGCAGTGCTGCTCCTGCAGAGGCTGTACTAAACAGCAAATACTGTGCTGGTTCTGGCAGTGCTGCTCCTGCAGAGGCTGTACTAAACAGCAAATACTGTGCTGGTTGTGGCAGTGCTGCTCCCGCAGAGGCTGTACTAAACAGCAAATACTGTGCTGGTTGTGGCAGTGCTGCTCCTGCAGAGGCTGTACTAAACAGCAAATACTGTGCTGGTTGTGGCAGTGCTGCTCCTGCAGAGGCTGTACTAAACAGCAAATACTGTGCTGGTTGTGGCAGTGCTGCTCCCGCAGAGGCTGTACTAAACAGCAAATACTGTGCTGGTTGTGGCAGTGCTGCTCCTGCAGAGGCTGTACTAAACAGCAAATACTGTGCTGGTTCTGGCAGTGCTGCTCCCGCAAAGGCTGTACTAAATAGCTGTACCCAACTAAGCCCATCCAAATTTTCCACAGTGGAATTAATGAAGCATTAAATGAAAATTGTTTGATCTTGACTGCAGCGTTTACAAAGCCAGAAAATGACCCTCTACCTAAAAACAGACAACTGACTGATCAACAGAACAAATAAAATCTTCACAATGCCCTTGCCAGTTCAAATGAAATTTACCTTCTAGAACCACCCCACAAGTACATGGAGGCTGGGTATTCAGAAGCTGAGCAGTCCTTTTGAAACTGTGACAAGGCCCAAGCAGTCAATGACAAAGCACACCACTCGAAAAAGGCCTGCCCCTACTAACTGCTGTTTGCGGAGAACAGTCAGGGCGACTGGTGTATATCCCCGTTTCCATTACCTCCCCTTATCCAAACTTAACGGCACAGCAGAAGCATAAACAGGCCCGACAATGCCACTTGCGTTTAATCTCCCGCCATTCCAAATGCATGTACCCACAGTCTAATCAGGCAGAACCTTCACGGCTCAGTTCCCAGCATAATCAGGTGGAGGCCAGGCTGTTGTACCTCTGACACTGAGGAGCGTGAGAACCCACTCTACCACTGTACCAGCTCACTGGCAGTCCTTAAAGTTTAATCCTGATCTTCCAGTGGGATAACACAGGCCTTCTGCCTTCACATCCACACAACTAGGAGGTATTATGTATACAGATGCATCAGTTCTACCCTTGTCTGTAGCAGGCCTAACTTTGCATAAGACAACAGGTATTCTACCTTCACATTCACACAACTAGGAGATAGTATGTATACAGGTACATCAATTCTACCCTCGTCTGTAGCAGGCCTGACTTTGCATAAGACAACAGGTATTCTACCTTCACATTCACATAACTAGGAGATAGTATGTATACAGCTACATCAATTCTACCCTCGTCTGTAGCAGGCCTGACTTTGCATAAGGCAACAGGTATTCTACCTTCACGTTCACACAACTAGGAGATAGTATGTATACAGGTACATCAATTCTACCCTTGTCTGTAGCAAGCCTGACTTTGCATAAGACAACAGGTATTCTACCTTCACGTTCACACAACTAGGAGATAGTATGTATGCAGGTACATCTACTCTACCCTCGTCTGTAGCAGGCCTAACTTTGCATTTATAAGACAATAGGCATTCTACCCTTCATGTTCACACGACTAGGAGATAGTATGTATACAGGTACATCAATTATACCCTCGTCTGTAGCAGGCCTAATTTTGAAAAAGAGGCATTCTACCCTTCATGTTCTCATGCCTAGGAGATAGTATGTATACAGGTACATCAATTCTACCCTCGTCTGTAGCAGGCCTAATTTTGCATAAGTCAAGAGGCATTCTACCCTTCATTTTCTCACGACTAGGAGATAGTATGTACATCAGTTCTCTATTCATCTGCAGCAGGCCCAACTCTGACCTTTTCATGGGATAAGACAGTATGCAGACTACTTTCACGTTTATGAGACTAGGAGATAGTACACTAGTTGTGTAACCCCAGCTCTGGTCTTTTAATGGGATAAGACAATATGCATTCTACCCTCATGTTCATGAAACTAGGAGAAGTTGTAACTTGTATAATCCTTGCCCGAAGCCCTAACTCTGGTCTTTTGATGGGACAAGACATGCATTTCAGTTTTTACCCTCATGTTCATGAAACTAATGGGAGTTAGTTCATGCATCAGTTCTGTCCTTGTCTGTAATAGGCCTAACTGGTCATTTAATGGGATAAGATATACTGCACTGTGCAGTCTACAGGGTTTGCATTAACTGGTAATTTCCATTATTTTACTAGTTGAGATTAGCACATACTGGGGAGTCAATTTTCATCTGATCAAATAGTTTATATGATTATGATATATTATATACAATATGAATAAATAAAATAATAACTTAAAACAAGCAATTAGTAACAATACCCTTCATGGATGTTGTGCATAAAAAAATCAAGTCACTTAACACAATAACAGATTATACTTTCACAAAATGGAACTGAAATCCCTAAATCTGAAAGTATGATCTGACAATTTCTGACTGTGCAAGTACTTTTCACAGATCCTCAATAATTTCATTCTTCACAAACAAAAGTCTGCTTTGTGCCATTTACAGATAAAAACAACAACACCTGTATCATACATTTAGTTTCTTAGCTGTACTATTTACTGGAAGCTTCGTGAAACTAGAACCTAATGCAACACTGACTGTAAGTGTAACAGTGTAAGCACACTGTGATAGCCAGAAACACACATTCAAGATCAGAGACCCATTAAGCCACTACCCATAAACTTCAGCAAAAAGCATGGGAATTAAGAGAGGAAAACTCTGTTATTTCTGAATGCCAACATAACATGCTCTAATAAACATTAAGTAACTTCATCAAGAATTACGCACCTGCTTATATGAATTCCACACAGCTGTGCCCACATGTATCCGCACTGATCCAGTTGCTTTCAGCATACATATATAGTATACCAAGACTTATTCTCTCGGCCCCACTCAGCGCTAGTGCCAATACAGTCTAGCTCCAACCAGCCAGACTATAGCTACATTATATCTAACAGTAGTTTGTTGTCTCAGCTTTTGTTTATAATGCACTAGTAAATGACTTCAGCAACCAAATGTCATAAATCTGTCTATCATAAATAACCACTGCAATAAAGCAACACAAATTACCGGCCACCACATGAAGATAGTCCTGTTCACAAGGCCGTGGCACACATCACAGGGTCAGAGAGAGTGTGTTGACACAGAGTAGAAGCTCTGTGTGTGTGTGTGTGTGTGTGTGCACGCGCGCACGTGTGCGTGTGCAGGGTGCTTGTGTGTGTGCATGCATGTGTGCAAGCATGACAGTGTGCATGTACCTGCATGTGTGTGAATGTCTGTGTGCATGATTGTGCATATAACAATACAGGTGTGTGTGTGTGCACATGTGTCCAAGTGACTAGTGTGTGTATGAGTGTGTGTGTGTGTGTGTGTGTGTGTGTGTGTGTGTGTGTGTGTGTGTGTGTGTGTGTGTGTGTGTGTGTGTGTGTGTGTGTGTGTGTGTGTGTGAGAGAGTGAGTGAGTGTGTGTGTGTGTGTGTGAGTGAGTGTGTGTGAGAGAGTGTGTGTGTGTGTGTGAGAGTGAGTGAGTGAGTGTGTGTGTGTGTGTGTGTGTGTGTGTGTGTGTGTGTGTGTGTGTGTGTGTGTGTGTGTGTGTGTGTGTGTGTGTGTGTGTGTGTGTGTGAGTGAGTGTGTGTGTGAGAGAGAGAGAGAGAGAGAGAGAGTGTGTGTGTGTGTGTGTGTGTGTGTGTGTGTGTGTGTGTGTGTGTGTGTGTGTGTGTGTGTGTGTGTGTGTGTGCCTCTGTGTGAACAGTGTATCATGGCAGATAAGAGAAGACTTCCTGTGCAGAGAAGACTCAAGCTTTGCTTTGTCCTGTGGAGCTGGCCCCATATATGGGTGCCATCTGAGAGGCCAGCCTGACAGGCTAACACTGTCGCTACTAATTTCCTGTTGCCCTTTGTATACCCTAATACAGTATGTCCAGAGACACTGACAAAGCTGACTCACTATGTCCTTAAGAGGCTCTCTGTCAAAGCCAGCCAACAAATTGTACGTCCAGATTAAAGAGGACCCAAACTGATGAAGCATTATACTCATAGGGACTATCAATACTGCTGGAATAAAAAAATAGATTAAAAAAGACAGGGGGAAAAAAGAAAGGAAAAAAAAAAAAAAAAAAACGCTCACAGTCAGACTCTGAGCAATTTTTCAGTCAAATTATATATTATATAGTTTGTATAACAAATTTTTCAGATGTCTGAATGTCATGAAAACATGGTTGTGAGAGCTCTTTAAAAAAGTCATTTTTTTTCAAATCTGACATCATGAACAAAGCCAGCATGTACACATATAATTTCTTCATCCAGTCATTTTCTGCTCTTTACTTCAAACCAACATAGCTGGAGCACAGGGAGCTAGAATTTGAATCAAAGGGGGATTAAGAAAAGAAAACAAAGGTATATAAATACTGATGGAATTAAAAGCCTGCTAAATGAATTAAAAGCCTGCTAAAGGAAACATTGGCACATTTTGCTTTCAGGCCAACTTTCTTTACTTTAGCTGAGTTTAGGTTTCCTTTACTGCTTTAAACACTAAAACGGTTGGCTACTCGTACTACCGCTATTGTTATTTACATGTATGATCATGAGCATAAGAAATTCCAGTCTGAGCCTGTACCTGACATATTTTCACACAATTCATAATCCTCATTTCCCACAAGCAGTAGATCTTCTAAATTCACTTGACATGTTTGTTTCAAACAGTAAACTCATAAACAAACAAGCACAAAAAACCCACAAAACCCCCCAGAAAAAACAGTTGCTTGAATACATGTGCACAACCAACTCACCCTCCAAGATAGTTCCAGAATAGTTAAGTGAACAATGCTACTCCCATAACAATGATGATCCAAGTGATCAGTTGACCAAGTTTCACAAAAAGTCTACACCTAGCAATTGCTGTTAGGCTGGAGAACTGCAAATGCTGTATAGTGCTTTTAGAAGGCTTTCAAAAAGTCATGTACAGCTAGCAAATTCTGTCTGAACTACAAACACTGCACTGGGAATGAAACATGACGGAAGTTCTACAAAAATACCATGCACTGGGAATGAAACATGACGGAACTACAAACACTGTGCACTGGGAATGAACTATGACTGAACTACAAACACTGTGCATTGGGAATGAACTATGACTGAACTACAAACACTGTGCACTGGGAATGAACCACGACTGAACTACAAACACTGTGCACTGGGAATGAACCACCATCAGTTACCACCTCCACCCTCACCCCTACCACTAAGCCCCACTACACTAGTCACTGACCAAGCAGACAAGTTACACAGGGATAAAGTTACAACCCTAAAATCATAGGCACCTGAATTGAAATGATGCTGTTTTCACACTCTGCCATCTGAACATTCCCCATATGAAGTTTCTTGCCAAGAGTTCCACTTCTGGACATGTATAACAGTTCACACACACACACACACACACACACACACACACACACACACACACACACACACACACACACACAAATCAGTAACAACATCGAGTGCCTGTGCTTGTGTTCTGGGAGCCACCCAATAAAAGAGCATCCATACCTACACAACAGTGAATGCAGGTTAAGTAGTCCAAAGGCCCACAGCAGTGAAAGGAAAGGTCAGCAGGCAGAGACACATAAAAGCACAGGTTTGGACAGGCCGGCGCTGGACATGAAGCTCAACAAAGGCACCAGTGGACAAATCTATCAGTGGCCTGAGGGTCAGTAGACTAAGTGAATGGGCCCTCATCAGGTCTTTATCTGGGGTAATTGCAGTACTCGAACAACACACCCTGCAGGTTTAGGCACAGGTGATGGTATCAAAGGTCCCACCAGTCTGGGATAAGCAGGTAGCTGATCACCCGGTTTCTATCTGCTCCAGGTAAACTGGCCTTGTTCCAAGCCACCAAGAGATACCAGTTGTACTTGTAGTTGATACTGATGGATCCACATCTCCTTCCCATTCCAAAATGTCAGGCCTTGACTCTGACCCCAAAGCAGGGTGGGTTATTGTGAAATGACCTGATGGCTCCAATTGTCTGGCTTGCTGTGCCACTGACAGCTCTGGCCACAATTTTATCTATCTGCTGAGTATTTCCCTTGCTTCCTGTGGAGTTTTGCGTACTGCTGACAGCTCTAGAGCTGCAATTCTATCTATCTGTTGAGTACTTCCCTTTCTTCCTGTGGGGCTTTGTGTGCCTCTGACAGCTTTGTGTGCCACAAACAGCTCTAGAGTTGTAATTCTATCTGCTGAGTATTTCCCTTGCTTCCTGTGGGACTTTGTGTGTCTCTGTCTCTGACCACGATTCTATCTATCTGTTGAGTACTTCCCTTTCTTCCTGTGGGGCTTTGTGTGCCTCTGACAGCTTTGTGTGCCACAAACAGCTCTAGAGTTGTAATTCTATCTGCTGAGTATTTCCCTTGCTTCCTGTGGGACCTTGTGTGTCTCTGTCTCTGACCACAATTCTATCTATCTGTTGAGTACTTCCCTTTCTTCCTGTGGGGCTTTGTGTGCCTCTGACAGCTTTGTGTGCCACAAACAGCTCTAGAGTTGTAATTCTATCTGCTGAGTGTTTCCCTTGCTTCCTGTGGGACTTTGTGTGTCTCTGTCTCTGACCACAATTCTATCTATCTGTTGAGTACTTCCCTTTCTTCCTGTGGGGCTTTGTGTGCCTCTGACAGCTTTGTGTGCCACTAACAGCTCTAGAGTTGCAATTCTATCTGCTGAGTGTTTCCCTTGCTTCCTGTGGGACTTTGTGTGTCTCTGTCTCTGACCACAATTCTATCTATCTGTTGAGTACTTCCCTTTCTTCCTGTGGGGCTTTGTGTGCCTCTGACAGCTTTGTGTGCCACAAACAGCTCTAGAGTTGTAATTCTATCTGCTGAGTATTTCCCTTGCTTCCTGTGGGACTTTGTGTGTCTCTGTCTCTGGACCACAATTCTATCTATCTGTTGAGTACTTCCATTTCTTCCTGTGGGGCTTTGTGTGCCTCTCACAGCTTTGTGTGCCACTAACAGCTCTAGAGTTGCAATTCTATCTGCTGAGTGTTTCCCTTGCTTCCTGTGGGACTTTGTGTGTCTCTGTCTCTGACCACGATTCTATCTATCTGTTGAGTACTTCCCTTTCTTCCTGTGGGGCTTTGTGCGCCTCAGACAGCTTTGTGTGCCACAAACAGCTCTAAAGTTGTAATTCTATCTGCTGAGTATTTCCCTTACTTCCTGTGGGACTTTGTGTGTCTCTGTCTCCGACCACAATTCTATCTATCTGTTGAGTACTTCCCTTTCTTCCTGTGGGGCTTTGTGTGCCTCTGACAGCTTTGTGTGCCACTAACAGCTCTAGAGTTGCAATTCTATCTGCTGAGTGTTTCCCTTGCTTCCTGTGGGACTTTGTGTGCTGCTGACAGCTCTAGAGATGCAGTTCTATCTATCTGCTGAGTATTTCCCTTGCTTCCTGTGATCACCATCAGCACACCTTCACATGGTAGTGACTGAGTGCAGTGCTAGGTTCTACAGTCTCCCCACTGGGGTCAGCTAGTCCCTTGAGTGACATCTGAATGATCGACACCCCCATAAGCTGCTCCACTTCAGTGAGACCCAACTGAGCAAGTTCTTGACAAGTGAACAGTTTTTGTTTGTTTTCTGTGCAGTTGTTTCTGAACAAACAACTGAGTATTATATATGTCATTGTGTGTGCCTTTAAAAAATAAAAATAATAATAATTAAAAAAATTAAATGAAGATGAAAAATGAAAGCTTGAGGTTTTAAATTAACAAGTGAGAGTCCAACTAATGTCAATCAGAGCCATTTTCTTCTTTATCGCTTTGCTTCTTTTCTTCATCATATTTACTTTGCTCCTTTGCCCTCTTTCTTTCAAATCAGGCAGTAGTGGACACTCTCAGTCTCACCAAGAGAAATATAATTCTAATAATAGGGCTTGCACTTGGTCCGGAAATCTGCAGATCAAATGGTTTTACATTGCAAGACCCTTTGCTGCAATTCTATCTTGGGTTTGAATCCTGAGATTTTAAGTTAGTACATTATATATTCAGAGCCCTTCAGCAGAGTTTTGTTATCAATGTGATTTCAAGTGGTAATTTACATCATAAATATCCACTGGTATGTGATGCACAGTTTGGACAAACCAGAGAGCCTTTGTTTTCCTGACAAAAGGACAGTCTACAGGTCTACAGATCATACAAGTCAGGGACTGCAGACCAACACCCAACAGAGTACAGTCCCTTATAGTTATACCTTGTCACACAGCAGAGAGCCTTTGTTTCCCTGACAAAAGGACAGTCTACAGGTCTACAAATAATACAAGTCAGGGACTGCAGACCAACACCTAACAGAGTCCAGTCCCTTTTACCTTGTCACACAGCAGACAGCCTTTGTTTCCCTGACAAAAGGACAGTCTACAGGTCTACAGATAATACAAGTCAGGGATTGCAGACTAACACTAACAGAGTCCAATCCCTTTTACCTTGTCACACAGCAGACAGCCTTTGTTTCCCTGACAAATGGGAAGTATACCTACATATCTATCTATGCAAGTCAGGGATGGCAGACCAACACCCAATAGACTACAGTCATGACAGAAGAACCTGACCCACATCAAGCAGAGTACAGTTGAAAATTCCTTGCAGTGTCACAGAGTAGAAAGCCTTTGTTTCTCTGGCAATGCCTTAAACATAATACAAATTGAGCACTGCAGACCAACACCTAACAGAGTACAGTCCCTAGTTCCTCATCACACATCAGACAGCCTTTTGTTCTCCTGACAAAGTACGATCTGCCAAAATCAGTGATCGCATTAGACATTTTTCAAACCAGTGTGGCATCTTAAGTGCCAAAACTGGTTCACAGAATCAGTCGGACAATCACTGTAACTGGTCAGAAGATACGTGGCCATCTATACTAGTTACTAGACTCCTAGAGCTCTACTAGTACTATCAACAGTTAGCAAATACCCTGCTCCCTCCCCACCAAGAGCACACATGTATACAAATCCTCTCTCTGTGCTGTATTTTTTTTTTTTTAAGGGGTGTTTTGAAAACTGGTCAAACAAAATAATAGCTGGCCATTTATTGATTTTCCCCGAGTATATGCTGATCTTAACCAATGAAGGACTGGAAATTGTTATTAATACAAACCGTGTCAGACTTTGTATGCTTGTTATAATTATCGGATGTGATCATAAAAACAATGCTTTGAGTTTGAGTGATTTTTTTAGGGAACATAGCAGAATTTATTTCCCAGAAAAATATATGTAGTAATTCCTGCCTTAAAGTTAAACCAAAAATGTACCCCTTGCTATGCCCTTATTAAAATGTCACAATTATTATGTGTTTTGTAAAGTATTCCTCACTTCCGTACAGTGCATTCCTATAAACTCCTGCTCAAATCCAGATTTTGTATGCATTCTCAGATGGGGCAAATTTATTTTGGTTGATAATGATCTAGTATAATTAATCAAATTTAAACTAAACTAAAATGTGTCCAAAACAACAAGACATTTATTGATTTAACATTCCCAGACACATAAATACATCATGTACACTGACAGTCACAAGTTTCTAAAAGACACTACCACACAGACAAACATACATGTATGTAATGATGCATGTATACATCACATGCTTAAATATAAATATATACTGTTATACATGATACAAAATGCATACATTTACATACAGCAGAACCCATGTCCACATACCCACACCCATACATGCACACACACACACACCCATGCGTCTACAGACAAAACAGGCAGGCAGTGCAGACAAACACACAGGCCGGCTGGCAGGCAGGCAAGGAAGACAGACGTATGCATACACTGATAGTGATACAGACACATGCACTGTTTGTCAGTGCACAGACAGACAAAGAAAGAGGCCGGCTGGCAGGCAGGCAAGGAAGACAGATGTATGCATACACTGATAGTGATACAGACACATGCACTGTTTGTCGGAGCACAGACAGACAAACACACAGGCCGGCTGGCAGGCAGGCAAGGAAGACGGACGTATGCATACACTGATAGTGATACTGATACAGACACACGCACTGCTTGTCAGTGCACAGACAGACAAACACACAGGCTGGCTGGCAGGCAGGCAGGGAAGACAGACGTAAATGTACAGTAACACTGACATTATGATACAGACACATGCATTACACACACCTGCTTGTGGTACAGTCCCTGCCTCTTGTGTGGCAGATGTCTGCAGCATCTTCTGGTAGTCTGCAAAAAATGTGGCCAAGCAATCAGTCCAAGTTATACCAGAGTCACTGTGCTGTTCAGTTTTAATTTAAATGTCTGTTGAGATGTCAGTAGGTTGACCATTATACAACATCACACAATGCACAGAAGGAGAGACAGAGGAAAGTTTGGGGGGTGGGGTGGGGTTTGGGGGGGGGGGGGGGGGGAGAATGAAAGACAAAATCACAACATGTTTTCAGATCTCCAGTTTGACTAATCCTGTTAGTGTAACTGTAACTGTACATAGCAGTCCATAGGATCAAATCCCAACTGGCATGGCTAGTCTTTGTCTATCCTACTTGACAATAAAAAAAAGAAGAGTTAATGCAGTAGTCGTAATCACACAGATCTGCCAAACAGATTGCTTGGACAGCCCCAATTTGAATCCTAAACATGGCCCCTCAAAAAAACACTCCTGGAACTGGAATTGGAATGAACAGAATGCATATTGGGACATTACATCATATTTAAACAACAACAGGTTTCAAATGCTGTCCAAATAATGTTGCTTCAAGACAAGTCACAAAAACCATACTATGTATGACCTTCTAGCATACAAGCTTTAAACTACAAAACAAACAAAATAAACATGCTCTTTGCATCTTTGGTCTGACACACCTGTGACCTTAAAACAAGGTCAAGGCTATCACACCTGAAATAAACTGTTAACTGGTCAACCAAGCAAAAAATAAACTTCTTAAAATGAAAGCAATCAAAGTTAGGTCACTCATGGACCTTTGTTACTTAGCTAGCTCATGGCTGGTCAGAAGATTTAAAAAAATAAAAAAATAAAATAAAAATGAGCAAGTAAAGATTTGGTTGTTTGCACCAAAGCCTACACCTAAGCCTCGCTTTTAATAATCTCAAATCTGCGTTCCCTGGGTGACCTCACCTCAGGACTTCCACTTAAAAACAGTGCACCTACCAGGGACATTGGTCTGCGTGAACTGTGATCCTTGGGACTGGGAGTTTGGACCATCCATGCCTCACAGCACAGAGAACTTGGCTGCAGGACCGTCCAGATCACAGCTTCTCGCTCATGTACACGCTTGGCACGCCGCTGGTGTCCCGCCCCCCGTCACAAGCTCTCCTTGGGATGGCCGTGGTAGTTGTTTGTTTCAGCCAGAGCTGGCGGTGTGGTCGCCAAATGCTTAAGTTCTCTGCTTGTGACTCACATCATTCTCTACATCATCCTCACATCATGTCCATCAGGTCTGAAAAGGGAAACAAGAAACTCTGATGACTGTTATTGTTAACAACAAAATATTTCCTGCTTCTTCTTCTTCTTCTTCATGTTGAGGGCCCATGATCAAACTGCTGATCATTCTGGTGCCTAGACATTTAATAATAATACATGTATACATACATTTTCTATAGTGCTAATACTGCTATTCCCTGCTGAGTGAGCTCAATGTGCTTGTTCACATGCACTGTACATAACATATCCCATTTACATTTACAAACATATATATATAAATATATCTATATATCTATATATTTATATACAAGCAACTGAATGCAATACTTAACAAATTACACTAATATAAAACAAGTATTTGCAAACCATCATATAAAATAGCTATTATAAAACATAAACATCTGGTGGGGATTCGCTAAGTAAGTGTTAAATTTTTTTTATTTAATAGGTGAAGGGAAAAGGAGATCTAGTTACTCCCCTGCCATTACAAAATATAGCTTCATTAATGTGTGTGTGTGGGGGTGGGGGTGGGGGGGGGAGGAGGAAGAATGAAAATAAAAATGAATTCATTGCTTTTGAGCCACAGGGTAAGCCACAGGGTAAGCACTTCATAAATTTCTGGTATTATCAATTTACATGTCATTATCATAATGATTATCATTATGTCAGAACTGAGAATGTTACAGGAATTCTATTTTTTTATACTATGCGAGTATGAGCCAAACTTAGTAGAGCATGCATGAACCACAAAATATGTTGCTGTGACAGTGTGAGCAAAAACAGATAGATCTACAAATGTACAATGTATACATGTATAATAATATTATTATAAACCTGTTTGAATACACGATGCTGCATGTTTTGTTGTTGAGAACTGGTCAAATAAAATAACAGCTGGTACCTGAGTGAGATTGAGAGAGTCTCTGACTGCTGATTGGTAATCTATTTTTCCCTATTAACTATTAATAAAAAATATCTATTAATACAATAATACTATTAATAGGGCACAGGGCTCAAGTTTCTTCTTCTCTGTATGCAACCAACTTCTATATATAGAAGTATAAGTTCACACTGAGAATGCAAGGGGATGTAACGGGATTTGGAGAAAAAATCATAAAATCATAAATGAGAGTTAATATTAATAATAAATTTAAATAAAATCAAATAAATGAAATGGAATAAAAATCAGATAAATATCATCAAGAACTTATAAAAATGAGGATGCCTGTGACGGGGTCTTCTCCCGTCCTATACAGTTCTTCATAAGAAGAGTGAAGATGAACATCTAGATCTAACACTAGTATTACTATATTAGTCGTAACAGTACACAAATGTAGCGCAGAAGATCACTTCTGTAATTAATTTTATTAAAACCTGTCCATTTCGATTTCAGCTCTAAATGTGATAATGGAAACCGCCGGAAAATGGGGAATAAAGTATTGTAAAGTACAAGATTACCAAAGAGTCCATTGTAAAAATTAAAATCAAGTATTTTCGACTGCTCTTCCCCAAAACGTCTTCGATTGTTCGAAATGATTGCGTTTGGCTGGCTGTTTTGAGCAACCAAGAGTTTGTTGCTATAGCTACAACTTGTAGTACACTTAAAAACTGGTGAAAGATCCTTGAGAAAAAAAATCAGTTCAATACAACCGACTCACCACAATGGTTGACGACACAGATAAAGAAAGAAGTACGTTGTCTAACTTCTCCGTGTTGGTTGACATGCACGTTCTGACATAGTCTCTGACAGATTCGCTTTGTTTTCCAGTCAGACGGGAGACAACTCGTCTCACGAAGGTTGTTGAGTAGTTTCGTATTGAGATAAAGCAAAACGGAATTAAACTAAAGCTACGTATTGTGGGTCAATATAATTAATTTGGACTATAATCTTGTCTTGATAGTCCACTTTCTTTAAATATGTCTTCAATGGCAGCGAGTTTCCATCCGAAAATATACTGTGAAATCACTTCTAAACTTGCAGTATTCTTCCGGCGAGCGCCCGGGAGACACAGACGAAGTTTAGGTTAATTAATTTGTTTATTAATGCAAAACAACACCCAGCTGTATTTACATCTCTTCTGAAGCACGTGAGCGAACGATTTTGATACTAAAACCTGTTTACTGACCGCTGCATACTGAATTTTAGTGTTGCGGATTCTCGTAAGACCGAATATTCTACAAAAACACGCATTCAATGGACAATGATTCATGATCAAAAGAAAAAGGCCCTTCAGATCCTAGGTCTATTTTATTGACTCACTGTAATTCGTGTGAATGTGATTGTGATAGATGAAGGAAAAAACTACGAACAATAAAACACGCGCATGAATAGAATTTGCGAAAAAGACCTACGAAACATTCCTTAATTTTTGTAAATGTGATGGATCTAGATGCAGTGCGAACTTCTAAAATCTAAGTCGAGATTTTTCACGCTCGACTTTGAGAGGGATGCGAAGCAGGAAAATGTAGATTGGTACGATGCAACGCATCTGATCTGATAGTTAAGTGATCCTGGCCCAGCGAAAATTGATTTGATTTGATTAGAAACAAGCAAAACAAACAAAATCAGATCTATACACCCGTTCAAATGCTTTGGGGTGATTTGTTTGATGTGAACAGTATTGATGCTTGCTGTTACTTTTGTTAGGATTAAAACATTGACTGTATGACTATGAGTGTAGCAAGTGTGCGCTTTCATTTTCACCAGGCAGTTTTGTTCCTGATGTCCAATTCTAGTTATGCAACATCTATACATTATTAGTAATTACGTTGTATTTGTAATTACATGTGTACAAATTTGTACGATATGTTAAATTGTTATTTCACACTTCACTGCATATATATTATTGAGACACCTGTGAGTTGACTGAGCATGTTTGAGTTCAAATTATTATTGCAGAGACAGCAGATCTTATGTATAGTATAGTGATCTAGAGAGGGAAGAGCATTGCTGACAGGGTTGTTTTTTTGTGACTGTTGCTGGGTGAATTACTGTTGCAGGGAGAGTAGATGTGATTGGGAGAGGGTAGAGTATTGCTGACAAGGTTGTTTTTGTGACAGTTGCTGGGTGAAGGGGTAGATCAGTGAGGCAGCATGGCGCCAGTGGATGAACAGATGGTGGTTTCTGCCGGACCTGGGCCCCAGGGGGGAGGCAGCATTCCTCTGAGCACACTGATAGAGTATGCCACGCAGCGCACCTACCATGAGCTCACCGTCCTGTCGGAACTGTAAGTAAACTGTCCATCTCTGTCACTCAGTCTGTATGATTATCTTGAGGTACATTATGTGAGTCTGTATGATTATCTTGAGGTACATTATGTGTGTTCAGCTATGTTTGCATTGTTCAGACTTCAGTGCTTTTACTCTTAGCTTCAGGGTAGGCACTTTAAAAAGTTTCTGTTAGATTATTATTTGTAAGCTGAGCTACTGGAGCACAGTGATACTAACTAGAGTACACCACACAGTACACCTACAGTGAGTTTACAGTCCTGTCTGAACTGCAGCTAGTGTAAGTTGAATCAATGGAGCTTGCTGATTGAGTACACCACACAGTACACCTACAGTGAGTTTACAGTCCTGTCTGAACTGCAGCTAGTGTAAGTTGAACCAGTGGAGCTTGCTGATTGAGTACACTGCACAGCACACCTACAGTGAGCCCACGGTTCTGTGTGAACTGTAAGTTGTGCTAATGGAGCATGCTGGTACAATGATAGAGTACACCACACAGCACACCTGCAATGAGCTCACAGTCCTGTGTGAACTGTAACTGTAAGCTGAGGTAATGGAGCACACTAAGGAAGTGAAATCTATTCACCAGTGTAGTTGAAATGTAAATGTCTGTGATGACATTACAAAACTTGGTGCTTTATTACTGCAGACTTAGTGGTATTAATTACTCTTTTACAGGAGTCACTTTTTTTATTATTAACTATTGCTGTTTCATTACAACTTATATTGTTATAATTGATTTATATGTTACAAATACAACTGTTTAACTTCTGTCCATGTAACTTTGTGAGATAGCATAATTAATTGTAAACCTTAATATTGTCTGTGTGCAGGCAGAAACTTGAAACTATTAGTACTATGCTGACTGAGTTTTTCACTGGTGGTGTTGTGTTTTCAGGTTGCCGAGAAAGACAGACATGGAAAGGTAACACCTGTCATAAAAGTTATTTGTAGATGATAATAATTTATTCTTTCACATTTTTTAACCATACAGTTGTCTTTATGAGTTGTTTGGAGGGGGGATCCTTTTTTTCTTTCTTTTTAATTTTTTAAATTATAGTAGCAACTAGCATGCATGTAAACTTTGGACAGAAAGAAACATGACATGAAAGCATAATACACAGCATGAAAAGAAGATATGCATGTACTGATGTAGTCATAATTTATGAGCACAATTTATTTTTCATTTTTTATATTAACCACTAGCATGCATGTAGACTTTGGACAGAGAGAAATGACATGAAAGCATAATACACAGCATGAAAAGAAGATATACATGTACTGATGTAGTCATAATTTATGCGCACAATTTATTTTTCATTTTTTATATTAACCACTAGCATGCATGTAGACTTTGGACAGAGAGAAACAACATGACATGAAAGCATAATACACAGCATGAAAAGAAGATATACATGTACTGATGTAGTCATAATTTATGAGCACAATTTATTTTTCATTTTTTATATTAACCACTAGCATGCATGTAGACTTTGGACAGAGAAACAACATGACATGAAAGCATAACACACAACATGAAAAGAAGAAATGCATGTCGTCATAATTTATGATCACAAAATCTGGGGTACTCTTTAGAGGAAAATAAATGGGTGAATGATTTCTTTACAGAAAGCTGGAGATTTTTCAGTTTTCCAACCGTACCCGGCAGTTGTTTGTTCGAATCCTGGCTCTGGTGAAGTGGGCAAACAGCGTGAGCAAAGTGGACAAGTGCGCTGTAAGTATGAAGACAGATACGTGTGTTGCCAACAGTTAACTTGCTCTCAGGCAGAACGAGTGCCACATGTATTACATAATCTCAATACTGAACACACACATCCGCACACAGATGCATGTGCACACCCACACACATACACACACCAGGGTATGACAATAACTTTTTTTCCCACTTGTCCTGTAGGGCAAGTAGATGAATTTTCTGCTTGCCCAAGTGGATTAAAATAGGCGATATGTTTGTCAAATGGATTTTGAAGGGTAGATAAGTGTGATAAAAGATCTAAGTAGACTGACACTCACACACACAAACCATCTTCCCCACAAAATTACATAAATTTGTAACATTGTTAATTGCCAGGTCCATGCTTGAAAGAGATAAAATTCTGTTAAGTACTCAAGCTCATTTTTTTGTTTTTTTCTACAGTGCCACTGCCAGTGGTACCTGTCTCAGTACTAATGGTATCAGCAATGAATCATTGCAGTACAGAATGATAACTGCCTCATTCTGTCATGTGTCATGACTTGTGTGAAAGCGAACAGGCAGTTGCTGTTCATTTAATTCTAACACTGTAACAGTTCTAATTTCAGAATTTTAATTATTGTTAATAATAATGTCCCAAAGTGCCATGCATGCCCCAAGCCATGACCAATGCCCCAAGCCATGACCCAGCATAGCCCAGGCAGCTTGGATCAATGGTTGTATTTTTTTAACACAAGGAACTGTGCCAAACCTGCACCAGATACATTTCTTTATTTTCTGTGTTAATAAAGGATTCAGATTTATGCTAGTTTATTCCTGCCTTTATTATCTGTTATTTAAGAATGAGAAAGTTTTTTGTTTTGCTTTTTAAAGTCCAATGTTTCCCCTATTTCCATGATAAAACAAGATCGCGAGTCGGGAGTAGTGTCCCTTTGCTGAACGGATGTTCCCAATCAGAACATGATTATGAATTTGAACATTTTAGCGGCCACAGTTAGGTCTTTTAAAATGCTCATTGATTACACTTTGGATCTGACACCCCCTTCTCCCCTTGCCCCCTATCCCTCCTCCAAAAGAAAGAGAAGACGAAGAAATTGCTTTAAAATTCCCACTAGTACTGGCTAGTTGTGGCCCATGCAAACACCCGAAGCAAATTCTTTCATCTGCACTTGGGAACAAATTTCCTCTCTTTTTGACTGAGATCTGTTAGCTTTTCAAACTTATTTTTGTTTTCATTCCCCCTTCCCCCCTTTCTCCGATGCTCCTTTTAAAAAGCTCACACCAAAGCTAACTGAGTGCGAGCCATGTGTCGCCATGAGTAAAGAGAGCTAGCTTCTGATTGGCTTAACTGCACTGGCAAGCCAATCACATACTACAACACTGAAGTCTGTCGGTTTGATGATGTAAAGGGAAACTGATGTTGCGATTGTGGAACCACAAAACAAAAACTGTCACAGTGACTCAAAACCTAGTGCTTGAATTGAAATATGATACTGTCAATAAAAAACAAAAAAACACAACTGATAACGACTTGCCCAGTCGGGCAGGCCACTGAGATCTTCACCTGACCGACCGAGTAAGGTACCTGCCCCGGGCAGTCCTTATTGTCATACTCTGTACACACACACACACACACACACACACACACACACACACACACACACACACACACACACACTCACCCTCACACACAAACATACCCACACATATACACACGCACTCACACACACACACACACACAACCCCACCCCCACCCCCCCATCCTCCTCCTCCCACCACACCCAGTGACTTCTTTTCATTTTTCTTTTGAAAATGCCTTGAACATGCTGGTGCAGCACGGATATTTCCGTGTTCTAGTTCTACAAGTTTCCATCATCATCACGTGTCGCTCCAGCCAGACGTGTCATTCTGAGCAATGTTTGTTGTTGTTGTTCTGCTACCTAATACTGGGCCGGGCTCACAATGTCACATAGTGGATTGTTGGTGGCCCATTGAAACTTGTGCACACAAGCACGGCAGCTTTGATCCTTTCTGTTAAAATGTACTTTAAAATGGTTTAAAACTACACAGTCTGGTGGGCTGGCTATACAGCAGAAGACATCAGGTGACACTGGGCATCGGTGCCACTGCCAAGGCCATCCATGAATGCCTCAGGTGGAGGGGTTATGGTGTGCCACTGTGGAAGCTGGTTCCATTCTTTTGTTGAAATCATCTGTTGATGTGAATGTAACTTTGAAGAGTTTTTTTGGGGGGGGTGGGGGGGGGGGGGGGCTGTTTAATATACCTTCTTTTTGGAAGCTTCTGTACAAACTAGATGTTGCGTCACCAACACAAGGTCCTGTGTGCAGATTGTGTTGGCTGGTGAATTAATGTTCTTGTCTCCACTTTCAGGATATCTGCATGTTTCTGGAGCGACAATCTATGTTCTTTGTCGACACGGCAGACTTCCTGCACAAAATGTCCAAAGAGACGTTGGTTACAGCTCGGTGAGTTGACAGTGCTTGGTTCTAACATGCATTGCAAGTGTCAAAATTCTGATTTTCATCAGTTAAATGATCACTGAAATATCTTGTATCATTACTTCTGATACCCACCCCCCACCCCACCCTTTTGCTTACTGATTAGTGTTATTGATTATTGATGGATTTATTGATGATGAAGTTGTTGATGAAATTTGTGACCTGATCAGTTAATGATGATGTAACTTTAACCTTGAGTGGTTGTTGACAGTGTTATTGTTCACTTGACCGGTGGTTTACTTGCATGGTGTGTGCTACAGGTTGCCCAGTTTCTCTCTGCCCTGTGCCATCGATGTGCTGACCACTGGCACCTACCCTCGTCTGCCGGCTTGCATCAGGGTGAGTTCTACCCTTCCAGCTTTCCAGGTGGCTAGTATTCATTCAGAGGCAGTTTTTTTTTATATCATGTCTGGTGCATGCTGTTGCTGTGTTCAAGGGTGGGTATTTCAGAATGTTTAGAGTGTTGAGGATCTTGAGACACCACCATAAAGCAAGAGCATGAAGCAAAGGAAGTCACATAGACCACCCAGAGGAGAAAGGTACAGGAAAAGGGAGTGGTTGGCAATCTTTCCTGAGCAGATGAGACAACTCTATTCCCAGTCAGTCCAACTCTGGAACTGTTTCAAAGGCACTTGGCTTTGGAAATTGAAGAAAACCTGCAGTAAAGTCGTTCAAAATATTGTTTGGCTGTGAGCAGTGTAGACGCTATTGCTTGACAAGATCATCCCTCCAGACCCCATCACGTAGCGGAGATGTTGTTGACTGTGGTGATTTGAGGACAGGATCATATTGCCTGTGGTGATTTCAGGACAAGATCATCCCCCCGGACCCCATCACGCAGAATGAGAAGAAGCAGACCCTGCAGCGCCTGAATCAAGTCATCCAGTATCGCCTGGTGTCGAGCGAGCTGCCCACCCAGATGAGGAGACTGAAAATTGGTACACCTTCAGCTGTGACTTTGTTCCTGCGTCTGCCTGTCTGTCCCACTCTGTGTGTGTGTCTAGGATCTCTCTGTCTCTGTCTTGGCCTGTGTGTCTGCATCTCTCCTCTCTCTCACTGTCTCTGTCTCTGTTTCTCTCTCTCCTCCTCCTCCTCCTTCTCTTGGACAAGTAGCCTGAGATGCGTGTAAACACAAAATGTTTTTTTAATAATTTTACTGTTGTCATGATCTGAAGCAAGTTTTGAAGCAAATAACCTGGTGAACCTTTGTTTCAGAACAAGGCCGTGTTAGATTCTTTGTGGAATTTGAATTTGAGGTGAGTGTTTCAGCATTTTGCTGGTTGTTGCTTCTTCTTTTTCTGCATATTTGTGTGTGTGTGTGTGTGGTTCCCATTTCTCTTTTCTTTGTGTATGATTGCAGACAAACAGGATATTTGCCAAGTCAGGAAGAGAAAGATTACCCAAGATTTTATTAGTTTATGTGGGGGTGTATTTGCGTGGATGGGGGTTTGGGGGGGGGGGGGGGGGGGGATCACAGAGTATTTAACAATTTGGGAATTTTGTGAAAACTAAGGAGCCTTTAATTTTGAGCCAAGAAAGTTGGGAAAAAGAAGCATTTTTGGCCACAGTGGAAAGTGAGAATTTTGTGATTTATCATCAGACAATCTATAGAAATGGGATCTGGGGGGGAAAAGCTGGTTGACCAAACAATGGATGGTCAGAAGCAAATACAAAATTAAATTACTTTGAAACTTTCCTGGACCTGGTTGAGATTGGTGTCTGGTAAAAGTTCTGTAAATGTAATGGTGTGTATAACTGAATATTAACTTGCTCTGGGGAATGGTCTTAAAGTATGGGAATAGTGAAATAACATTCTGTACAAGCCAGGGGGATTAGTTGGGGGGGGGGGGGGGGGGGGGGCTGTAATAGCTTGTGATTATTAACTGTACTGTTTTCCCATTGGCATTTGTTGTTACATAAAACCACAAAATTCACAAATATCTTTGATGTTTGTGTGAGTGTAAATCATCTTTATGGCATTAGTACCTGTATTCGTAACCATCTGTGATGCAGCTGGTACGTGCGTGTACGTGTATACACTGTGTGCAGGTGACCTTGACCTTGATGGGGGACAGTGCCAACATTCCTTGGCGTCTGCTGGACATCAGTTTCCAAGTGGAGGACCACGAGACAGGCAGTGAGTCCCCATCACAGTTATGATGGACACTGGAAGCTCCTTTAAGACAAGGCGCTACAAAGATCACTCAGTGTTTATCTCAGAGCCATGTTTTGATTGAAGTGAAGATTTAACGGATGAGTTTTCCTTGCTCAGGGTAGCCAGTAATGGTGTCAACAACGCTGCCATTATGTGTCCACCCATTCCTCCTGCTTTTTTCACTGGCAAAGCCAGCATTGTGTTGCTGGAGATGAAGCAGCGAGAGTGGACAATTTTTGTGCCTCTGGTACAGAAACTTGTAGGAAAAGTAAAGGTTGTAGTGAAACCTTTGTGGGTTTAAAAACAATTCAGGGTCAGTGATTTTTTGTGTTCTTTGCTTTCCATCTTCTTCAAAGCTTGGTAGAACCATTCAGCATGTCTGTCTCCACACTGGTTACAACTATTTTCATTATTTTCCATAATAGTGTTAAAGTGGTACGGAAATAAGGGTTGCAGGGAGGTCTGTAACCTAGGCGCAGAATTTGCCTGGCCATGGTGGTAGCATGTGTTGAACACCTTGCTGTTTATTTCTGTAGTTTTATTAACACACTGCTAGAATATTATTTGGAAAGGGGGGTTGGGGGGAGGAAGGGGCATTAGCATGATGGCAGTGTTGTTGATAAGACCAGCTACCATGAACTTGGAAATCTCAGCTTTTAAGGACTGCATACAGCAGGGATCTCTGAACCACTTTGTCATGAGCTGACTTTCTTCTGCTTGTCTCGTGGGTTCCACTGTAGTGCGCCATAATAATTGTGGCTACAGAAGGAATGATACCATCTTTGTCATTGTTGTTGTCTTCATCATCATCATTCATTCTGTAGATGTGAGCTTTTCATTATGATTGTTGGCCAGATTAATTATTATCTGTTGCTACTGTTCTGAAGAGCATTTGGGTACAAGAGGGAAGAAAGGGGGGGGGGGGGAGAAACCCATGAAGAAAAAGAAGTTGTCTTATCCAGAGTGTTTTGCAGTCAGTGGTTTGAGACTGATGCTTGTGCTTTTCAGATGGGAAGTCTCTTGTGCATTCGATGCAGGTAAGCACAGATGTTCCTGTGTTTCGTCTACTGTGGTGGGTGTCTGTGTATGAGTGTGTGTGTACATTTCACTTTTAATCAAGTCAAGCCTAGTGAAGTCAGTAAACTTTAATCATCCCTCACAAGGCAGTTCAGCTGACTACTAAAGGCGTATAAACTTAATGTAAAAAGAACATCAGAGCAACATGTAACACATTTAAATTGATAATAATAAACAGACATACTGGATTGAAAAAAAATCCATAATACAAATTATCACAGCAGAAAACATCATCAGAGATGTAGAAGTCAGCCACTTAGTTAACAGTTTAGCATCTGATCAGTTAGACTATGAATGGATTAGTTGATTCAAGTTTTCCTGATTAAGTTGCTGTAAGTGGACACATTTAGTCAAGACTGTGTGCTTGCTTGATATATAGCTTGACATCATTTGTCCATTGTGTTGACAGCATTGCATAATTGCTTGCTTGGATTTATTGATATGGTGGATGGATGGATGTCTTGATGTAGTTGTATTGATATGTTGGTGTATTGATTGCAATTAATTGATTGGTGGATTGGTAGTATGTACTGAGTGATGTATGGATTCCTGTTTGCCAGGTGCACTACATCCACCAGTTGGCTCAGTCGCGGCTCCTGGACACTGACAAGCCCCTGCATGACCTCTACAGGGTGCTTCGTATCCTTGACAACTCAAAAGTCTGCACTGCAGTGCATACTTCACTGGTGTTGTGTCATTGTGTAGCTGTGTGTGTGTGTGTGTGTGTGTGTGTGTGTGTGTGTGTGTGTGTGTGTGTGTGTGTGTGCCCAGCTGTGCATGTAAGTGTGTGGAGGTTGGGTGCGTGTTTTGCACATTTGAGTGCATGGGCAGACATTTAGCTCACTACCCCATAGCAGAGTTAAGGGGAGTATACTGGAATCATTCTGTCTGCCCGTGTGTCTTGTTGTTTTTTTAGAAGATATTTTCAGAACCGTTCAGCCTTTTGTAACCAAACTTCTTTGATTTGATGTGATTTGATAACATGTCTGGTACTTGGGTAAAGTCAAGTACTTCTTTATTCCATTCAAAGGAAAGCGTGGGTTAGAAACAAAGAAACAATGTCTGCATGTATGTATAAAAGATTCACAGTTTAAGAGTGCGCAGTAGCATGCAGGCAAGGTTAAAACCACATATATTATTTAACTGGAGAATATATCTATTACTAATGGAAACGTTCTCTAAAAATATGTTTGACATATATATATAACACATTAATAGGAAGTAATTAACTGAAGGAAATAAAGAGTGTGAAGTAGCGAAACTGGGTGAAGACGTGCTTCTTGACGAGGAAACCAGATTCCTTCTGCATGTCACTTCAGCTGGAGGTGCTACACTCACAGGTCAGTGTCATGACCGTGACCCAGTTCCTCATAACCTTCGCCCCACCCCCCTCTGTATTCCTGCTGTTGCTGTGTCTGTAGGCTAGACGAAGGAGTGAATTTTCACCATCTCTCTTCCCTTTGTCTTTGTGAACATAGGCTAGGACATGAAAATGAGCACTTTGTATGCAGTCTTCGGGGATTACTGTAATTATTGGCTGGATCTAAAGTGTGATGCTCTGTTTTTGTTCGCTCACCTTTGGAACAGTTAGCTAGGACAGAGGAGGACTTTGCACCGTCATCTGGCACCATTATAGGATTGGCTCAGACGATGGAGACTTTGCTAGGATGATACATGGGCATATAGTCTGGAACGGTCTTTTAACAAATCTTAGTCTGGAACACTATCCTTTGAGAGATCCATGTTTGCAGTTTTAGCACTTTCTTACATCTTCTGGAGAATTTGCATGAGCAGTGCCACCTACCTCTTCGGCTGGAGCTACGAGTGTGTACATGTGTAAATTGCCTGACCACATACCATCAGAAATGTCTTGTTTTGTTCCCTGTCCAGACTCAGCGCCTGATGCGGGAGCGGCTGGCAGACAGCATCTTTGTGGAGCAGTACACGCTGAGCAAGGGCCTCGTCATTTCCTACTGGAGGTACGTAATGTCACTGTGCTGGTCAGCTAGGCTGCAGCTGTGTAACAGGCTAGGGATGCGTTTAGTCGGCAGTGCTGGTTAGCTAGGCAGCATCAGCAGTGCTGGTTAGCTTGGCAGGGTCAAAAGTGCTGGATAGCTCGGCAGCATCAGCAGTGCTGGTTAGCCAGGCAGTGTCAGCAGTGGTGGTTAGCTGGGCAGAGTCAGCAGTGCTGGTTAGGCGAGCAGTGTCAGCAGTGCTGGTTAGCCAAGCAGTGTCAACAGTGCTGGTTAGCCAGGCTGGGTCAAGTGCTGGTTAGCCAGGCAGTGTCAGCAGTGCTGGTTAGCCAAGCAGTGTCAGCAGTGCTGGTTAGCCAGGCTGTGTCAAGTGCTGGTTAGGCAGGCAGCATCAGCAATTCTATTTGGCTAGGCAGCATCAGCAGTGCTAGTTGGCTAGGCAGCATCAGCAGTGCTAGTTGGCTAGGCAGCATCAGCAGTGCTAGTTGGCTAGGCAGCATCAGCAGCGCTAGTTGGCTAGGCAGTGTCAGCAGTGCTAGTTGGCTAGGCAGTGTCAGTAGTGCTAGTTAGCTAGGCAGTGTCAGCAGTGCTAGTTGGCTAGGCAGCGCTAGTTAGCTAGGCAGTGTCAGCAGTGCTAGTTAGCTAGGCAGTGTCAGCAATGCTGGTTATCTAGGCAAGAAGTATGTAGCATCAGCAGCACTGGTTAGCTAAGCTGAAGGTAACTGCCAGTCTGACACAGGTATGTATCTGTAACTCATAACTGCCAGTCTGACACAGGTGTATGTAATTGCAAGTCTGACACAGATGTATGTAACCACCAGTGTGACGCAGATGTATGTCATTGCCACTCTGACACCAACCCGGAAGACTGTTGAGAGTGTAACTGATATTGTCGGATGTAAAAAAAACAAGCCCTTTATTTTTGGAGTCCACAGTGTTTCTTCTGGTTTTCAGGGACAACACACGAAGAGACAGACAAGATAATACCGGTGAGTTTAAAGATTCATTGTTGAGCAGGCTATTCAAAGATGATTGCATTCAAAGAACTGGTTTTGAGAATGATGCATCAAGGACTGTTGTGTTCTGAGAAAGATTTTCAGGAGGCTACATCAGCAGTTGCGTTCTGAGATTTTATTTTCAAGAGGCTGCATAGAAGATTGTGATGTTCAGAGAGTCAGTTTTAAGTACGATACGTTATAAATTATGTTCAGAAATTCAGTAAGGAAGCTACAGTAAGAGATTATGTTCAGAAATTCAGTAAGGAAGATCCATTAAGAGATTATGCTGAGAAATTCAGTAAGGAAGATACATTAAGAGATTATGTTCGTAAATTCAGTAAGGAAAATACATTAAGAGACGGTGTTCAGAAATTCAGTAAAGAAGATACATTAAGAGATTATGTTCATAAATTCAGTAAGGAAGATACATTAGGAGACTGTGTTAAGAAATTCAGTTTTCAGTAAGCCTCAGGTGGTCTCTCATGCTGTGGGTCTCACTGAGGTCTCCTTCACCCCACTGATGGATCCTGTGAGCGTGCTGCACAGCAGGAACTTGGACCCCTGTTTGCATGGTGTTGCTCTGTTTCAGTGTACAAGCTGAGCGTGCAGGTGTGCGAAGAGGATGACGGAAAACCTCTACAGGTCACACACATGCCGGCCATGTCAGCAGACGAGAGTCGCAAAGTGGGGCTGGCTATCAGGGTGAGAAGCGTGCAGTTAGTGGGTCATTTATGTGCTCAGGCAAACCCATATGAGCTCCACCCCATTTCTCAGAAGTTTCCCTGCCATATCCTTTCAAACAGTTCAAACCGTGGGTCTTTCTCATCTTTTCAAGGGAGATTGTTGGGTACTTTCTCTTGCTACAGCTCTGTCCATCAGCTGATCAGTGGTGTTATGACCTTGGCTTTGTGCCCACAGGTAGGGTCTCAAGCTTCTCAACACTTCAGATCTTTCTGCGACACATAGCATGGTTGATCCTGCTCAAGTTGCCTGCCATGTCAGATTTATTCTGTATGGCAGATATTTTCTGTTTGGTTTCCATGGTGATACACTTCAGGTTTTTGACAGGTTGACAGCTGTGTTCAATGTTGTTAATGCTCAGGGAAGAAGTGCAGCAGAATCTTTTTAGACCAAACTTTCAGACCACATTCTGCGGCATACAAAGCGATTCCGATGTCCCAGCTGCACACTGACTGTATTTTGCATGTATGAGTATGTGTTAGGCCCCGGCTTAGTGTGTCAGATAATTATGTAGGTGTGTGCGGAATGATTAACGCTGGTGTTTGGCAACAGTGCCAGCAGTGGTCATTTTTGTGCTGTAAGGAAGGGTGCTTTTCTTCCTGTTGATCTTCTGTCTTCCTGTTAATCTGTCTTCCTATTGATCTTCTGTTTTCCATCTTTCTGTTGATCTTCTATCTACCTGTTGATATTATGTCTTCCTGTCAGTATTCTATCTTCCCGTTGATCTTCTGTCTTCCTGTTAATCTGCCCTCCTATTGATCTTCTATCTTCCTATTGATCTTCTGTCTTCCATCTTTCTGTTGATCTTCTATCATCCTGATGATCTTCTGTCAGACAACTGTTAAACGTGCAGCACACAAGTGGACAGTCCTGGCTTTGTGTTTCAGAGTGACCACCTGTCCATTGAGAAACTGTTGATGCAGACCATCGAAGTGAGGACTCACTCCAAACTGCAGGTACTGTGAATGTGTGTGTGTGTGTGTGTGTGGGGGGGGGTTATGAAAATAAATGGGAACAGATGTGGATGTGCATGCTTGGATGCCTGTGAGGAGTTTGCAGTTGCTGGGGTGGGGGTGGGGGTTGACTGGTCTCCTCTGGTCTGGATTCATGTATAATAATGAGGCTTGTAATGGGCTGAATCCCATCTGAAGGTGTGGGGGCAGTATGGGTAAAGGGAGGAAGGACAAATTAACATATTATGTACAACTAAAAGAGGGGGGGGGGGGGGGGGGGGAGCACAACATTTGCACACACGTTTAAGCCTGCATATATATATATATATACAACCAGTACCTTTGCTCTCCCCCCCCCCCCCCCATCCCCCCCAACACTTACTCATATACACCATTAGCTGCAAAAGATCATTGAGGAAACAAGAGTGTCTTTATGATTGTCTTGAAGCTTGGTAAAGTGATGTGCAGTGCAGTGATGGGGGCTGCACAGCCTGTTCCATGCACAGCGTGACAGATGGGTAGACCTGTTTCATGCACAGCGTGACAGATGGGTAGACCTGTTTCATGCACAGCGTGACAGATGGGTAGACCTGTTTCATGCACAGCGTGACAGCAGACCTGTTTCATGCACAGCGTGACAGATGGGTAGACCTGTTTCATGCACAGCGTGACAGCAGACCTGTTTCATGCACAGCATGACAGATGGGTAGACCTGTTTCATGCACAGCGTGACAGATGGGTAGACCTGTTTCATGCACAGCGTGACAGATGGGTAGACCTGTTTCATGCACAGCGTGACAGATGGGTAGACCTGTTTCATGCACAGCGTGACAGATGGGTAGACCTGTTTCATGCACAGCGTGACAGCAGACCTGTTTCATGCACAGCGTGACAGATGGGTAGACCTGTTTCATGCACAGCGTGACAGCAGACCTGTTTCATGCACAGCGTGACAGATGGGTAGACCTGTTTCATGCACAGCGTGACAGCAGACCTGTTTCATGCACAGCGTGACAGATGGGTAGACCTGTTTCATGCACAGCGTGACAGATGGGTAGACCTGTTTCATGCACAGCGTGACAGATGGGTAGACCTGTTTCATGCACAGCGTGACAGATGGGTAGACCTGTTTCATGCACAGCGTGACAGATGGGTAGACCTGTTTCATGCACAGCGTGACAGATGGGTAGACCTGTTTCATGCACAGCGTGACAGCAGACCTGTTTCATGCACAGCGTGACAGATGGGTAGACCTGTTTCATGCACAGCGTGACAGCAGACCTGTTTCATGCACAGCATGACAGATGGGTAGACCTGTTTCATGCACAGCGTGACAGATGGGTAGACCTGTTTCATGCACAGCGTGACAGCAGACCTGTTTCATGCACAGCGTGACAGATGGGTAGACCTGTTTCATGCACAGCGTGACAGCAGACCTGTTTCATGCACAGCATGACAGATGGGTAGACCTGTTTCATGCACAGCGTGACAGATGGGTAGACCTGTTTCATGCACAGCGTGACAGATGGGTAGACCTGTTTCATGCACAGCGTGACAGATGGGTAGACCTGTTTCATGCACAGCGTGACAGATGGGTAGACCTGTTTCATGCACAGCGTGACAGCAGACCTGTTTCATGCACAGCGTGACAGATGGGTAGACCTGTTTCATGCACAGCGTGACAGCAGACCTGTTTCATGCACAGCGTGACAGATGGGTAGACCTGTTTCATGCACAGCGTGACAGCAGACCTGTTTCATGCACAGCGTGACAGATGGGTAGACCTGTTTCATGCACAGCGTGACAGATGGGTAGACCTGTTTCATGCACAGCGTGACAGATGGGTAGACCTGTTTCATGCACAGCGTGACAGCAGACCTGTTTCATGCACAGCGTGACAGATGGGTAGACCTGTTTCATGCACAGCGTGACAGCAGACCTGTTTCATGCACAGCGTGACAGATGGGTAGACCTGTTTCATGCACAGCGTGACAGCAGACCTGTTTCATGCACAGCGTGACAGATGGGTAGACCTGTTTCATGCACAGCGTGACAGCAGACCTGTTTCATGCACAGCGTGACAGATGGGTAGACCTGTTTCATGCACAGCATGACAGCAGACCTGTTTCATGCACAGCATGACAGATGAGCAGACCCGTTTTATGCACAGCATGACAGATGGGTAGACCTGTTTCATGCACAGCGTGACAGATGGGTAGACCTGTTTCATGCACAGCGTGACAGCAGACCTGTTTCATGCACAGCATGACAGATGAGCAGACCCGTTTTATGCACAGCATGACAGATGGGTAGACCTGTTTCATGCACAGCATGACAGATGAGTAGACCCGTTTCATGCACAGCGTGACAGATGGGTAGACCTGTTTCATGCACAGCGTGACAGATGGGTAGACCTGTTTCATGCACAGCATGACAGATGAGTAGACCTGTTTCATGCACAGCGTGACAGCAGACCTGTTTCATGCACAGCATGACAGATGGGTAGACCTGTTTCATGCACAGCGTGACAGATGAGTAGACCTGTTTCATGCACAGCGTGACAGCAGACCTGTTTCATGCACAGCATGACAGATGAGCAGACTTGTTTCATGCACAGCATGACAGATGGGTAGACCTGTTTCATGCACAGCATGACAGATGAGTAGACCCGTTTCATGCACAGGCTCTGTCCTTGCTGTGCACTTCCACCTCAGACACTTTAATGTGCAGTGTTGTTGATGACATTCCTTCCTTCCTCTTTAGGAGCTGGCCAAGGACTTCCAGAGACTCGTTGATGGCAAATGTGAGTAGAATTTCCAGCCTTTTTTTCTCTCTCTCTTTCTGTGAGGCTATTTATAATATGTGATTAGATTGGTGTGATAGAACATGGTTCATTGGTTTGATGGCAAATGTGAGTATAATTTCCAGCCTTTTGTCTCTGTCTCTTTCTATGAGGCTGTTTATAATATTGATTAGAGAGGTGTGCTAGATAACCGTCACGGTTCATTGGTCACGACTGGCTGCTGTGGCAGGTGAGGTGCGTGATGCTCCGGTGGCGCTGCACATACCTGTGCTGACACCTTGCATGTCGTCGGAAGTGCTGCGCATTGCTGTCAATGTTCAGACCGGCGCCTTCATGGCCTCTGTGCCAGCTTGTGGTCAGTACTATCCTGGTCCGGGGGGGAGGGGGGGGGGGGGAGGGGGGTGAAGGTCATCTTGAAATCATTTTTGCCATCTTCACATCACGTTCACCACATACCAGTCACCAAGCACTCAGAAAAGGTCACCATCACATAGTATGTGTTTGTGTCTTTGTGAGTGTCCTTTTGATGCATGTGATTGTTTGATGTGAGTGTCCTATTATGTGTGTGTGTGTGTGTGTGTGTGTGTGTGTGTGTGTGTGTGTGTGTGTAGGGAGGGAGGGGGAGGGGGTTACGTGAATGTCCTGTTAGAGCTCTGGGTGTGGGTGTGTGCATGTTCTGTTGGTGCTATTTTATGTGCATTTGTGTCTTATGTTAGTGTCCTGTTGGTTCTGTTTGTGTGTAGGAAGGGAGGGGATTATGCAAGTGGTGCCCTGTTGTTTTTGTATGTGATGTATGCAAGTAGTGCTTTGCACATTGTGAGTGTGTTTTCATATAGGCATGACCGTGAGGTGTGTATTGTGTGGCTTGCAGGTAGTGCCCAGTAAATTGTGTTTGTTTAATAAGGATAAGTAGTTATGATTCACAAAACCTTATCCAGAGAAACTATTCATGTGCATGCACACACACACACACACACACACACACACACACACACACACACACACACACACACACACACACATACGCACACATGCACACGCACACACATGCACACACACACACACACATGCACACACACACACACGCACACATGCACACACACACACACACACGCACACACACACATGCACACACACACACACACAGGCACCAGCCCACATGAGTATACTGACCGTACAAAGCTAAATTTACACACAGCTTAAAACAGGCAGCAAACAGAGACTTGAGATGGATGAAGATGTATTTGGTGCATGTGTGCAGGGGACCAGGCAGTGACTGACATTGAGGACTGTCTGAATGGAGACAAGCGTGGCCTGGAGAGACTCATCTCCAAGCTCAGGTCTGTACTGTGTGGCACCTTGCTAAGGGTTAGGCTCTTGAACAGCTCTTGAGGCGTTGGTGTTAGCATAGGGTGAAAGTGGTATTCAGTGATGTACAGTGCCTCACTGCCCAGATCTAAAAAGTAGCAGTGCTGGTGCCTGTGACTTGCTGTTTCTGTGGTCACCAGGGCTAGTCATGATGGATGGCACCAGGGCTAGTTGTGATGGTGTGTAGCAGGGCTACTTGTGATGGATGGTACCAGGGCTAGTTGTGTGGATGGTACCAGGGCTACTTGTGATGGATGGTACCAGGGCTAGTTGTGATGGATGGTACCAGGACTACTTGTGATGGATGGTACCAGGGCTAGTTGTGATGGTTTGTTCAGCCTGGTTGGTTGTAATGGTGTCTGCCAGAGTTACTTATGGCGGTGTGTCCACCAAGGTTAGGTTTGGTGTTTCTAGTCCACCAGAGTTAGGTGTGTCCACCAGGGTTAGTTGTGATGATATGTCCACTCGGGTTAGCTGTGATTTGTCCACCCAGGTTAGCTGTGGTGTGTCACCCAGGTTGGCTGTGATGTGTCACCCAGGTTAGCTGTGATGTGTCACCCAGGTTAGCTGTGATGTGTCACCCAGGTTAGCTGTGATGTGTCACCCAGGTTAGCTGTGGTGTGTCTCCCAGGCTATGATATGATGATGATATGTCCACCAGGGTTAGTTGTGATGGTGCTGTGTTGCTCCTGTGTCCACCAGAATCCAGCTGAGCCTGCAGCGGTGTGAGAAATCAGTGCAGTTGATGCCAGCAGCCTGTCTCAAGTCGCTGCCCATCGTCAACCTGCCTGGCCACAGCCTGGACTCGCTGCCTGCCACCAAGCTCTTCATCAGGGTTCCCCGACAGCCCAACATCTACGTGGTCAGTTCCCAACACATCTCCCCCCCCCCCCCCCTTTATCTGGGTTCCTCAACAGCCCAACGTCTACATGGTCAGTTCCCAACACATCTCCCCCCGCCCCCCACACCAAGCACTTCTTCCAGTCACTACCCCCGCCCCCACCGCCAGCCCCACCCCCATTCCCAACCAAGTCAGCTGAACACCCGCTTAGTCCCAGATAAAAGCAAGCCTGTTTGCTCCTTCTCACAATCCCCCTACCGACCCCCACCCCTCCACCCCCAACTTTCTTTTTTGAAGAAAATGCTTTTGTTGATCTTTCTGTTGCTTGTGAGAAGTTAACCGTAATGGTTGACTGGGCATGAAACACCAAATTACTTACATGCTTGTGAAGTTCATTGAAACACAAAATATAAAACCAGCTCCTTTCGCTGTATGCTTTATCTTTTTTCCTGAGCGATGACTTGCAGCGGAATCAGTTTCCTTAGTGGAGGATTGGAGAGCTGAGGAGCTGAACGTTTTCCTTTGAGTCGTGGCCTGGAGATTGGTTCTTGCTGTCAGTGGATGGATGGGGTGGCTGGTAGGGGTGGCTGGACATCGTTTCAGCCAGGGTTTTGCGGTCATTTGTCCTGAAGTGACCGACCTGCATGGTTGATTGGGCATTACAAAGATCAACTGCTGACTGACCCCTGGGGCCCAGTGGTGTGTGGCCGCAGTGCCCCTGGGTCAGTCATCCACTCTTTCATCACTCGTCTGTTGCTTCAAGCATCGCACGCAGTGATGACCGCTGGGATGTTGTGGCAGGTGGTGGCGGTGTCGGAGGAGAAGAGAGGTCATGTGACCCAGCACTACTACCTACTGACCACCACGCCCTGCACCATCGACGGCATCGAGGACGACATCGAGGACTCTGGCATCAAGTCCTTCATCAAGGCCGGTCAGATGATTCCCATCGACAACTTCTCACAGACACACGGGCCATTTTGCAGACTGTTTGGTATGTCCGTTTGTTTTGTTTTGTTCTTCATGTCTGTGTAGCTTATAGGTTGTAAAGATGTAACGTCTGAGCTGCTGCTGTTGCTGTCGTCTTTAACCCCTTCACTGCCCCAGACTGTAAAATTTCCAGGCTAAAAAAATGCACATGTACATGCCTCCAGAGTGTATATTTGATGGTCCTACAACAAGTCTACTTTCAGTATTGTGCATTTGATAGAAATCCTGTGACTTGCTGATGTGAACCGGGAGAAAAGCTGTAAGGATTTTAAATTTGGCACTGTTATTGGTGGTTTTCTGAGTTATACTGATAGCATAGCAAGCATGACAGCGAAAGGGTTAATGGTGGCATGCATGGCTCACATGCTGCTTCAGTGAGGTCATGGAGAACCCTGCGCAGTGATAATCTCTGTTGAGCTTTACATGTAGATTCTGCATGTGGTGGTCATGCCCCATTCTTCTAGACATGGGAGAGAACGAGACTGGACAGTAATGACAGTTGTGTCTTTTTCATTTGGACTGTGAATTGATAGAACTTTTTAGTCTCCCTTTTGACCCCCTCATTTTATTGTTCATTGAGAATGTGATGGCGAAACAGTTCGCTGCTTGAGTAGTCTAAAAAATTTTTTGTCTTCCATTGCAAATCTAAGCAAGTTCTTTAATAATAATAATGGATTATATATGATGCCCCACCTTGTAAAAGCCTGGAGTGCTTACAAAGATATAGGGATATGCTCATTTTATCACTCACACACACGCACACACTCACACGCACACACACACACACACGCTCGCACATACTACAACTATGTGCATTACTGGTGATGGGTTGGTAAATCAGAAGAAAGAAAACAGCAGATCAGTACGCAGTAAAGGAGCAGTGAGTTTTCAGTTTTGACTTTTAAGAAGAGTGACAATGAATGCCTGACATAGAAAGGAAGAGAGTTCCAGTTCACAGGTCTTTCTGTCTACTTTCACTGCCTGTTCTGTGTTCTTCAGATGCAATGCCGTTGCAAGTCGACAGCCTGTCCAGGAAGAGAAAGGTATGATTTTTTGAACTGCTGTTGGTCATTCACTGCTACAGCCTTTTGCCACAGAGGTCTGCTTGCGTTGTACGCTTTGAGGTGTGTCCAGGAAACTTCCAAATGGCATACAAAGGGAAACGGGGAACATGCTTAGAAATGCTGTGAAGTAGTTAGCGGTAAATAAGAATGGGACTAAACATCTGATTCAGCTCCAGCAAGGGACTGGTAGGTTCTTTGTGAAAGGAATAGGCTTCACTCCTCTTCTTTTTTTTTCTCTCTCTTTTTTTCTTTTTCTTCTGATCTTGCTGTTTTAAGGTCTCAGCATACGTGTGTGTGTGTGTCAGTGTTTTTTTCTATTTTGTTCTGCATTTTGATCTAAATAAGAAAGGTTGATAACTTGGAAAGCTTTTAAGCGTGATGGATGAGAGCATTGTCCTTGTGTCTGGGCGGATGGTCAGCGTGACGCAGGGAAGTTTGGTCCTTGTATTTGTGTGGATGGTCAGCACGATGAAGGAAAACGTTGTCCTTGTCTCCAGATTTTCCTGGGTGATGGTGAGCAGCCCGAGTCCAACAAGAAGTCCAAGGGCTCACCCTACTTCGTGCAGGAGTTGTCCTACCTGTTGGCCCACCTGGAGGAGAAGATCCCCTTTGTTCAGCTGGGGGCAGAGGTGGGTATCTGACCTGTATTGTGTACAGGTGGTGTCCTACCTGCTGGCCCACCTGGACAATATCCCTTTGTTCAGTTTGGGGCAGAGGTGGGTGTCTGACCTGTGCTGTGTACAGGTGTTGTCCTAACTGTTGGTTCATCTGGAGGAAAAATACCCCTTTGTTCAGTTTGGGGCAGAGGTGTATACAGGTGTTCGTACTGTGTACAGGTGTTGTCCTACCTGGTGGCCCACCTGGACTAAACGCCCTTGTTCATTTGGGGGCAGATGTGGGTATCTTACCTGTGCTGTGTACAGGTTTTGTCCTTCCAGACAGTATTGCTTTGTTCAGTTGGGGGGTAGGGGTAGAGATAGATTCCCTTTGTTCAGTTGGGGTTAGGGGTAGGTATCTAACTTGTACTTTGTGCAGGTGTTGTCCTACCTGTTGGTCCACCTTTAGCAGAAGATCTCTTTGTTCAGCTGGGACCAGAGGTAGGTATTTGGCCCTGTTTCTGAGCCCAGCTTGGCTAAGTTATCGCTACCCTTGAGAGAGTGGCAGTGGTGAATTTGACTAAGGCATCCTGCCAGCAATTGCCATGGTGCTGAACCGGTACAGGGTGCACCAAAGGAAAAATAAGTAACTTGGTGTTTTACGCCCAGTCACACCAATGGAGTAAGAACACTAAGTACCGATTCACGGTAGTCTCTCAGTGATTGTAAATGCATCACGGGTTGAAATATGAACATACTGGCTTAAAAAAGAAAAGAAAAAGGAAGTAGGTGACATGTGAGGAAAATGAGGGGACTTTCTCTGACCATCAGTCGTTCATCCTGACACGTGTGTGTGTGTGTGTGTGTGTGTGTGTGTGTGTGTGTGTGTGTGTGTGTGTGTGTGTGTGTGTGTGTGTTGTTAGCGTTATTGTAAAGCACCCTGTGCTCCCACCTTGTGCAGTAGATGGGCACTCTGGAAATCCTGTATTATTATTATTACTGACCTCTGTTTGTTTACAAGTCTGTTGTGTTTCTAGTGCCTGTGTTTCCCGCTAATGCCTGTTCCAGCTGCTCACGGTGACGTAGTTTGGTTTGTTGATTTTCAGCTGCAGCGACAGGGACTGTCTCACACCAGTATCACAGTGGACAGTGAGGGCACCTGTCTGTCTCTGGGCATCATGGAGTGAGTGTGCCACTTTTACCTGTGGGTTTATTGGAATGGGAGGGGGGGGTGCTCACAGTGACTTGTGAGGGCACCTGTCTGTCTCTGGGCATCATGGAGTGAATGTGCCACTCTTACCTGTGTGTTTATTGGAATGGGGAGGGGGGGTTGCTAACAATGACTTGTGAGGGCACCGGTCTGTCTCTGGGCATTGTGGAGTGAGTGTGCCACTCTTGCCTTTGGGTTTACAGGAATGGGTAGGGAGTGTATTTTGCTAGGCAAGGTGACAAACTTCATTAGTTCGTGCTATTGATGGCTGTTAGTGTCCAGCCGGATGGAATTGATTCCTGTTGGTGTTGTTGATAAAGCCTGTTAGTTTCCAGCCTGATGGAATTGATTCTGTGTGATCCTGTGGGTTCTGTTGATGTCTGCTAGTTTCCAGCCTGATGGAATTGGTTCTGTGTGCCTGTGCAGTTTCCCCAACGCTGACAAGGACGTGACCCATGGCCTGACCAGCAAGCTGCTGTCGTGCAAGTTCCGCATGCAGAGCCGAGCCTCGCGCAACTGGATTGTGGAGGTAGGTCCGCAGGGGTGACGCACAGCACGTCTCAGGCTTCAGGCCAACACTGCATGGAGTAGATGGGTCTGCGCTGAGCTCTTAGCTCTGTCTTTTGACACACGCACAAGCCTTCAGTCTCACTGCCGTGTGGTGATGTGCTGACTGGTGGAATGCACTATGATTTGAGTCCGATTCAGCATGCAAATGACGGTAATTTGACTGCAGCTGCTACCTGTTGTCAGTGAACATGTGCCAGTACCTGTTTTGAAGTTGTTTTTTTGTTTTTTGTTTTTTAATCCACCAGTCCATCACTCTGCTGAAAAACAAGAGCTCTCAAAGATTCCATTTTTTTAACCATTGAGTGGGTCAAAATGTAGCCTTTCAGGCTCTGCTGACTGCCTGGAATCCTGCCTTTCTGATTTCTGCATTCAAGGTCCATTCAAGTTCATTTTATCCAAGTCCTCATTAAATATAAAGTGATATAGGTCACAAACAGTAAATCAGATTTTAGCCTTTTTAATGCATTTTAACATTTACAGCTTGAAATGGGGAGTTAGACACCCTCAGCTGTTGTGTGTGGTTTGAAGTTGCATTTGGTATTGAACAGGAACAGTCTATATATTATTTTGCCCTTATATATATACCTGCACAACTGACTGGACAGTGTTTCTGCATGTTGTCATTCACTATGCTTTTTTCTTTCTTTCTTTTCTTACAGTTTCTTTTCTCCAGAAGTCCCCTTCCTACTACTTACTTCAAAGAGTCAGGTATGTGGTGGCATCTAATAATAACAATAATACATAACACTTATATAGCGCCCAATCCAACTAGACTGGCTCAAAGCACTTTACAGATCAAAGCAAGAATGGACATAGAATTGATACATGAAACATGCATACACCAGACGATCCAACGCCAACAGCAAAGCACAGGCAAACATGCACACATCCCAGAACAGTCGGTGCAACCCAGACATGCAGTACAGCGACACATGGACCATGGACACATCTCATGATTGCAAATCAAATACAAAGTCAAAGAGCACCATAATAATCATATACATTAAAAAATATTTAAAAAAGAAGAAAGAAAGTGTATTGAGAAGTTGCAGGTGTGTCGGTGAGTTTGTTTTATTGTGATTTCATTGAAACATACGGGTGATGGGACTGCACACACACACACACACACACATGCAAAAGCAGGAGGGGGGGGGGAGCAGCCTCAGATAAGAGAGGGAGAGGAAATGACTTGTGGTTTGGACTGTGGAGAGCTGTTGCAGCCCTAGCCTGTTCCTGTTGACTGGTTTGTGTGGTTCATGTGATGGTGTTCTTTTCCAGGGTCCACAGTGCGGGTGTGCCTGCCCTTTGACCTGAGCGGTGACAATGTGCAGAAGACGGTGACGGACCTGCTGGACGAGTGGCAGGCCATGGGTCAGCTGTACCAGCTGGTCACTGACTTTGCTGACTCCTACAATGGTGTGTGTGATGTAATATGAAATGGTATTTATAAGGCACTTACACATAACATGAGCGTGAAGCACACAATCCAAAAAGATTAACAAGATATATACACAAGCTAGAGTACAGTGAAACCCAGCTCCTTACATAAACACACTACAACACTCCAACACTTCATTCAACATCCTTATCATCACTTCCAGTGCACAAGCATGCACACACACACACACACACACACACACACACACACACACACACACACACACACACACACACACACACACCAAAACCATTGGCGCACAATTGCACACAGGCAAGGCATTGAGTCGAGAGGAGATGAACAGACTGATCAGCATTATTTGTCAGGGGCATTGGTCTTCTATCTGATGATCGAAGAGGTCGCTGTTTGTGCTGGCAGTCAAACGTTTTCTATAATTACACTCGTTGGGAACAAATGTAACAAGAAACTACAGGTACAATAGCAAAAACAAATGGTTAACCCTCTATGACAATTAACCCTCTGTGACATCAGAATCACTCTGTGACCAGTTAGTCAAGAATAAACCAGCCCAGTTAGTGCTCCATTCAGCTGTCTTTAAATTGATGTGTAGATGCATAAGACCGGATGAGTGGCTGAGAAGCTACAGCAATTTGAAATGGGTAGGTAGTGATCTGCAATGTAGCACTCCTGCACAGCCGGTTCTCAGCAGCAGTGTGCTCAGTTCTGCACTCCTGGTTTCCAGGTGTAAATTTTGCATGCTTTGCTGGTGATGAAAGGCTTACGGCATTCCTCCAAAATAACTGCCATGCTTACGCAAAGAAAACAAACCACAGCACATCCCTTTTTTGTGTGTGGTAAAGTGTAATCCAGACGGTCATCCATAAAACTTGCGTACAATCAAAAACTCAAAACTTGCGTACAATCAAAAACTCTCTACTTCTAATTCTAAAATTTTTACTTTGTTGTCTGGATTGATCATAGTTTCACCAAGAACTTCTCAGGCTGTAAATCTTTCACAGTATGTCAACCTGTGTCAGCAAGAGGTTTATTTGCTAGTTTTTGTGTGAACGGCAAAGACAGGCAAACCAAGAAGAACAGAAGAGTTTGTGTGTTCCTTTGGAACTTCCACCATTTGCAGTATTTCTGTGAAGAGTCGACCAAAATGAAAGCAGTAGTCACAGATGGAGAATACTGGTTTGTGTGTGACGGGAACAGATTGATGTAAACAGAGAATTTCCATTTGCAGGGAGAAATATGTTCAGCTTGCAGAAAATCTAATGTTCAGGTTGTAAACATAATGCTGTTGATCCTCATACTTTAAGGTGACTAAGCCCATGAGTATCTTATGACAGTAATAATAAAGAGGATTTATAGAGTGCCAGTCTACTGCACAAGGTTGGAGCACATGGTGCTTTTGCAGTAACATGAATGACACTCGCCCCCCTCCCCCCCCCCCCCCCACATATACACACACACATTGGATCAGGGGATAGGCATGGCTGTGAAAAGGTTTAGATATAGTTATCAAATAGGTGCATCTTGAAGGCAGCGTTAAAAGAGGAGGAAGAATCAGAGTGGCTGAGCATGAGGCAAACTGTTGCCAACAGATGGGCCGACTATGATGATACTGACTTGTTTGTGTGCAGACGTGCGCATGAACATGCCGACCATGGCTTCCATCAAGTCTTACAACTACAGAAAGCTCAGCATCGCCTACGGACCCAACAGGGCACATATCGTGAGTCTTGGTCTCTGCTTTAAAGGTTTCAGTCCACTTCATTGTGAGCTGCCTGTCGGTACTCAGTTGGGCCATTCCTCCTTTTCGTGTTATTTCTGTTCTTTTGTGTGTGCTTTTTTGATGACTGTTTCTGTTTTGAACTGTTGAGGCAGATCTAGAAGACCTTAAACAGAGGAATTCTGAGCATGTGGGGGGGGGGGGGGGGGGGGGGGTAAATGAGTAGAACTGTCTCCCTTATTTTTTATTTTTTTACTCATCAGATTTACTCTTTTTAAGACCTTCTGGATCTAAATATAATGCCCCAACAATACATTAATAACTTGCTTGTGTGTTTTATTTTTCTTCTACGCTTGACCTGAAATTATTTTTGTTTTCATGTTTTATTGTTTGGGGTGTAGATACCATTAATGTTGCGGTACATTTTTATTTGTAAGAACAAAATATCAAAGGGAGGAAACTGCTTAGTCTCAGGATGTTGAAACGATGTGTCACTGAACTGCATCAAAAAGAAGAAGGCCTGTTCTGCCTGGTTACTCTGATGCTGCATGTCGGGTGTATAGGTACTGAACAGTGTGGCATTTGTGAAATTGTATGTGACACTAAGGTACATCCCTTTGGTTTGATTCTCGCTTCAGTGGCTGCGGGACTGATCGTTCTTCAGCCAAGTAAGTAAGTAAGTTGGTGTTTTATGCCCAATCAACCGGTGCGGTTATATCAGGGCAAATTCTTCAGCCAACTAACAGATGAAAGCCATTGCTGGCAAACTGGTTTGCCTCTAGTACCCTAGTTCTCTTCGATAGGAATGGAATGAACAATGCATGCCTGCAACTTTAACAGCACAGTGCTTGATGCTGTGTTGAGTTTCAGCTTGCTGCTGTTTTTGTGATGCTTTTAATGAGTTGTTTTCGTTTTTATGGGAAATGTTTTAACATTTGTCTAATCAATAATTAGGAGGAAAAAACCAAAGTTGATTTTTAACCCTGATGTAACTCTGTGCACTTGCTTGGGCTCAAAGCACCAACCAACTGACTAACTTGCCACCGGACCAGATGACGGTGCGGCGTAGTGCTTGGTATTGCATTGTGTGACGACTTGCTGCCTGACCAGATAACAGTGCAGAGCTTGGTATTGTGTTTCAACCAGATGACGGTGCAGTGGAAGACGGAGGCGCGTCAGTTCCAGCTGTCGGTGGGGACGTGTCAGCCGTCCAGCACGGCGAACCCTCACCTGCTCGTCCTGGTGCAGCTGCAGGAAGAGCTCAACACCTTGCGATCTCTGGCACAGCTTGTACAGGTGTGTGTGTGTGGTACAGTGTATGGGGAGGGGGGGGGGGGGGGGGTGATGGGGAAACTTTACCTAAGTATCCTAGTACAGTTGTGGGAGGGAAGAAGAAAACACCTGATCAGTGGTACAGCTTTTACAGGTATGTTTTGGGAGGGCAGAGGTACGGGAGAGTTTGTGGGGGTGGTGGAGAGGGGGTTGTGGTGGGCAGTGGGTGTGGGCGGTTGTGTGTTTTGAGGGGGTAAGAGTCGGGGGTTGAGAGGGTAAGGTTTGGGGTTGGGTGTTTTGGGAGGGCAGGAGTTGGGATGGGTTTGGTGGGTGGGTGCTTTTGGAGGACATGGGTGGGAGTGGGGTTGGTGTGTTGGGGGTGGGGGGGGGAGGGTTTTTTGCGGGAAGGCAGGAGTAGGGGTTGGTTTAGTGTGGCTGGGTCTGCGAAGAGATGTTGACAAATCTTCACTATGGCTGTGTCTGTGCAGACGCTGTACGACACGTGGTCGCCGATGACGGCCATCAGCAAGCTGTCCAGCACCTCCATGATGGGAACCTCCACAGTCAGTACTCCCTTTGCTGGATTCCACTCTCTTTCTCTCTGTGCTGGATTCTGCACCATCTCTCTCCTGGATTCAACTGTCTCTCTCTGCTGTTTTGTACACCATCTCTGTGCTGGATTCCACTCTGTCTCTCTCTGCTGTTTTCTGCACCATGTCTGTGCTGGATTCCCCTCTGTCTCTCTCTGCTGGATTCCACTTTGTGCTAAATTCCACTTTGTCTCTCTCTGCTGGATTCCACTCCCTCTCTCTGTGCTGGATTCCACTCTCTCTGTGTGTGCTGGATTCCACTCTCTCTCTCTCTCTCTCTGTTGGATTCCACTCTGTCTCTCTCTGCTGGATTCCACTCTCTCTCTCTCTCTCTCTCTCTCTCTCTCTCTCTCTCTCTCTCTCTCTCTCTCTCTCTCTCTGTGCTGGATTCCACTTTGTCTCTCTCTGCTGGATTCCTCTCTCTCTCTCTCTGTGTTGGATTCCACTCTTTCTCTCTCGCTGCTGGATTCCACTCTGTCTCTCTGCTGGATTCCACTTTGTCTCTTACTGCTGGATTCTGCTCTGTCTCTCTCTGCTGGATTCCACTTTGTCTCTTACTGCTGGATTCTGCTCTGTCTCTCTCTGCTGGATTCCACTCTGTCTCTGCTGGATTCCACTTTGTCTCTTACTGCTGGATTCCACTTTGTCTCTTACTGCTGGATTCCGCTCTGTCTCTCTCTGCTGGATTCCACTCTGTCTCTGCTGGATTCCACTCTGTCTCTCTCTGATGGATTTCACTCTGTCTCTCTCTTATGGATTCCACTCTCTCTGCTGGATTCTGCTCTGTCTGTCTCTGCTTTATTCCCCCCCCTCCCTCTGTGCTGGATTTCACTCTCTCTGTGTGTGCTGGATTTGGCTCTGTCTCTCTGCTGGATTGCTCAGCCATAAATATTATTATTTGTTGTATTATTTCTGTATTGCACATTGTGTAGTCTCAGCAGTGAAATCTCTGGCAATTCAAAGCAAGGCATTTATTTCTGCTGAAAAGTACAGGCATTTGCCTTCTTTTTTTTTCTGGAAGTAGAAGTAAAAAAAAATTGTTTATTATTTCACTGAGAACAAAATGAAATGGAAAAGAAATGAAAATACTCTAACTCTTCTATAAAAACAAACAAACTGCAGTTTGTTTTTAAATACTAAGTTTTAAAAAAAAGTGTACTGTTACCAGTATTTGAGTATAAACAGGTCTGGTGATGTGATATGAGAAGGCAATGTAATATAAAAAGGTGATGTGATATAAAAAGATCATGTGATATAAAGGTAATGTGGTATGAAAGGGTGATATATAAAAAGATCACGTGATATAAAGGTGATGTGATATAAAAAGATCATGTGATATAAAGGTGATGTGGTATGAAAGGGTGATATGATATAAAAAGATCACATGATATAAAGGTGATGTGGTATGAAAGGGTGATATGATATAAAAAGATCACGTGATATAAAGGTGATGTGATATAAAAAGGTGATGTGATATAAAAAGATCACGTGATATAAAAAGATCACGTGATATAAAGGTGATGTGGTATGAAAGGGTGATATAAAAAGATCACATGATATAAAGGTGATGTGATATAAAAAGGTGATGTGATATAAAAAGGTGAATGTGAAGTAAGGTGTGTGCATGGTATATAGGAGGTGTGACGCACCAGGTGCTGTGTGCACCCAGACTGTGATGTATATTGGTCTGTAGCAGCACCCCAAGCAGCCTGTGCTGAACTACACCGTGCTGCCTCAGTCTTCCACACACATCCGCCTCGTCTTCCGCAGCTGGTCAGTCTAACGGCAGGGATTCTCTCTGCTCTTTTGTAGCTTGTTATTCTTGTTATTGTTTTTTGTCATTTTTTTTTTTTTGGTGTGTGTGTGTTTTGGTGGGGTCTGCAAGTCTCTATGTTCATTTTTTTGTAAATTGTATTGCTTCTCTTTATTTCCTTGTGATTCTTTCTTTCCAGCTTCCTTTCATTCTTTCTGATTCTGTTTCTTTCTGTGTATTTGTTCTCAGTGTCTTTTCTCATTGTATTTCCTTCTTTCTTTCTTCTTTGCTTTTGTTCCTGTCTTTCTTTCTTTTCAAGTTGTGTGTGTGTGTGGTTCTTAGTTTATCTTTTTTCCTGCAGCTTTGGCCTGTTATAGCTTAGAGGTAGGTCGCCACTTTCTGAGGGGTTGGATTGTGACTGCTGGCTGATGACGGTCACTTTTGTAGAGCGCTATTCTCCGTTCTCAAACAGATTCACTGTGCTTTTGTCGCTTGCAATTCTGAATGAGTGACTAGCTTTTTATAGCGCGTTTTGAATATCCACGGAGGTTGTGTACACACAGTGCTGTTTGAACAGTATTTTGAGGGAACATTGATTTGGTCACAGGCGGAGCACTTGTTTTGTGTCCTTTAAAGCTGCGGACTCAGTTTAGTCACATTTGTTTGTTTTGTTGTTGGTGTTGCTACTTCTAACTCGCAAAGTGGCCATGACGCACAAAGCTGACATTTGACTGGCTTGTGACAAACAGAAACTCCAGTGATTAGTCTAAGCAATGATTCACAAGATCAGTATGATGAACTGGTGCTCAGTACACATGACACTGGTGTACGTTTCTGTTCTTCAAGAAGGCTTCAGGCACGTTGTGTGTTGTGGCCTTTGTTTTGAATGCTAGCAGCCAACTTTGGATTTTTGTGTGTGTCTGTCTGTGATGTGTGTTGTTTTGGAGGCCTGAGTCATTGATGATGTTTTGTTTTGGAGGCCTGAGTTATTGATGATGTGTGTCGTTTTGAAGGCCTGAGTCATTGATGATGTGTGTTGTTTGTTGTGTGTTGTTTTGGAGGCCTGAGTCATTGGTGATGTGTGTTGTTCTGGAGGCCTGAGTCATTGATGATGTGTGTTGTTTTGGAGGCCTGAGTCATTGGTGATGTGTGTTGTTTTGCTGTTGTTTTTTGGGTATGGGTCATTTACGGCATGTGTTGTTGTCTTGATGTCATAGGTCATCAGTGGTGTGTGTTGTTGTCTTGATGTCATAGGTCATCAGTGGTGTGTGTTGTTGTCTTGATGTCATAGGTCATCAGTGGTGTGTTGTTGTCTTGATGTCATAGGTCATCAGTGGTGTGTTGTTGTTTTGATGTCACAGGTCATCAGTGGTGTGTCTTGTTTTGATGTCATGGGTCATCTGTGTGTTGTTGTTTTGATGTCATACTCATAGGTCACCTGTGGCCCGTGTTGCTGTTTTGGTGGCACAGGTCGTCAGTGATGTGTGCGTTTTGTGACAGCTATTGCGTCGACATCCTCATGCAGTCAGGGAAGCTGGTGGCATGGGTATTTGGTGGGATGTGTTTTGTTGTTACTTTGATGGCACGGGTCATCAGCGGTGTGTGTGTTGTGACAGCTATTGCGTGGACATCCACATGCAGTCAGGGAAGCTGGTGGCATGGGTATTTGGTGGTATGTGTTTTGTTGTTATTTTCATGGCACGGGTCATCAGTGGTGTGTGTGTTGTGACAGCTACTGTGTGGACATCCACATGCAGTCAGGGAAGCTGGTGGCAGTGCGCGACGGATCCTACAGCTTGTTTGACAACACCCGTGCCATTGAGGGACTCACGCCAGCGCCCAACCTCAAGGTCAGAGCCACTTTTCTCCGCTCAACACTTTGTTTTCTTTGCTTTTTTTTTTTTCTTGCTTGTTTTTTGTTTGTTTGTTCTTTCTTAATGGACCTAATTTCACAGTCAGTTTTCTTTGTGGTTAAGAATCATAATAATAAATGCATTTCTGATGCACATAACCCCTCTGTGACACATGCATCAGGCTCAAAGTGCTATACATGAAAGATTACAACAGTGCACCATCTCGTTTTAATAATGTGCTACATAGCTCACTCTGTCCGTCATTTCCCCCTGTACATAGGCACATGCACATCACACACACAGTCTCACTACCCCTCACTTCCCTATCTCTCTCCCAGTCTTTCCGCCCTGCTGAATAAATCACCAGTGAAGATTCCAGTAGCAAAACACACGCACATGTCCGCTTGCACACATGCACACACACACCCACACTTGTCCTTTTTGCCTTCCCCTTCTTCAGTCTTTGTCCTGCAGTTACTTTCTTTTTGAGCACATACCTTTTGGAAAGAGCAAGGCATTTTACAGTGAAAAATACACATGTGTAAAATAAAAAAATAAAAAATACAGCAATAACTCTCTTTCTCTCTGTCTTTCTGTCTCTCTGTATCTCTCTGTATCTCTCTCTCTCTCTCTCTCTCTCTCTCTCTCTCTCTCTCTCTCTCTCTCTCTCTCTCTCTCTCTCTTTCCAAAAATGTAGCAATAACTCTCTCTCTCTCTGCTCCCCCCCTCTCTCTCGCCCACACATACAGAAATTGTACCACTACAGCCAGAATCAGAGCTAGTTTGGTAGTCAAACTGCTCATTGAAACAGTAGGTTGGTTTTTAAGACTGGACTCGATAGTCTTAACGCTAACCACCTTTTTTGTGTGCCGGTCGATTACCATCCTCATATTGTGATGCGCTGTCGCTTTCAGACCTTCCTCAGCATGTTTGTGGACGAGAAGGTGACGGCAGGCCACGCCCGACGGCGCTCTACCACAGAAGATGACAACCCACCTTCCCCCATCCGCATGGACATGGACATGTTCATGTCGCAGCAGCAATCCATGATGGGCTCCCCAGCCGCTGGTGGTCGTCAGCGAGGTGACGGCTTCCGCTTCCATAGCAACCCCATGACTCCACCGTCCAATCCACACACGCCCGCCTCACCTGGGGCGAGCCGAATGCCAGGGGTAAGGGAGTGACGGGGTTAAGGGAGTGACTGGGGGAGGGGGGGGGGGGGGGGGGGGCAGTGGTGGAGTATGTAATAAGGAAGGGGGAAGTGTTGGGTACAGTGTGTGGGCTGGTACTTGCATGTGTTCGTGCGTGTGTGTTCATGTGTGTTAGTGTATTTGTTAGTGGGCGGTTGGGTGTGTGTGGGGGTTAAGCAGTTGTGTATGTGTGTTTGTGAGATAGAGCAGGTGTGTGAGACTGAGAGACAGTATGAGATAGAGATCCAAACACACAAATTTAATGAGACAATGTAAAACATGTTAATTTGGGGGGGGTTAGCCCCTTTTTCAAAACGACAAAATGACACTTAAAATAATGGTCCATGCAAATTTATTTATTCAGTTATAGTTTGTCAGTGGAGTGCCTGGGAGAATGTTGGCATGGCTGTGACGCTGTGTGTTTGGGTCTTGTTTTAGAAGTCAGCACTGTTACAGATTTTTGTTGTTTTGTTTTTGTATGTGAGAGCGAGAGAGAGAGCATTTATGTATGTGAAGTATTAATAATAATAGTAATAGATTATGGCCATCTCGTAAGAGCCTGGAGCACTTACAAAGACGTAAGGACACACACACATACACACCACACAACACCACACACACACCACACCACACAACACCACACACACCACACAACACCACACACACCACACAACACCACACACACACCACACAACACCACACACACACACCACACCACACAACACCACACACACACACCACACCACACAACACCACACACACACCACACCACACACCACACACACACACACACACACACACACACACACACACACACACACACACACACACATACATAGTTACACACACCGCACCACATGCCACACCACACACGCACACACGCACACACACAAACACATGTACATAGTTACACACCACACCACTACACTACACCACACCACGCATGCACACACACATCACACACACACCACCACCACCACCACCACCACACACACACACACACACACACACACACACATATACACACTCACTCACACACACACACACACATATACACACTCACTCACTCACACACACACACACACACACACACACACACACAAGTTGAAGTGTGGAAAGCCAGTGGCTATGGAGTTTGGATAAGAACATAATGTGCAACTGTGCTGCTGCTGTGGTCCGTACTGCAATCACTTCATCTCAGAAGTCACAATTCGAGTCCTGCTGCACCTAAAGCGTGTACTTACCCCCTGCTGCTTGGCCTTTCTCAGATCAACCCGTCACCGTCAGCCACCCTCATCCCGTCACCGGGGACGCTGCTGACGGCCAACTCCCCCGGCAACCCCCAGCTCCACGCCCCCTCCCCGCAGTCCTTTGTGCCGACCCCCTCCCCCCAGGGGCTGGGGCTCCACATGCCCTCGCCCGCCGCCTCCTTCATCAGTCCAGGTAGGTCACAGTCGCTTGTGCTGGACACCTGTTACACCCTTAGTTTATCCAGTCTCTTCTTTTGTACACCTGCCATACCCTTCATCAGTCCAGGTAGGTCACAGTCTCTTGTTCGTCTGTCATGTCCTTCATCAGTCCAGGTTGGTCACAGTCTCTTGTGCTGTACACCTGTTACACCCTTAGTTTATCCAGGTCGGTGACAGTCTCTTCTTTTGTACACCTGCCATATCCTTCATCAGTCCAGGTAGGTCACAGTCTCTTGTTCATCTGTCATGTCCTTCATCAGTCCAGGTTGGTCACAGTCTTTTGTACTGTACACCTGTCATGTCCTTCATCAGACCAGGTAGGTCACAGTCTTTTGTACTGTACACCTGTCACATCCTTCATCAGACCAGGTAGGTCACAGTCTTTTGTATACCTGTCATGCCCTTAATCAGTCCAGGTAGGTCACAGTCTTTTGTACTGTATACCTGTCACATCCTTCATCAGTCCAGGTAGGTCACAAACTTTTGTATACCGGTCACATCCTTCCATCAGACCAGGTAGGTCACAGTCTTTTGTACTGTACACCTGTCACATCCTTCATCAGTCCAGGTAGGTCACAAACTTTTGTATACCTGTCAGATCCTTCCATCAGACCAGGTAGGTCAGTCTTTTGTACTGTACACCTGTCACATCCTTCATCAGACCAGGTAGGTCACAACAGTCTTTTGTACTGTACACCTGTCACATCCTTCATCAGACCAGGTAGGCCACAGCCTCTTGTGCTGTACACCTGTTACACCCTTAGTTTATCCAGGTGGCTGACAGTCTGTTCTTTTATACACCTGTCACATCCTTCATCAGTCCAGGTAGGTCACAAACTTTTGTATACCTGTCAGATCCTTCCATCAGACCAGGTAGGTCAGTCTTTTGTACTGTACACCTGTCACATCCTTCATCAGTCCAGGTAGGTCACAAACTTTTGTATACCTGTCAGATCCTTCCATCAGACCAGGTAGGTCAGTCTTTTGTACTGTACACCTGTCACATCCTTCATCAGTCCAGGTAGGTCACAAACTTTTGTATACCTGTCAGATCCTTCCATCAGACCAGGTAGGTCAGTCTTTTGTACTGTACACCTGTCACATCCTTCATCAGTCCAGGTAGGTCACAAACTTTTGTATACCTGTCAGATCCTTCCATCAGACCAGGTAGGTCAGTCTTTTGTACTGTACACCTGTCACATCCTTCATCAGTCCAGGTAGGTCACAAACTTTTGTATACCTGTCAGATCCTTCCATCAGACCAGGTAGGTCAGTCTTTTGTACTGTACACCTGTCACATCCTTCATCAGTCCAGGTAGGTCACAAACTTTTGTATACCTGTCAGATCCTTCCATCAGACCAGGTAGGTCAGTCTTTTGTACTGTACACCTGTCACATCCTTCATCAGTCCAGGTAGGTCACAAACTTTTGTATACCTGTCAGATCCTTCCATCAGACCAGGTAGGTCAGTCTTTTGTACTGTACACCTGTCACATCCTTCATCAGTCCAGGTAGGTCACAAACTTTTGTATACCTGTCAGATCCTTCCATCAGACCAGGTAGGTCAGTCTTTTGTACTGTACACCTGTCACATCCTTCATCAGTCCAGGTAGGTCACAAACTTTTGTATACCTGTCAGATCCTTCCATCAGACCAGGTAGGTCAGTCTTTTGTACTGTACACCTGTCACATCCTTCATCAGTCCAGGTAGGTCACAGTCTTTTGTACTGTACACCTGTCACATCCTTCATCAGACCAGGTAGGTCACAGTCTTTTGTACTGTACACCTGTCACATCCTTCATCAGACCAGGTAGGTCACAGTCTTTTGTACTGTACACCTGTCACATCCTTCATCAGACCAGGTAGGTCACAGTCTTTTGTACTGTACACCTGTCACATCCTTCATCAGTCCAGGACATCACAGTCTCTTGTACTCCTGTCATGTCCTTCGTCAGTCTGTTTGGGTCACAGTTTCTTGTACACTTGTTATGTCCCTCATCACACCAGGTAAATAACAGTCTCTTGTACACTTGTTATGACCCTCATCACTCCAGGTAAGTCAAAATCTTTTGTACACGTGTTATGTTCCTCGTCACACCAGGTAAGTCAGGGTCTCTTGTACACTTGTTATGTCTTTCATCAGTCAAGGTTAGCACAGCCTCCTGTATGCTTGTAGTTATGTCCTTCACCACTCCAGGTAAGTCAGTAACTTGGTATTTTATGCCCAGTCAGCCATTGTGGTCACAGCAGGGCGAGACTCCAGGTAGGTCAGTCTCTTGCTTTGTACACCTAGCTGTCCTTTCCTTCATCAGTACAGGTAGGTCATGGCTTATATTCTAGTTATTTTTGTTCATGTCTGTAACTGGCCATAACCACATTCTGCCTTGTGAATTCGGAAGATACCTTTCACTGTTTCAGTTTGAATGAAATCATTACATGTGTATTACTGCATAGACCCACAGTGCCCCCTGTTCCCCCCCACCCCCACCCCTGCCACACCCACCACCACAACCACAACAACACTATGCCTCAGATCTTCTGTACTTGTACTTATAAATTTATAACCAGCTTAACCTGCAGTCTCTCTGTGTTACTCTCTTGTGTATACTCTCACCAACTTTCACCTCACACTGTAGAAGAAACGTGTATATGAAACACTACTTCTCTTTTTTCATTTCTTCTTCTTAGGAAACGCCACTCTTAGTTTCACCCTGTCTGATGTGTTGTCAGTTACATTAACCCTTTGAGCTGTCAGTCCAATCAGATGTGATCGTTGGCTTTTCCACCATGGACCAATCATGCTGAGTCCGTTTTGGTCTTACTTTTTGGAAGCACAGTATTTTTGTATTTTTTTAAAGATGTATATTATTTTTAGATGTATTTCTTCTTCTTTTTTTCTTTTTTTCTTTTCTTTTTTTAATTAATAAAAGAAAGAAGGAAGGAAAGACATGGTTGGGTTGGGTTGGGTCTCACTGAGGCACCAGTCATGTCACTCAACTGTTTCAACAACTGTCAAGGTGCTGCCTTTAAGTAGTCATGCACCATTGGTTTCAACATGTCAACAAAGCAAAACTACACCATACTTCACATTGACAGTTATATGACGTAAATTGCATGCACTCTGCTTCCAAGCAGTGCACCATATGTACATAATAATATCCTTCTGAGAGAGTTCCTCTAGAAAGAACAGTAAGTGGTTTGATTTGCAGATGCTTTGCAATTGCGCATCATGCTCTGAAATTAGTCTCTGATGATCCAAACTGTGTGAACAGTGCTTAAACCTGCGTTAAAACTGCTCTGAGCAGTCTGGCTGTCTGATGGGTTTTCTGCTTCAATTCCATCTCAGGAACAGCCCCTCAGTGTCTGTCTGATCTCCCTCAGCCTTATACTCCAGCAAGACAGTTATGATCTGCATCTGACACACGAACCTTTGTTACCCCTCATGTAAACACCAAAACATTTTTGTGAAAGATCGTTTTCTTACACTGGCCCATCTGCTTGGAACAATTTGCCTCAAACACTCTGCCACCCTGGTTCTGCCTCCGCTTTTAAAGCCGCCCTCAAGACACACCTATTCAGTAACTATTTCTAAACTGTTTTTCACAGCCATGCCTATCCCCCTGTCTGACACGCAAGTGCGTGCATGCCTGTTTGTGTGTGTGTGTGTTGTTAGTGTTATTATAAAGTGCCCTCTGCTCCAACCTTGTGCGGTAGACAGGCACTCTAGAAATCCTCTTTATTATTATTTTGAAGAGGTGTATTCTGCCTAAAAAAGTCAAATGTGATACCGGGTTGAAAACTGTTTGGTGCAGTCACTTTGGTAACCCCTGTAGTGTTGTACCTGTCTTCCGTGGCTACTCCCGGCATGTCCTTTGTGGCTCCCGCTTTGGTCTAATCCAGTGACTACTACCAACTTGCCTCTCCTGCGTCTGCCTGTTGACCACACGGGAGAGAGTTGAAAGCTGGCGGGCCAGTGCAACTGTCATGGTGTATTTTTGCCCACAAACTCACATACAAAGTTCAGCAGCTGTTGGCACAGATCTGTTTTCTTGCATTCCACAACACTATTGAGTATCCCTTTCTTTTTATAGATACTCCCCCCCACACACACACTCACATTGTACTAGATCAGACCCCTCCCCCCAAAACACATACACACACACGCACACACAGTCACACACACACACACACACACACACACACACACACATACAATGCCCCAGATGTGTCAGTGGTCAACATTCACCATTGAAAACCTTTGTGGGTATACTGCCCTGGACATGCCAGAGTGAAGGGAAATGACGAGCAGATAGACTGGCAGGCAAAGCAACCCTCACAAGTGGCTTGCTTTTTGGAAGATCTGAAGTGTTAAGGAGCTTGAGACACTACCTGTGGGTGCAAAGCCAAGGACATCACACCGTCATGTGCCTGGAGGAGAGGCATGGAAAGAGGATGCACTAGACAATCTTCCTTTAAAGGACAAGAGAGGGCCGTTGTGAATAGATGAAGATTGGAACCATTTCAAAGGTGACACCCAGGTAAACACTGCAACACTGCATACACTGGTAGGACAGGGCAGCCACCGTAGCGGTACCCAGACAAGTGACCCGAACGTCCCACCGGGGATTAACGAAGTGTACAAATGACCATTTCCAGGTATGGTGGACGCTGGCTCACCATTCCCAGGGTCCAGTCTGTCAATGACGTCTCCCGGCACCAGAGGCTGGCCCGCCTCCCCGTCCCTGGCCGGCCCCTCCCCCGCCTCCCACCACCCGGCCGCCTCCCCCGGCCACCCCGCTCTCCACTCCCCACAGACCCAGCGAGATGCTGCAGACCACGGCAAGTTTTCAGGTACGGCTGCTGCATGGGGTTGGAGAGGGAGGGCTGTGGCCCTGGGGGTTGTTGTGGAGTGTTAACGTGTCTCCCCCATTCACATAGACATTCACTTGTGTGCATGGTTGCATATATGCGTACATACGGTCACATGCGTGCACAGACACGTGTCTGCATGTACTGTGTCCTGTTCACACACAGAGTCACACTCGTACACAACACGTGCACGTACAGTGTCACATTCACACACGCACACAACACACCTACAGACGCAGTGTTACAATCACACACATGCATAATCACATACACACATATACAGTCATATGCACACAGACACATACACAGCCATGCATGCAAACACACATACATAGTCACACACACACACACATGCATACCCACACACCTTTTAACTTTTATTTTTGGAGTCTGTCTACTTTGCACTGCTAGGCGTAGGGGGATGCTTGTTCCATTATTTCACCTGTAACATGTGCTGCAGCGTTAGGCTGATGTGAGCAGGATGGGACTGAGGTGATGTGGTTGCACTCTATCACTCAGTGTTCCATTACCTGGGGTCTGTGATACCTACTCTGCTTGTCCTGTGAGTGTGACAGATAGCAGGTAGCATCCATCGGGTACAGGGCAGGTAGCATCCATCGGGTCACATCCTGATCCACAGAATGTAAATTGTATCTGTCCTGTGTTGCCAGCATGCCAGGCAACAGGTATCACAGGTGACTCAGGCCTGTGCTGTTGTATGATGTTAACTGGGTCTAACCTCTGACGACTGCTGTGTAATATAAACTGAGTGCTGTCGGTACCACTACCAGCCTCTGATGGCTGTGCTGTGTAATGTAAACTGAGTTCTGTAATGTGAGAGATATCAGTACCAGCGTCTGACAGCTGTGCTGTGTAATATAAACTGAATGCTATTACTATCAGCTTCTGACGGCTGTGCTGTGTAATGTAAACTGAGTGCTATCACTATCAGCTTCTGATGGCTGTGTTGTGTAATGTAAACTGAGTGCTATCACTATCAGCTTCTAATGGCTGTGTTGTGTAATGTTAACTGAGTGATACTGATATAAACCTGACAGTTGTTTTAAGCACACCAGTTGTAACTGAACCAGTCACATCTGATCACTGCTGTATTCTAAACTGGACCAGTCACATCTGATCACTGCTGTGTTCTTAACTGGACCAGTCACATCTGATCGCTGCTGTGTTCTAAACTGGACCAGTCACATCTGATCGCTGCTGTGTTCTAAACTGGACCAGTCACATCTGATCGCTGCTGTGTTCTAAACTGGACCAGTCACATCTGATCACTGCTGTGTTCTAAATTGGACCAGTCATCTCTGATCACTGCTGTGTTCTAAACTGGACCAGTCACCTCTGATCACTGCTGTGTTCTAATCAACTGAATCCTGCCTTCCTCTGTTGCTCTATCCCACTGATCTAACACCAGCTCCAGCACCACTACCCCAGCCCACAACCACTTTGTGCATGCTTCTCTTGAGTCTGGATTCAGTCCGCCACTGTGACGTACAAAGACCCATGATGAAGGACCACTCTGATGAAAGACCACCCTGATTAAAGATGACCCTGATCAGTGTGAAAGACCACCCTGATTAAAGATGACCCTGATCAATGTGAAAGACTACCCTGATCAAAGATGACCCTGATCAGTTTGATAGACTACCCTGATCAAAGATGGCCCTGATCAGTTTGAAAGACCACCCTGATCAAAGATGACCCTGATCAGCATGAAAGACCACGCTGATCAGAGACCACCCTGATGAGAAACCATCCCAATGAAAGACCACCCAGATCAAGACCACCCTAATGAAAATATTCCCATTTATTTTCTCTGTTGATAAGCTCCAAATATACCTAAATTCTTGAGGTGTGTGTTGATTGCTTAAACTTTACAAACTGGTCAATGCGTTTGATTTCACTGTGCTAAATTCTTGATGAAGCATGCACTGATTGCCAATACTTTATAAACTGCTGTGCTGCATGCTTTTGCTGTGCTAAATTCTTTATAAAGCACATACTGATTACCAATATGTTACAAATTGCTCAGTGTAGTTTTGCTGTGCTAAATTCTTTATAAAGCACGTACTGATTACCAATATGTTACAAATTGCTCAGTGTAGTTTTGCTGTGCTAAATTCTTTATAAAGCATGTACTTATTACCAATATGTTACAAACTGCTCAGTGTAGTTTTGCTGTGCTAAATTCTTGATGAAGCATGCATTGATTACTGATACCTTCCAAATTGCCCAGTGTTGCACACTTTTACTGTGCTAAATTCTTGAAGCATGCATTGATAAATGGTACCTTACAAACTGCTCAGTGCATTCAATTTCACTGTGCAAAATTCTAGACAAAGCATGTATTGATTACCTTATAGATCATGCAGTGCTGCACTTTTTTGATGTGCTCAATTTTTGATGAAGCATGCACCGATTACTGATACTTTACAAATAGCTCAGTGTTGCACACTTTTTTGCTGTGCTAAATTCTTCATCAAGCATGCATTGATTATTGGTACCTTACAAATTGCTCTTGGCTGAAACGGTGGTCATAATTTTTTTAAAGCAGTACAATTAAAATACTGCACGAGAGAGTGGTGCGTGGTTTGACTGTCACGCTGCACGGTTATCCTTGCAGTGATGAGCCCCCCGTCCAGGATCCTGCCTCAGCGTGCGTGGGCGGCAGCAGTGCCGACCCTGCTGTCCCACGATGGGCTGACCAAGCTGCTAACAGCCAGCATGCTGCCTGGCCACACCCAGTTCCTGCCCGCCTCCCCGCTGGAGCGCTTCTTCGCCTGCATCCACCTGCGGCGCCACATGCAGCGGGTCATCCAGAGCGAGACGCCGGTCAGTTTGGGGGGAGGGGGGGGGGAGAGAGTAGGGCATCATTGGTGGGAACTGCCACAAGTACCATTTTTGGTCGCGACAAAAATATGCTAAGTTTTGTTGTGACGAAATTGTTTGTTGCGACAAACATGTTTGTCACAACAAACATTATTTTGTCGCGACAAGACTTGTCGTGCCAAGCATACTTTTGTCACGACAAACACATGTTTTTTTGCGACAAAACACATCTTTCGTCGCGACAAAAGTATGCAATATTATTATTAATATTTTTGTCATGACGAAAGTTTTGTCGCAACAAGCATGCTTTTGTCACGACACGACATAAGACGTGTTTTGTCACGACAAACACGTGTGTCACAACAAAACTTTTGTTGCAACAAAAATGATAATAATAATAAATAATTCTTATAAAGCGCTATTCTTTAACCAGAGTTAAACTCACTGCGTTGCAGCAGCTCTAGCCAATGATAGTTGGGGGGAGGGAGGGGGGCTTGGGGAGGTTGTGGGGGAATGGGTTTCATTCCGAGGTGACCTTGTGCTTGTTGAAAGGATGTTGAAACCCATTTGTGATGTGTTCTGTGTGGTTTAGAGTAAAAAAACACTGGTCTTGGGGTGGAGGTGGGGGGGGGGGGGGGTGTTTTAGGGCGAATGGGCTTCATCCGGAGGTGACCTTGTGCAGGTGGAGAGGATGTTGAAACCTATTTATGATGTGTCCTGTGTGGTTACACACGCACGCACGCACGCACGACACGCACACGCACAGAGACAGACAGAAAGACAGAGCGAGAGAGAGAGAGAAACAGAGACAGACAGAGACAGTGACTGAGAAGACTTAGTTGGTTGACCTTAACGACGTTATATAACGCCCATATACAACGCCACCCTTCAGGACCCATGAGAGATGAAGAGGAGGGAGGCGGAGCTGGGCTCTCACAGCAGGATGGTTTGTCTTGCTGCCGAGCTGTTCCTCAGTGGCTGCTTTTCGGACACTGTCTTTGTGACTTTGCTCTGCACAGCTACTGAAACAGCGATTAGCGGAGCACACCAGTTGCTTGGCACTGGCGGGGTCCCGACCTCCTTAACGTTGCTGTTCTGGTGGTGGCTGACGGTCTCTTCGGTCTTTACGGGTCGTAGCGCGCGGACCCGTCATTCGTCTCTACCCGACCACCCCTACCCTCTCCCTCCCCTTTCCCCCCGTCCCTAACAGTCCTTATGGCCTCTGTGGACGTAAAGCAACACTGAACTTGCACTAGCTCTGGCCTGAGCTCAGGAGCTGTGTGTGAAAGTCGAGGTGGCCGTCCTGAGATCCCCGTCCTGATAGTCCTTATCGTCTCTGCGGACGTAAAGCAACATTGAACTTAAATTTTCTCTAGGTCAGAGCTCAGGAGCTGTGTGAAAGTCGAAGTGGACGTCCTGCCCACCCCACCCCATCCCCTCTCACCGTCCCTAATAGTCCTTATGGTCTCTGTGAACGTAAACCAACATTGAAGAACACAGCTCAGGAGCTGTGTGAAAGTCGAGGTGGACGTCCTGCCCACCCCACCCCATCCCCTCTCACCGTCCCTGATAGTCCTTATGGTCTCTGTGAACGTAAAGCAACATTGAAGAACACAGCTCAGGAGCTGTGTGAAAGTCGAGGTGGATGTCCCGGGCTCCCCGTTCCTAACAGTCCTTGTGGTCTCTGTGGACGTAAAGCTACATTGAACTAACATTTTCTCTAGGTCAGAGCTCAGGCCGAGCTGTGTGAAAGTCGAGGTGGACGTCCTGGGCTCCTATCCCTAATAGTCCTTAAGGTCTCTGTGGACCTAAAGCAACACTGAACTTGTCAGAGTTCAAGAGCTGTGTGAAAACTGAGGTGGACGTCCTGGGCTCCCCGTCCCTAATAGTCTTTGTGGGCTCTGTGGACGTAAAGCAACACTGAACTTGAACCCCACCCTTTTTGCCCCACAGACAACCGGGTATCGTGGGAGGAGTACCGCGGGGCTCGGGCTTGGTTAGGGAGCCCGGGGCGAGGGGGCGGCGCATGTCAGAGCTGGAGGAGATGGTGACGAAGCTGGAGTTCCGCATGGCTGACCAGAACAGCGACGACTGCCTGGACTGGTGGGAGTTCCTCAACCTGGCTTCGCAACACCGTGCTCGGCAAGCGGAGCGAGGTCAGTGGAGCGTGACACTTATACAGTTCGTGTACACTTGACCGCCGAGTGTAACGTTTATATAGTTCGTTTTGCTTTGTCATAATAAAAAGCGTTTTTTATTTGTTTATGTGTTTGTTTTTTTGTTTTTAAACCGTTTGTGTGTTTGGATCTAGTTCGTATACACTTGACCACTGACAGTTATCATGTTTCCGTTGCTGTTGATGGAACTGGACATTTGACCACTGAGTGTTGTCCAGTTTCTGCTGCTTTTGACGGAGCTTCTTGCTGTGAACGAGCTGCACATTTGACCATTGAGTTTTGTCCTCTTTCTGTAGCTGTGGACGAGCTGGACATTCATCTTGACCATTGAGTGTTGTCCTCTTTCTGTTGCTATAGACAAGCTGGACATTTGACCACTGAATTTTGTTCTCTCTCTGTTGCTGTGGACGGGTTGGACATTTGACCACTGAATTTTGTCCTCTTTCTGTTGTTATGGACGAGCTGGACATTTGACCACTGAATATTGTCCTGTTTCTGTTGTTATGGACGAGCTAGACATTTGACCACTGAATATTGTCCTGTTTCTGTTGTTATGGACGAGCTGGACATTTGACCACTGGATATTAATCTTGACCATTGAGTGTTGAGTGTTGTCCTCTCTTTCTGTTGCCGTGGAGAAGCTGGACATTTGACCACTGAATATTGTCCTCTTTCTGTTGTTATGGACGAGCTGGACATTTGACCACTGAATATTGTCCTGTTTCTGTTGTTATGGACGAGCTGGACATTTGACCACTGAACATTAATCTTGACCATTGAGTGTTGAGTGTTGTCCTCTTTGTGTTGTTGTGGACGAGCTGGACATTTGACCACTGAGTGTTGCCCCTCTTTCTGTTGTTGTGGAAGAGCTGGACAACAGACAGACAGACAGACCGATACCAATCTGAAACACTTTGCCGCAACCCACTGGAACAACACTGTAGTTGCTGTGGACGGGCTGGACATTTGACCACTGAGTGTTGTCCTCTTTCTGTTGCTGTGGAGAAGCTGGACATTTGACCACTGAGTGTTGTCCTCTTTCTGTCGCCCTTGACGAGCTGGACATTACGTTGACCACTGAGTGCTGTCCTCTTTCTGTCGCTGTGGACGAGCTGGACAACAGACAGACAGATAGACCGATGCCAATCTGAAGCACTTTGCCCCAACCCAATGGAACGACATTATAGTTGTTGTTGACGAGCTGGACACTTGACCACTCAGCGGTGTCCTCTTCCTGTCGCTGCAGCGGAGCTGGTGTGCTTGCTGACGGAGAAGGAGGTGATCAAGGCCAAGTCGGTGTTCACGGAGCTGGACAAGGACAACGACGGGGTGGTCACTGGGCTGAAACGCCCGCAGAGCTGTCCGGAAATGGTGCTCTCCCCTTAGTGACGGACTTCCGCCGTAAGTCACCCCTCCCCTACCCACCCACCACCCTCCCTCTCCATCCCCTGCCTGACCTCCTCCCTCCCGTTCGTGTCTGTCTCGTGTGGACGTCTGCCTGTATGCATATTTGTCTGTTTGTTGTCTGGTGAGTGTAGGGAGGTATAATGTCCTTTGCATTGGGTTGGGGCAGAGTGTTTCGGATTGGTATATGTCTATCTGTCTGTCTCCGCCCCTCTCTCTCTCTTTTGCACACAAATACACGCACGCACGCACAGCACGCACGCACGCACACACACACACGTGTGTGGTGTGTGTGTGTGTGTGTGTGTGTGTGTGTGTGTGTGTGTGTGTGTGTGTGTGTGTGTGTGTATGTGTGTAGTCTGTGTACGTGCGTGCTTGCGTGCATGTGTGTGTGTGTGTGCGCGCGCGCTTGTGTGTGTGTGTGTGTGTGTGTGTGTGTGTGTGTGTGTGTGTGTGTGTGTGTGCGTGGTGTGTGTGTGTAAGAGAGAGAGAGAGAGAGAGAGAGAGAGAGAGAGAGAGAGAGAGAGAGAGAGAGAGAGAGAGAGAGAGAGAGAGAGAGAGAGAGAGAGAGACAGACAGACAGACAGACAGACAGACAGACAGACAGACAGACAGACAGACAGACAGAGACAGAGACAGAGAGACAGAGACAGACAGACAGACAGACAGACAGAAAATGAAGACGGCAAATGATACCAGTTTGTGATTTCCAACGACACGTCCACCTTCAACAGGGAGGAGGTTGCCAAACTGTCACCCTCCATCAACACTCATGTGGAAGTGAGAGCCCGGATGTTCGTTGATGGCGGCGATGAGCAGAGGGAGTGAGTAGCTCACTTCATTCTGTTAACTTTCTCGCCCTCTCTCTTTCTCGACCTAATTTCAGACGGGTTTCTGACTGAAAATAAACTACAATCCTTGTAAAATAAAGTTTTCGAGTTCCATTTCTCTCCCGCCTCCCTCCCCCCTCTCTTCGAGTAAAAGTTAGCTTTTTTATTTTATTTTAAATTATCATAGATAAAACCAAGTATTTTACCAGTTCCGTGAAAATACAGGCAGGCAGCAAAACCAAACTTTGTTAAAAACTTCTTTTTAAGATATATGTTTTTCATAATAATTTATTTTCGATGGGAACCAAAATTCAGGCGTGCCGTGAAATGCAGGGAGGTAGCGGAGAGCCTCCTAAGTCACAGGTAGATGATGACTGATGGAGTTGTGCTTTTTACCTGTGTTTCAGCATCATCACCTGGCCTGATTTCCTGTCCCAGCAGGCTCTCTACATCCTGTGCTCCCGTCCCAACATGGCGTCCACACTTCGAGAGAGCCTGACTGACCTTTGACCTCATACATCCCAACATGGCGCCCAGTTTTCGAGAGAGCCGGACTCACCTTGACCCCATTCGTCCCACCCTTTGACTTTTGACCTCACTCTTTTGACCGAACATGTCCCAACATGGCGCCCAGTCTTCGAAAAGAGCCTGACTCATCTCTGACCTCACTCGTCCCAACATGGCGCCCAGACTTCGGGAGAGCCTCACCTTTGACCTCTCTCATTCCAACCTTTGACCTTTGACCTCACTCGTTTGACCTCACTCATACCATGCACCAACATGGCGCCCAGTCTTCGAGAGAGCCTGACTCAACGGGGAGCGGGGATAGCTCAGTGGTTAGAGCGCCGGACTCGTGATTGAAAGGTCGCGGGTTCAAATCCCTGCTGGAGCGGCGGGAGAATTTTCTTCTCCAGGGTCAACTTTCTGTGCTGACTCTTATTTCGGTATCCGTTCCACCCCCGTGTTACCCCAGTAGCACGTAAAAGACCCCGGTCATTCTGCCAAAAGCGCAGGTGGCAGGTTACAGCCTAAACACGCATACATCTTGCGTATGTGGCTTTGCATGAAGTGACACGGTGCATGGTTGTATGGTGTACACAGAACGCGCCGAGACTGACTCTCTCTGGCAGCAGATTCTTGTGGCACAGCCATGCCAGCGCTGTAAGTACACCACTTCGGTGGATATTCAAAAACGCGCTATAAAAAACTATTCACTCATGTAGAATCACATGCGAGCGCAGTGAGTCTGCTCGAGAGCGGAGAATAGCGCTATATAAAAGCGATTAATAATAATAATAATAACTTTGGACTTCACACGTCCCAACATGGCGACCAGACTTCGAGAGAGCCTGACTCACCTTTGACCTCTCTCATTCCAACCTTTGACCTCACTCGTTTGACCTCATACTAACATGGCGCCCAGTCTTCGAGAGAGCCTGATTCGCCTTTGATCTCACTCGTCCCAAGCTTTGACTGTTCACCTCACTCGTCTGAACATGGCGCCCATCTCCACTAGCCTCAAATATCCCAACATGACGCCCAGAATTTGGGAAATCCGCTTCACTTCTGACCTGCTTATGCATCCGTACATGGTGTCAGGTCCTTTTGGACAACCGTATCAGAAGTGACGTCATTTAATGCAAATCCACGTCACAAGTGATACCGCGCACTGTATCACTAGACTCTAGCCTCCTTGGTAACTTGCGTCACAAGTGACGTCACTGTCGGAGCATGCTGTCATGTTTTGTACGACCGTTCAACTT
>OY757544.1:26084851-26114432 GCA_963584105.1 Alviniconcha strummeri
TCATTTCTTCTTCTTTGGAAACGCCACTCTTAGTTTCACCCTGTCTGGTGCGTTGTCAGTTACATTAACCCTTTGAGCTGTCAGTCCAATCAGATGTGATCGTTGGCTTTTCCACCATGGACCAATCATGCTGAGTCCATTTTGGTCTTACTTTTTGGAAGCACAGTATTTTTGTATTTTTTTAAAGATGTATAATATTATTATTTTTAGATGTATTTTTTTTTCTTTTCTTTTTTTCTTTTCTTTTTTTAATTAATAAAAGAAAGAAGGAAGGAAAGACATGGTTGGGTTGGGTTGGGTTGGGTTGGGTCTCACTGAGGCACCAGTCATGTCACTCAACTGTTTCAACTGTTTCAACAACTGTCAAGGTGCTGCCTTTAAGTAGTCATGCACCATTGGTTTCAACATGTCAACAAAGCAAAACTACACCATACTTCACATTGACAGTTATATGATGTAAATTGCATGCACTCTGCTTCCAAGCATTGCACCATATGTACATAATAATATCCTTCTGAGAGAGTTCCTCTAGAAAGAACAGTAAGTGGTTTGATTTGCAGATGCTTTGCAATTGCGCATCATGCTCTGAAATTAGTCTCTGATGATCCAAACTGTGTGAACAGTGCTTAAACCTGCGTTAAAACTGCTCTGAGCAGTCTGGCTGTCTGATGGGTTTTCTGCTTCAATTCCATCTCAGGAACAGCCCCTCAGTGTCTGTCTGATCTCCCTCAGCCTTATACTCCAGCAAGACAGTTACGATCTGCATCTGACACACGAACCTTTGTTACCCCTCATGTAAACACCAAAACATTTTTGTGAAAGATCGTTTTCTTACACTGGCCCATCTGCTTGGAACAATTTGCCTCAAACACTCTGCCACCCTGGTTCTGCCTCCGCTTTTAAAGCCGCCCTCAAGACACACCTGTTCAGTAACTATTTCTAAACTGTTTTTCACAGCCATGCCTATCCCCCTGTCTGACACGCAAGTGCGTGCATGCCTGTTTGTGTGTGTGTGTGTTGTTAGTGTTATTATAAAGTGCCCTCTGCTCCAACCTTGTGCGGTAGACAGGCACTCTAGAAATCCTCTTTATTATTATTTTGAAGAGGTGTATTCTGCCTAAAAAAGTCAAATGTGATACCGGGTTGAAAACTGTTTGGTGCAGTCACTTTGGTAACCCCTGTAGTGTTGTACCTGTCTTCCGTGGCTACTCCCGGCATGTCCTTTGTGGCTCCCGCTTTGGTCTAATCCAGTGACTACTACCAACTTGCCTCTCCTGCGTCTGCCTGTTGACCACACGGGAGAGAGTTGAAAGCTGGCGGGCCAGTGCAACTGTCATGGTGTATTTTTGCCCACAAACTCACATACAAAGTTCAGCAGCTGTTGGCACAGATCTGTTTTCTTGCATTCCACAACACTATTGAGTATCCCTTTCTTTTATAGATACTCCCCCACACACACACACACTCACATTGTACTAGATCAGACCCCTCCCCCCAAAACACATACACACACACGCACACACAGTCACACACACACACACACACACACACACACACACACACACACACACACACACACACACACACACACACAATGCCCCAGATGTGTCAGTGGTCAACATTCACCATTGAAAACCTTTGTGGGTATACTGCCCTGGACATGCCAGAGTGAAGGGAAATGACGAGCAGATAGACTGGCAGGCAAAGCAACCCTCACAAGTGGCTTGCTTTTTGGAAGATCTGAAGTGTTAAGGAGCTTGAGACACTACCTGTGGGTGCAAAGCCAAGGACATCACACCGTCATTTGCCTGGAGGAGAGGCGTGGAAAGAGGACGCACTAGACAATCTTCCTTTAAAGGACAAGAGAGGGCCGTTGTGAATAGATGAAGATTGGAACCATTTCAAAGGTGACACCCAGGTAAACATTGCAACACTGCATACACTGGTAGGACAGGGCAGCCACCGTAGCGGTACCCAGACAAGTGACCCGAACGTCCCACCGGGGATTAACGAAGTGTACAAATGACCATTTCCAGGTATGGTGGACGCTGGCTCACCATTCCCAGGGTCCAGTCTGTCAATGACGTCTCCCGGCACCAGAGGCTGGCCCGCCTCCCCGTCCCTGGCCGGCCCCTCCCCCGCCTCCCACCACCCGGCCGCCTCCCCCGGCCACCCCGCTCTCCACTCCCCCCAGACCCAGCGAGATGCTGCAGACCACGGCAAGTTTTCAGGTATGGCTGCTGCATGGGGTTGGAGAGGGAGGGCTGTGGCCCTGGGGGTTGTTGTGGAGTGTTAACGTGTCTCCCCCATTCACATAGACATTCACTTGTGTGCATGGTTGCATATATGCGTACATACGGTCACATGCGTGCACAGACACGTGTCTGCATGTACTGTGTCCTGTTCACACACAGAGTCACACTCATACACAACACGTGCACGTACAGTGTCACATTCACACACGCACACAACACACCCGCAGACGCAGTGTTACAATCGCACACATGCATAATCACATACACACATATACAGTCATATGCACACAGACACATACACAGCCATGCATGCAAACACACATACATAGTCACACACACACACACATGCATACCCACACACCTTTTAACTTTTATTTTTGGAGTCTGTCTACTTTGCACTGCTAGGCGTAGGGGGATGCTTGTTCCATTATTTCACCTGTAACATGTGCTGCAGCGTTAGGCTGATGTGAGCAGGATGGGACTGAGGTGATGTGGTTGCACTCTATCACTCAGTGTTCCATTACCTGGGGTCTGTGATACCTACTCTGCTTGTCCTGTGAGTGTGACAGATAGCAGGTAGCATCCATCGGGTACAGGGCAGGTAGCATCCATCGGGTCACATCCTGATCCACAGAATGTAAATTGTATCTGTCCTGTGTTGCCAGCATGCCAGGCAACAGGTATCACAGGCGACTCAGGCCTGTGCTGTTGTATGATGTTAACTGGGTCTAACCTCTGACGACTGCTGTGTAATGTAAACTGAGTGCTGTCGGTACCACTACCAGCCTCTGATGGCTGTGCTGTGTAATGTAAACTGAGTTCTGTAATGTGAGTGATATCAGTACCAGCGTCTGACAGCTGTGCTGTTTAATATAAACTGAATGCTATTACTATCAGCTTCTGACAGCTGTGCTGTGTAATGTAAACTGAGTGCTATCACTATCGGCTTCTGATGGCTGTGTTGTGTAATGTAAACTGAGTGCTATCACTATCGGCTTCTAATGGCTGTGTTGTGTAATGTTAACTGAGTGATACTGATATAAACCTGACAGTTGTTTTAAGCACACCAGTTGTAACTGAACCAGTCACATCTGATCACTGCTGTGTTCTAAACTGGACCAGTCACATCTGATCACTGCTGTGTTCTAAACTGGACCAGTCACATCTGATCACTGCTGTGTTCTTAACTGGACCAGTCACATCTGATCGCTGCTGTGTTCTAAACTGGACCAGTCACATCTGATCGCTGCTGTGTTCTAAACTGGACCAATTACATCTGATCGCTGCTGTGTTCTAAATTGGACCAGTCACATCTGATCGCTGCTGTGTTCTAAACTGGACCAATTACATCTGATCACTGCTGTGTTCTAAACTGGACCAGTCACATCTGATCACTGCTGTGTTCTAAACTGGACCAGTCACATCTGATCACTGCTGTGTTCTAAATTGGACCAGTCATCTCTGATCACTGCTGTGTTCTAAACTGGACCAGTCACCTCTGATCACTGCTGTGTTCTAATCAACTGAATCCTGCCTTCCTCTGTTGCTCTATCCCACTGATCTAACACCAGCTCCAGCACCACTACCCCAGCCCACAACCACTTTGTGCATGCTTCTCTTGAGTCTGGATTCAGTCCGCCACTGTGACGTACAAAGACCCATGATGAAGGACCACTCTGATGAAAGACCACCCTGATTAAAGATGACCGTGATCAATGTGAAAGACCACCCTGATTAAAGATGACCCTGATCAATGTGAAAGACTACCCTAATCAAAGATGACCCTGATCAGTTTGATAGACTACCCTGATCAAAGATGACCCTGATCAGTTTGAAAGACCACCCTTATCAAAGATGACCCTGATCAGCATGAAAGACCACGCTGATCAGAGACCACCCTGATGAGAAACCATCCCAATGAAAGACCACCCAGCTCAAGACCACCCTAATGAAAATACTCCCATTTATTTTCTCTGTTGATAAGCTCCAAATATACCTAAATTCTTGAGGTGTGCGTTGATTGCTTAAACTTTACAAATTGGTCAGTGCGTTTGATTTCACTCTGCTAAATTCTTGATGAAGCATGCACTGATTACCAATACTTTATAAACTGCTGTGCTGCATGCTTTTGCTGTGCTAAATTCTTTATAAAGCGCGTACTGATTACCAATATGTTACAAATTGCTCAGTGTTTTTTTGCTGTGCTAAATTCTTTATAAAGCACGTACTGATTACCAATATGTTACAAATTGCTCAGTGTAGTTTTGCTGTGCTAAATTCTTTATAAAGCATGTACTTATTACCAATATGTTACAAACTGCTCAGTGTAGTTTTGCTGTGCTAAATTCTTGATGAAGCATGCATTGATTACTGATACCTTCCAAATTGCCCAGTGTTGCACACTTTTACTGTGCTAAATTCTTGAAGCATGCATTGATAAATGGTACCTTACAAACTGCTCAGTGCATTCAATTTCACTGTGCAAAATTGTAGACAAAGCATGTAGTGATTACCTTATAGATCACGCAGTGCTGCACTTTTTTGATGTGCTCAATTTTTGATGAAGCATGCACCGATTACTGATACTTTACAAATAGCTCAGTGTTGCACACTTTTTTGCTGTGCTCAATTCTTCATCAAGCATGCATTGATTATTGGTACCTTACAAATTGCTCTTGGCTGAAACGGTGGTCATAATTTTTTTAAAGCAGTACAATTAAAATACTGCACGAGAGAGTGGTGCGTGGTTTGACTGTCACGCTGCACGGTTATCCTTGCAGTGATGAGCCCCCCGTCCAGGATCCTGCCTCAGCGTGCGTGGGCGGCAGCAGTGCCGACCCTGCTGTCCCACGATGGGCTGACCAAGCTGCTAACAGCCAGCATGCTGCCTGGCCACACCCAGTTCCTGCCCGCCTCCCCGCTGGAGCGCTTCTTCGCCTGCATCCACCTGCGGCGCCACATGCAGCGGGTCATCCAGAGCGAGACGCCGGTCAGTTTGGGGGGAGGGGGGGGGGGAGAGTAGGGCATCATTGGTGGGAACTGCCACAAGTACCATTTTTGGTCGCGACAAAAATATGCTAAGTTTTGTTGTGACGAAATTGTTTGTTGCGACAAACATGTTTGTCACAACAAACATTATTTTGTCGCGACAAGACTTGTCGTGCCAAGCATACTTTTGTCACGACAAACACATGTTTTTTTTTGCGACAAAACACATCTTTCGTCGCGACAAAAGTATGCAATATTATTATTAATATTTTTGTCATGACAAAAGTTTTGTCGCAACAAGCATGCTTTTGTCATGACACGACATAAGACGTGTTTTGTCACGACAAACACGTGTGTCACAACAAAACTTTTGTTGCAACAAAAATGATAATAATAATAAATAATAATTCTTATAAAGCGCTATTCTTTAACCAGAGTTAAACTCACTGCGCTGCAGCAGCTCTAGCCAGTGATAGTTGGGGGGAGGGAGGGGGGGAGGGAGGGGAGGTTGTGGGGGAATGGGTTTCATTCCGAGGTGACCTTGTGCTTGTTGAAAGGATGTTGAAACCCATTTGTGATGTGTTCTGTGTGGTTTAGAGTAAAAAACACTGGTCTTGGGGTGGAGGTGGGGGTGTGTGTGTGTGTTTAGGGCGAATGGGCTTCATCCGGAGGTGACCTTGTGCAGGTGGAGAGGATGTTGAAACCTATTTATGATGTGTCCTGTGTGGTTCAGAGTGAAGCACTGGTCTGTATGTGTGTGTGTCCGGGGGGGGGGGGGGGGGGGTTCAGAGTGAATAGGTTTCATCCCAGTGAAGCACTGGTCTTTCAGTAGGTGGGTTGGAAAGGGGGTGAGAGGGGTTGTTTAGGGTGAATGGGTTTCATCCTGAGGTGACCTAATGTGGCTGACAAGATGTTGAAACCCATTTCTGATGTGTCCTGTGTTGTTCAGAATGAAGCAGTGGTCTTGGGTGGGTGGGTGGGTGGGTGGGGGCTGGGGGGTAGCATGAATGGGTTGCATCCTAAGGTGACCTAATGCGGCTGACAGGATGTTGAAACCCCGTTGTGACGTGTCCTGCATGGTTCACAATGAACCAGGCAGTTTGTGCTGGTTTGTGTATCTTAGTACTAAAGCTAGTCATTCATTTACTAACCACACGTGTCTGTCAATGCAAAACTATTTGTGGATAACATCGATGTTGATGTGATCATTGCGTGTATCCTCACAGATGCCATAATGGACAGGCCCTGCTTACCTAGTCCCGAGTGATAGCCATAATTTCCTGGCCTGAGAGGGTGCCTTACTCCTGTCTCTGCCGTGATAAAACAGTACATGCATGTGTATTGTTTTCTGTTCCCCCCCCCCCCCCCCCCCCCCCATTAGTTAGGCAGTAAAGCATTGCTTTGATATGCTTTGAAAAAGAAGAAGAAGAAAGTTGTGTTGAGATTCTGAAGTTGGTTTGATTTTGAAGGTCCATAGTTTGTGTTCTTTGTTGTCATGTAAGTGTCCTTGGCAGTATACAGAACGTTCTCTGCTTACGCTTGTAGGGTGACGGTCTTAGGTATAGTATATATATATGTATATGTCAAGACAGCCACAGTGTAGACCCCATTTTCTCTGGGGATTGTACCAGAACTGGGTAACACTGAAAGTATTGTGTCGAAATCCTCCTCCACATGTCCATGACGGTGAGTTGCGTTGTGTGTTGGTCGGCAGCTGATGCAGGGGTCCTCGGAGCTGGGAGTGGTCAGCTTCAAAGTGGAGACGCTGCAGTGCAAGATCGCCCTCAACCCCGCCTCTCTACAGTCCCTCCACCTCAAGGTCACCCCCACCCCAGGTACGGTCTTGATGCCTGCTTTCAGTACAGCCTCTGCTGTGTTTGAGGTGACCTGCAACTCTGCCGTGTTCATCTGCCTTTGCGCGCATGATGATTACTAGTGTCACATCAGATGATTTTTTAATTTTTTAATCTGAAGCAAGAATGACTGCTAATGTTCTAAAACATAACACAGCATAAAACACAGAATTACATGTTATGTAAAAAACATTTAAGATCAGACATAGTCCTTTGCTGAAAACTGGCTTAACATATAAACACATGTATAGAGTGATTTGTTTGTAACTTAGCCTTGTGGTTTGTGTGGTTTGTATGAGTACATTACTATGGACCCTTGTGTGTTGCAGATCACATAGATCAGTGGACTTCCGAGGAGATGCAGATTTTGGAAAGGTTTTTTGATCACAAGGTGAGGAACATGGCCCGCTTGTCTGTCTCGTGTTTTTTGTTGTTGTCATTTTGGTGACGGTTTTAATGTGTGTACTCATTCTGAACATTTTCTTGTCTGTCCTCTTCTTTGCTTCCTTCTTCTTTTGTTGTCTGCCTGTCTTCTTGCACTGGAAGAAGACAATATTTGTCGAAAGCGCTCGTGTATTATTGTTTCCTTGTGTTTCCTTGCATTGGTGAGTAAGTTTCCCTAGATCTGCTCTATTTTATGATGACTTGGTGTTGACAGTTCTGCTGTTTGGACAAATGTGATGATGATGTTGACGGTTCTGCTATTCGGACGTGTGATGATGATGTTGACGGTTCTGCTGTTTGGACAAGTGTGATGATGATGTTGACGGTTCTGCTATTCGGACAAGTGTGATGATGATGTTGACGGTTCTGCTGTTCGGACAAATGTGATGATGATGGTGTTGATGGTTCTGCTGTTCGGACAAACTTGATGCTGATGGTGTTGACGGTGCTGCTGTTTGGACAAACTTGATGCTGATGGTGTTGACGGTGCTGCTGTTTGGACAAACTTGATGCTGATGGTGTTGACGGTGCTGCTGTTTGGACAAACTTGATGCTGATGGTGTTGATGGTGCTGCTGTTTGGACAAACTTGATGCTGGTGGTGTTGACGGTGCTGCTGTTTGGACAAACTTGATGCTGATGGTGTTGACGGTGCTGCTGTTTGGACAAACTTGATGCTGATGGTGTTGACGGTTCTGCTCTTCACCAGGTGGCCTGTCCGCCCTACAAGGTCAACCTGCTGACAGCGTTCGGTCGCCTGATGGGGGCGCCAATTCGGATCCTCAAGGACTGCATACAGATCATGCGCCTGGAACTGGTGAGTGGGGGCGTGTGTGTGTCATTGTGTTGTAAATGGGAAGGGGGCAGCACATTGGAACTGGATTGCCCTTTGGCTGGAGTGAAGGGTTGGAACGCTCTGTTTTTTTCACCCAACCCCACCCCATGTTTTATGAGCAGCTTTACTTTTGGCTAGAAAATGTAATATGGCATATGGTAACAGTGATACACATTGTCAGATGTAATACAGTAACAGTGACACATAATCGTTGGGTGTAATACAGTAACATTGACACATCATCGTTGGGTGTAATACAGTAACATTGACACATCATCGTTGGGTGTAATACAGTAACATTGACACATCATCGTTGGGTGTAATACAGTAATGGTGACACTTCATCATCGGGTGTAATACAGTAACAGTGACACATCATCGTTGGGTGTAATACAGTAACAGTGACACATCATCGTTGGGTGTAATACAGTAACACTGACACATCATCGTTGGGTGTAATACAGTAATGGTGACACTTCATCATCGGGTGTAATACAGTAACATTGACACATCATCGTTGGGTGTAATACAGTAACATTGACACATCATCGTTGGGTGTAATACAGTAATAGTGACACTTCATCATCGGGTGTAATACAGTAACAGTGACACATCATCGTCGGGTGTAATACAGTAACAGTGACACATCATCGTCGGGTGTAATACAGCAATAGTCATAAAATCAGTGTTATGTTTTATGTCTGTTCACAGCATGGTCATATTAAGCATGTCTGTATGCTGTGGTGTGTGGGTTAGGGTATCATGTCTGTATGCAGTGCTGTGGCAGGTTAGGGTATTGAGTGGGTATGCTGTGCAGTGGTAGGGTAGGGTTTCATGTCTGTATGTTGTGGTGTGGTATGGGGGAATGGGTGATATATGCTGTGGTGTGGTGGGGTAGGGTATTGTGTGTCTGGTGGGGGTAGGGTAGGGTATCATGTCTGTATGTTGTGGTGTGGTCAGGTAAGGTATCATGTCTGTGTTGTGCTGTGGTCAGGTAGGGTAGGGTATCATGTCTGTATGCTGTGGTCAGGTAGGGTAGGGTATCATGTCTGTATGCTCTGGTGTGGTTGGGTAGGGTAGGGTATCATGTCTGTATGCTCTGGTGTGGTTGGGTAGGGTAGGGTATCATGTCTGTATGCTCTGGTGTGGTTGGGTAGGGTAGGGTATCATGTCTGTATGCTGTGGTCGGGTAGGGTATCATCTGTATGCTGTGGTGTGGTTGGGTAGGGTAGGGTATCATGTCTGTATGCTGTGGTGTGGTTGGGTAGGGTAGGGTATCATGTGTGTATGTTGTGGTGTGGTCGGGTAGGGTAGGGTATCATGTCTGTATGCTGTGGTGTGGTTGGGTAGGGTAGGGTATCATGTGTGTATGTTGTGGTGTGGTTGGGTAGGATTTTGTGTGTGTATGCTGTGGTGTGGTGGGGTAGGGTATTGTGTGTGTCTGGTGTGGTAGAGCAGGGTATCATGTCTGTATGTTGTGCTGTGATGGAGTAGGGTATTGTGCATGTATGCTGTGGTGTGGTAGGGTAGGGTATCATGTCTATATCTTGTGGTGTGGTCGGGTAAGGTTTTGTGTCTATATCAGTATATGTTGTGATGTGGTGGGTTAGGGTATTGTGTGTGTATGCTGTGCTGTGGTAGGGCAGGGTATATGATGTCTGCATGCTGTGCTGTGGTCAGGTAGGGTTTATACAGCAGCGCCTTTTTTCATTGGTTTGCCAGATGCCGGACCGGAATCTGAAGTGGTCAGTGCAGTGGTGTCTGACCATTCCCCCCTCCCTGCACTTCATCTCCCCACCTGGCACCCCAGCCATCCTTGTTAAGAACAAGATGATCTTCATGGTCAGTAGATACCTTTAACTCCGTCTATATCTCTCTGTCTCTCTGGTGTGTGTGTTTGCTGTGTAGATTTGTGTGTATGAGTGCGCACATTTGTATGTGTGTATGTCTGAGTGTGTGTGTACATTTGTGTGTGTGTATGTATGTGGGCGTGATATATGTGCATTTATCTGTGTGGGTGTCTGTGATATATGTGCATTTGTCTGTGTGTATGTCTGTGGGTGGGTGTGTTATGATGTGTGTGCATTGCTCTGAATGTATGTCTGTGGGTGTGGGTGTCTGTGCCTTTGATTTGTCTGTGTGTGTGTATGTCTGTGAGTGTGTGTCTGTGTTGTGGGTGCATTTGTCTGTGTATGTGTATGCCTGTGTGGGTGTGTCTGCATACGAGTGTGTGTATACATGTGTTTGTGTCTTGTGGGTGGCCAGACAGCACCACTTCAGCAGGAGATAGATGTTTGATGCACTGTTTCACTTGCAGCTGCAGTTCACACGCATTGGCCTGAACGTGGAGGCGCAGTCGTTGTGCGTGCCTATGCTGTACGAGATCAACCAGAACAAGGTGCAGCAGGTGGACCATCAAGGGTCGCCAGCACTCGCTGCTATTGCCGCCATGCTCCAACGCTTCTCGGAGCTGCACCACAACCCCAATGAGTGCGCCATCTTCCCTGCTGTCAGAGAACTCATGACCAACCTGGTCATCCCTGTCACCTCTGGGGTCTAGGGTTTGACCCCTGTTCAGTGTACCCGCTGTGACTTTCAGAGGGGTACTTTAACCGTCTTGTTGCTGGGTGGCTGGAGCATCCCCATCACTTTAGTGCGCTAGGGTCAACCCCCTGATCATGTATGTGTGGGTCATGGTGTGACCCCATGGATCATCAGCCGACCTCTAGGGCCATTGTGCAACCTCATGGTTAATTGACCTCACATCTGGGGTCATGGTGTGATCTGTTGGGTCGTCTGCCTCTGATCTAGGGTCGTGGTGTGACCTAGTGGGTCATTGCCTCACCTCTAGTATGATGATGTGTCCTTGGGTCATCAGCCTCACCTCTAGGGTCATGGTGTGACCTTGTGGGTCATCAGCCTCACCTCTAGGGTGATTATGTGTCCTCAGGTCATCAGCTTCACCTCTAGGGTTATGGTGTGACCTTGTGGGTCATCAGCCTCATCTCTAGGGTCATGGTGTGACCTTGTGGGTCATCAGCCTCGCCTCTAGGCTCAGTATTCCAGTGTCATCAATTAAGCCTGGAATTGGGAGTGTTCTACTACTTCAAGAGGGATCCGGCACATTCAAGAGGGCTCCAGCCTTTGTTCAAGAGGGCTCACATGCCTTCGTTCAAGAGGGCTCCCAAGTCTTTGTTCAAGAGGGCTCAGAAGCCTTTGTTCAAGAGGGCTCACAAGCCTTTGTTCAGAAGGGCCCACAAGCCTTTGTTCAGGAGGGCCCACAAGCCTTTGTTCAAGAGGGCACACACCTTTGTTCAAGAGGGCACACACCTTTGTTCAAGACAGCTCAAGCCCTTGTTCACACATGTAACTGCCTGTTGTGGGACACAGTGCGTGGACTTTGTCTTCCTGCTCAGTCCTCAGCAAGAACTGGGAGGATAGGAATATGTGTACAGATGAACTGGTGCTGTACAAGATGCATTTGCTTGTAAACAGTGAACGTCAGTCAGGGTGTGGATGCGTGTGGAATGTTGTGCGTTTGCTCTTAATCAAAGACGCCATAAAATGGGCCCCATTGGCTCCTGCAGACACACTGTTTTTCCTTGTTTAAAAATAAATTGTAGGAAATAAACTGCTTGGAATAATGCAGTAGTTGGCTCCCATCAGTGTGAAAGTCGCTCAGACCATTACATAAAATAAAAAAATCTTCCCACTTTCAAAGACAACGCGGATTTTCACACAAGACGCAGAAAGCCTCAAAAGAGTTAATGTCTGTCTAGTCTCTTTTCAGCAGTGTCCATCAAGTAGTGATTGCGGAGTTCTGCACTGTAAACATGCATGTTCCTGCATGGATTTTGTTTTAATGTACTTTGTAAATAATATTCATTCATTCATTATCGTCTTTGTACTGTTCATACTGTTCCCTGCAGTCACACAGTGGGTTCTTGCCCACCTTGCTGCACACTGATGTCCAACACTCCGTCCAGGTGAACAGTGTGCAGGGGTCTGCATGACAGTGCGTAGGTTGTGGAAGTTTCTTGCTGGTGAGATTCAGCTAGGGTCAGTGCTAACAGCTGGTGAGATTGCTGACAGCTGGTGCAACTCAGCTAGGATCATTGCCGACAGCTAGTGAGACTCGGCTATGGTCACTGCTGACAGCTGGTGAGATTCAGCTATTGTCATTGCTGACAGCTGGTGAGATTCAGCTATCACCATTGCAGACAGCTGGTAAGACTCAGCTAGAATCACTGCTGACAGCTGGTGAGATTCAGCTATCACCATTGCAGACAGCTGGTAAGACTCAGCTAGGATCATTGCTGAAGCTGGTGAGATTCAGCTATCGTCATTGCTGTCAGCTGGTGAGGTTCAGCTAGGATCATTGCTGACAGCTGGCGAGATTCAGCTAGGATCATTGCTGACAGCTGTTGAGATACAGCTATCGTCATTGCTGACGGCTGGTAAGATTCAGGTAGGATCATTGCTGACAGCTGCCGAGATTCTGCTGTCATCATTGCTGACAGATGGTAAGATTCAACTGGGATCATTGCTGACAGCTGGTGAGATTCAACTGTCGTCATTGCTGACAGCTGGTGAGATTCAGCTATTGTCATTGCTGATAGCTGGTGAAATTCAGCTATTGTCATTGCTGACAGCTGGTGAGATTCAGCTATTGTCATTGCTGATAGCTGGTGAAATTCAGCTATTGTCATTGCTGACAGCTGGTGAGATTCAGCTATTGTCATTGCTGACAGCTGGTGAGATTCAGCTACCATCATTGCTGACAGCTGGTGAGACAGCTAGGATCATTGCCAACAGGTGGTGAGATTCAGCTATCACCATTGCCGACAACTGGCGAGATTCAGCTATTGTCATTGCTAACAGCTGATGAGATTCAGCTATCCTCATTGCTGACAGCTTGTGAGATTCAGCTGTTGTCATTGCTGACAGCTGGTGAGACAGCTAGGATCATTGCTGACAGCTGGTGAGACAGCTAGGATCATTGCTGACAGCTGGTTAGACTCAGCTAGGATCGTTGCTGACATGTCTGTAATGTTCACAGTGAGCTTGTTGGGGTCAAATGAATGCAATACATGGTGAGCTTTTAGAGAAAGCATTTGAATATTTGTAACTCTGTCGTATGTTCAGTAAAGAAAGAATATTATGAATAAAAGAAAAGTTGGCAGCATGTTTGATTTGTTTTGGTTTTTGATTCACATGTAAAAGTGTTTATGAAATGGTCAGTGCTGGGTTGGCCAGCCAGTTGGCTGACCAGCATGTTGAAAACGTCAGCAGTGCAATTTTCATGGACACTTCTCACAACTTTCCACCTGTTTTTTCCAGGGTTTATCTGTTGTTTTCATTTTTCTGACTCTGCATACCATACAGTGGTCAGCATACTGCTAATGCACAGCGTCAGCTTGAACCAAAACTGTGTAACAGGGGAACTGAAAATGGTCACATACGCAATTTTCCATCTACCCCCATACCTCCAAGTCCAAGAAGAAGAATGCTGAAGAAAAAGAACAGTGAGCCAGTTTAGCCTAGCGGGTAAGGTGCTAGGCTGGTAAGCAGAAGGTTCAAGTCCACTTTAGCTCTGTCTCCTTTCTCTTCAAAAGTTGTGGTTTATGGACACTGTCTTATGGCTGTGCCCTAACAGTTAATGAAATGTTAAATGGCTCAGCCTGCTGCCCATCTTAATGTAGAATCCATCTGGTGGTGACACTGACGGTGTAGCATCAGGTGAGTGCAAAGCCTAGCATGTCACGGTCACCCATCCACATGGTGGCCGCGCTCTGTTGTGCTTAACTCCTGGCTTTTGAAAGTGAGCGCTCTTGCTGCTTGCTTAACCAACTCCCATGGCGAAAAGGCATTTGAATATCTGTAAAGTGTAACCACCACAGGTTCACTATAAAATAATTAAAACGTATACTGTAAACAAAGGGAAAACTGTTGGCAGTGTGACTGAACGTTTTCAAGCAATGTTTGTTCAAAACAATTCAATAAAATTGTGGTCATCCCACACAGAGTCTTCAACAGGTCAGCTTGTCGAGCACCAGCTCATTCACTGTGGTGAGAAAAACAGAGACTGTGCAAGATATGTTTGTGTGTGTGTGTGTGTGTGTGAGAGAGAGAGAAAGAGAGAGAGAGAAAATGATTGTCTTGTAGCCAATAATAGCACAATGACCACACTGTTGCTTTGACATGTATTTCTGTTTATTTATGACTTTATATTCTCATTTCATACAGAAAATATTGTGCACACAGTGACAAAGTGCTCTGACGCTATCTAACAAACAGCTGCACATTTGTCTAAACACTGTTTGGTGAATAATCATGAACTGGTCAGGAACTATTACACACTGGTTGGACGCCAATTCACGAACAATCCCAACCTGGTCTGGTATCAGTTTAGGAACTATCTCACACTGTTCACATACAGTTAGAAACAATCACACACCACACAGTCTAAAAGCACACTTAATCTGAATACCTGGAACACAGTCTACATAAGTACATATGGTAATGAATGTTGACAGGGTGTTGGCAGCTTCCAAAGAAAAGTGCTCAAGTTTAATGTGTCCATTTGTCTGAGCCAGGAACTAAATTATCACAAAAAGTAAAAGCATGGATGGCAACTGAAAATTAACAAATTCAAAAAAAAAAAAAAAAAAAGATGCAATCTTGTGCTTTGTAAAATGCAAGCAATGAGACATAATTTTTTTTTTTTTTTCTTGGCACAAAAACGATAGTGCTCATGGAATATGAACCTCCTCCCAGCTGAAATTAATTATATCATGGACAGTTCATACCCATACTGTACCTCCCAACCTACCACAAAGTCCACCAAAAAATATTGTAAAGATTAGACTTTCACAATGTCCCCCCCCTCCCCCCCACCTTCACAGTTTTGTCCCTTTTTTTCTCTCTTCCGCTTTTACTATGTGCAGAGACAACATTTCTGTTGTTGACCAGGACAATCCACATTTTGCTACAGGCCAAAACAATCCACTTTCTTGCTAGCCTGGCCAAAATAACTCACTGCTTCCTCTTTGATGGCCACCATTTCCTCTTCAGTGGCCAAAACAACCCACTGTTTCCTCTTCACTGGCCACTTCCCTCTTCACTGGCCAAAGCAACCCACTGTTTCCTCTTCACTGGCCACTGTTTCCTCTTCACTGGCCAAAGCAACACACTGTTTCCTCTTCACTGGCCACTGTGTCCTCTTCACTGGCCAAAGCAACCCACTGTTTCCTCTTTACTAGCCATGGCTTCCTCTTTACTGGCCAAAGCAACCCACTGTTTCCTCTTTACTGGCCATGGTTTCCTCTTTACTGGCCACTGTTTCCTCTTTAATGGCCAAAACAATCCACCCTTTCTAGCTAGCCTGGCCAAGACAACCCGCTGCTTCCTCTTTGGTGGCCATTGTTTTAGCTAGCCTGGCCATGACAACCCCCAGTTTCCTCTTTGATGGTCAAAGCAATCCACTACTTCCTCTTTACTGGCCACTGTTTCCTCTTCAATGGCTGAAACAATCCACCATTTCCTGCTGGGCAAGATAAGGCACAGTTTCCTCTTTAATGGCCAAAATGATCGACCACTTTCTGTTGGCCAAAATAATTCAGTTTCCTCTCTGATGGCCAAAGCAATCCACCCTTCCTCTTTAGTGGCCAAAACTATTCAGTTTCCTCTTTAATGGATGAAAAACTCCACCGTTGCCTTCTGGCCAAAACAGGTCAGTTTCCTCTTGGACAAAGCAAGACAACCCACAGTTACCCAAGACAACCCAGTTTCTCTTGGACAGTTTCAGATGAGAGGGGTTGTTTCTTTTCTTTAATGACTACAAAAACAGCTCAACAAGCTGTGAAGCCAATTCCAGATAAGAGGGAGTGTTTCTTTTCTTTAATGACTACAAAAACAGCTCAACAATCTGTGAAGCCAATTCCAGATAAGAGGGAGTGTTTCTTTTCTTTAATGACTACAAAAACAGCTCAACAATCTGTGAAGCCAATTCCAGATAAGAGGGAGTGTTTCTTTTCTTTAATGACTACAAAAACAGCTCAACAATCTGTGAAGCCAATTCCAGATAAGAGGGAGGGTTACTTTTCTTTAATGACTACAAAAACAGCTCAACAATCTGTGAAGCCAATTCCAGATGAGAGGGAGTGTTTCTTCTCTTTAATGACTACAAAAACAGTTCAGTAAAATCTGTGAAACCAGTTAGTTCATCTTTGTCCCCAATATGTTAGCCGGACATCTGAGAACATTTAGCCCTTCATCATCATTTCTTTAACGACTACAGAAACAACACTGACAAATCTATGAAGCCAGTTAGATGAGAGGGAGTGACTCGTTTCTTTATTGACTACAAAAACTGCTCAAAAATCTGAAGCCAGTTAGTGATGAGAGCGACTTTTCTTTCACGACTACAAAAACAGCTTAGAAAAATCTGAAGCCAATTCGATAATACGGAGGCAGTATCTCATTTCTTTCTTTGTCCCCAATATGTTAAGCAGACATCCAGGACATCAAGCCCCACATCATTTCTTTAATGACTATAAAAACAACTCAGAAAAAAATCTGTGATGTCAAATCAGAAAACGATGGGTGGGAATAATGCTTTAACTAAGGACTACTACAACAGCTCACAGAAATCTGTGAAGTTATTGATCAGTGGGAGTGGGCAATGCTTTAACAACAACACTAGCTCCACAGGGAGTGGTACCTCAACTCCAGACTGCAGCAACAGTTCAGCTCAGAGAGATTGTTGAAGGGAGTAATATGGTAAGATGACTGGTGTAGCAGCTCACTGTAGAAGAATGCTTTATGATCAAAAGCATTCACACATTTCATCAGAATGGTCCAGAATTTCTGATACATGTTAAACATCATGAACAAAGGCTTGCACCATTATCATCCACGTACAGTCATTTCATAAAACATCCAGTGTTAAACCTGGTTAACATGAGTGCAAAGAAATATGAACACACAACTCTTCATTATGATAGAGCTCGGCTGATTAAAATTCATTACCTGTGGCAGCTGTTAGGTTCATAATAACATCACATTTAATAACATCACACGGTCTCAGAAGAACCTTGTGGTGAAAAACAATAACTATTGTGCTCAAAACGTTGCGCAGAAACAGAACATCTGAAACAAGGTGTTTACAGTTTCATGTGATAACAAAATGCAAAACAACAAATGAAAGAACTGAAGAAGTATCGTGACTCAAATGGCTGGTTCAAGCTGTGAAGCTGATCTGAAGCTGATTTGAGCCGTGAAGCTGATCTAAGGAGATGGTTCAAGCTGTGAAGCTGATCTAAGAAGATGGTTGGAGCCATGCCATAAAGCTGATCTAAGAAGATGGTTGGAGCCATGCCATAAAGCTGATCTAAGAAGATGGTTGGAGCCATGCCATAAAGCTGATCTAAGAAGCTGGTTCAAGATGTGAAGCTGATCTAAGAAGCTGGTTCAAGCTGTGAAGCTGATCTAAGAAGATGGTTGGAGCCATGCCATAAAGCTGATCTAAGAAGATGGTTGGAGCCATGCCATAAAGCTGATCTAAGAAGCTGGTTCAAGATGTGAAGCTGATCTAAGAAGCTGGTTCAAGATGTGAAGCTGATCTAAGAAGCTGGTTCAAGCTGTGAAGCTGATCTAAGAAGATGGTTGGAGCCATGCCATAAAGCTGATCTAAGAAGCTGGTTCAAGATGTGAAGCTGATCTAAGAAGCTGGTTCAAGATGTGAAGCTGATCTAAGAAGATATGAGCTGTGAAAATGTTTGTACCTGGAGACTCAGCTAGTCTTAACCACCAGGAGACTCCACATTTGATCTATGAAGATGGTAGTAGCTCCGAATTCAATCATAAAAGCAACCCCCCCCCCCCCCCCCCCACTCCAAAGTACAGGAAAATCAAATGGCATTTACCACATCTTTATCAAATTGGTCAGTACTGTGTGAAATGTTCCAGAATGCACTATCCTTGCTCCAACACGCACCACTATGTTTCAACGAGACCAAGGCGGGAGACTGCTTACACACAGCTTTCAACACCTTGCCACCTACATCCACCCCTGTTAAGCATGCTCATGCTGAAGGCATGAAAGGTAACAGCAGTAGCGTTACACTTTTTAAAATGTCTCTGGAACCAAAAGCAAGAAAGGAATCAAATCGCCCCAAAAGACTCAAAGACCCAAGAAGCGGAGTGTCAAAGTCTGTATGTACAAGTAAATGCAGGCTGGAAAACAAACTGTTGCTGACTGCGTGGCCAGAACAAACAAGTCTCTGGTTACAAAAAGGGGCAGTGGTTCTGAAGATTTCTGTTGGACAAGGACCGGACACACACAACAGGACAGATAGACGGACAGGACGGGACAGACAGATGGACAAGACAGACAGGCAGGGTAGACAGCAGGACAGACAGATGGACATGGTAACAGGCAGGTAGGACAGACAGCAGGACAGACAGATAGCTGGACAGGGCAGATAGAACAGATAGTTGGACAGACAGGCAGGACAGATAGTTGGACAGGTCAGGACAAGCAGAAGGCAGATATATTGACAGGACGGATACAGACAGGACAGATTGGTGGGCAGGGCAGATGGACAGGACAGATAGCTGGACAGGGCAGACAGATGGACAGGACAGATAGTTGGACAGACCGGCAGGACAGATGGACAGGACAGGCAGAAGGACAGGACATACAGATGGACAGGACTGATAGACAGACAGGTCAGGAAAGACTGAAGGACAGGACAGAGCAGACTGTTTTAACATGATTACTGAATGGTTACCTCCCCCACAAGACACTTGTTTTCCACAACCAGACTCTTTTTGTTGTTGTTAAAACTAAGGCTGGAGTATAAATGAGAGACTGAAATCAAAGGTCTAAACAAAACTGCCTCTTCACAGACTGTGTAAAGCAAGTTCTCCAGTAAAACAAATCCTCAAGGACAGAAAATGTCAACCACACTATCATCTACATGAAGGTCAGAGTTGCACAGTCAACCATACTATCATCTACACCAAGGACAATAAACAGTCAACCATACTATCACCTACACCAAGGACAATAAACAGTCAACCATACTATCACCTACACCAAGGACAATAAACAGTCAACCATACTATCACCTACACCAAGGACAATAAACAGTCAACCATACTATCACCTACACCAAGGACAATAAACAGTCAACCATACTATCACCTACGCCAAGGACAATAAACAGTCAACCATACTATCGCCTACACCAAGGACAATAAACAGTCAACCATACTATCACCTACACCAAGGACAATAAACAGTCAACCATACTATCACCTACACCAAGGACAATAAACAGTCAACCATACTATCAAATTCATGTGAGAGAAGTCAGCGTCACAGGAATCACACATGGACAACTACTTCACAAACACGTACACACATACATACACACACACACACACACATACACATGCACATACATACACACACACACACACACACCAGACACTCTGAACAGGACTACAACATACGGCCCACGCTGCTGTACCTAGATCAAGGATGCACAGACAAAGCTTCCTCTTTGAGACACAAAAACCCTGTCCTCTGAGAAAGCAGGAAGCCACTAAAAGGACCATTCTACCACAAAGACAATGAAAGAAAGTGCCAAATGTCTGTGGACAGCAATGAGATGACATGCTGCTTTGCATTCAGCGTATCAGCCTACAGTCTGTAACATGATCCAATTCTCAAACTAAATGCTAGGTGCATTTCATTTATAATAATAAAAAAAATGAAAAGCGCCTACCTCCTGGTTCAAAGCACTGAGCAAACATAACACACCTAATGTACATCAAGATGGAAAACGTTATCCATAATTTCACAAAAGCTAACACATAATGTACACATCAACATGGGTTCAAGCATAACTCAAGATGTACACACACACACACACACACACACACACACACACCCATTGTAATGATCGCACTAGACATTTATTTTCCATCCGAAACCTTTAGCTGCAAAAAAAGGACTTAACTGACACACCTTAAATATCACTGTCGTTTACTACTATCAATGACTTTTATTTTCAATTCAAAAACTCACCATGCTCAGTTCTGTAAGTGATGTCCAAATAGTTACAAAAGGAAAATGGCACAGAATATATAAATATCAATCACTGACTATTTATCAGTCAACAAAATGAACCGCTGACATTTACTGAAACAGACCCACTTCGCTTGGCACCAATGCTATTTCCATTTCATAAACGAACATGCTTTAAATTCAACTGAATATAGGAGACAGACCCAAAAAAACAGTTCTCATTTAAACATGGCACAAATGCACTAGCACTAGAATATTCTCAGTTTGTACGCAACTGTATCACATGCACACACAAAAAGTAAGAAAAGTCAAATCAAGAGGGCAATGAGGCCATTCAAACCTCTACACAAACTGGCCAATTATTTCATCCAACCAGACCAATGGTGAATCAGAATACTCGATCAAATAATGTTGTTGTTTTCCTCTAAATATTAAAAAAAGAAAAGAGGAAACAGAAGTCTGCGGAAGCATACTGTGTTCTCTAAACCTCATAACCTTAATTTTATTACAGCGCACACCTCGTCCACACAAACTCTGCCACGTGACTGTTGAAGCAGCATTTGAATTAATTCAAAGGTTTGCAGGTTCATACACCTTTTAATAATTTATCTGATGGCTGGATAAATAAAAATTTCAGTGTTTTGTTGCACTGTATCATGTACACCGCTGTCCTCAGTGAACCAGATTCTCACCCAAAATCTCACCAACGGAACCTGGCGTCAAGACCAGATGCACATGGCACCGGTGTAAATGGCAGCAATAAGAATCAATGTGGACAGAAAATTTGAAACAAGGAATTCTGTGCACAAAACCAAGGCAGATTTCTGACATACTGCTTGTAATGCTGAAGCACACAAAAACAAACCAACACCCACCCACACCCACATATGCACACCCACACACACACACTGGAATAAAGCCACTAAAACATCTTCTGCCAAGCCAGTATGCTGGCTTGGCAGGGGTGGAAAATACAATAAATACATCTGGTAAAAGATAATCAAGATAAAACTGGATCATGATTATATTAATTTGATTCAAAGCAAACTCCTGTAGCAAACTGCAGGCAACACGCTACCACACAAAACAGATTTGACCACAACTGACATCTCCACTCTTTCTAAAGATTATTTCACTATGTGGACAAAGCAAGCAAAACCAAGAGGCCCATCCTTGCTTCCTGTTCATAAGTAGTTTTTTGTTTTGTTGTCGTTGTTGGTTGTGTGTGTGCGTGCGTGCGTGCGTGTGTGTGCTTTGCAACAGACAACTATGATGATGTGTGCATGCATGCGTGCATGCATATGTGTGCATCCAGATGTGCGTGTTGGATCTACTGAATCTACTGAGCAGATATATATCAAAGTGTAGAAAAAAGCAGGTAACTGATTGTCTTAGGTCTGGATGACCTTAAACTGAGTAAACCAGGAGAAGAAAAGAAAAAAAAAGAGAGAACAGAAATATATATAACTAATGGTCTAAGCATGCTTGCATCACAGTTTGCAAGCACCAGAACCCGTAAGCTCCTTAAATAAGAACGTGTCTGATACAAAAACCTGTTTTAAGTCAGTGAGCTGGTGATCCTAACCTCTCCACAAAAGGGCTGACTGACCACCTCATAATAATAATAATAACAATGTACATTTGTAATATGCTCAACAATACCCCCACCCCAGCACTTCAACGAAATACTATTAATACAGCCAGTCACAGGGACATCTCAAAACGGGTCTTGCCCGATAAGTAAAAGGGGTCAAGCTGAAAACTTTATTATGTGGATTTTGCTTTTAAATATTCATCACAGTTATATTCAGTTTAACAGGAGACTCTTTTTCCCCTCCCTGAATACGGTTGAAACTACATCTCAAAATGGGTCTCGTCTGATAAGTAAAAGGGGGTCAAACTGAAAGCTTCAATATGTGGATTTTGTTTTTAAACACCTTCAGTCACAGTTATATTCACTTTAACAGGAAAAAAACATTCTCCCTCAGAATATGGTTGAAATACTAATTAGAGATCACGTCTTCATCTGAAACGCTCCCTGGATATTTCCTAGTCCAGGAATCTCTGACATGGTATCATTTACAACCATTTCAACCAAAATGCCAACATGGTCCTAATGCTGTTTTTACTGGAACTGCTGGGTGGTCATAAGTTTGCCTTTACTACAATTTCTGTGTGGTCTACAGCCTGTTTCCACTGGAACTCCCGAAGTGGTCTTAAGATTGCTTTCACTTGAATTTCAGAGGTGATCTTCATGTAGCTTTTACTAGAATTTCAGGGTGGTGTGTGTGTGTGTGTGTGTGTGTGTGTGTGTGTGTGTGTGTGTGTGTGTTTCCAAATAATACTTATGTAAACTGTTTTGGTAGGACTGTGCTCTACATGTGTTCAAAATATTGTATTTAGGCTAATATGCATCATGTGAGCGCTCAGGGCATTGATGAGCGCATGATAAATGTACATTATTAAGGTTGCTTTTACTAGAAGTTTGGGTTGGTCTTAATATCACATTTTACTTGATTTAAAACAAACTTATTAGGATAACTTTACTTTTATCGTGGTCCTACTTTCTTGAATTTTAGGGGTGATCCTAGAAGAGATCCACTGTACTGGCAATTCAGTGTCAGTCATGTGACCCCCCCCACCCCCAACACACACACACACACACACACACACACACACACACACACACACACACACACACACACACATGGACAACTTCAAAGAAACCAATAAACATGGATGAGGCCAGCCATGTTCCTTGGCAGTGTTTTGCAATCTGATCTGAAGGGCACAGGGATCCAGATTCAAGCTGACACAGAAAACGACCGGGTATTTTAAAACCCCAAACCTAAATTTGAAGTTTTCACGATGGCTTCTTTGTCTGAAATTCCACCAACCTTACCACTAAGGCAGTCAGTGCTACAATGCCCTTCACTGAAACAATTGCTCAAGCTGACACTTCAAACTGTATATTATCATGATTGATTATAAATGTCAATGAGACACACACACACACAAAGAAAAAAGTGACATATCAAAATGTCCACATCCAAGCTTAAGTCAGTCACCCGAAACAACATGACTAAAAGGGAGCGATAGGAACATTTGACACTATAATAGCAAGGGTTAGCAGATGGGTGGTAGTGGTAGTGGTTAGGGAACCATATTCTCTTGTGACGTCAGCGATTTGTGTGCGAGTCAGAGGTCAGAGGTTACGAAGATTGTTTAACCCATGACTCAAGTTTTTCGTCTACTGCTGCGTTCTCACCACAGTGAATTCGTTGGGACAATTTGACTTTATTTTGCTATGTAAACATTAAACTTTTACTTTTCTTTGTGGATTAGCATCATATGCTTGTATGAGACTGTAATGTGGGTTGCTTTTGCTGATTTCATTGCTGTTTTAGCTTTACGATGCAACCCTATCGAGTTTATCGGAAATCGAAATGGTGGATCGTAGCGGTGCAACTGACTTAAGTAACCAGCTGCCGCCGTGTGAGTCTTTGCCTTTTCTGTCAGTTTTACGAGCATAGCACCTACTTGACCAGTGATGCCGCTAAAGACTGATTTGTAAAGTTTGTTGCTGGATGAACTTTCTCAAGTGACTCTTCTGTGTGAAGGGGCAGGTGTTTAGGTAGCGAGCTGTGCAACTTCGGCTCCATTACGCTTGAGACATGCGCACAAACGTAGGTATACAGTCGGGTTGCGCCACCACCACCACCACCACCACCACCACTACCGCCTGGGTCCTAACCCTCTCTACTGACAATTGAAATAGATGGGGGGAATGTCAGATATCAAAATGTCCACATCCAAGCTCAAGTCAGTCACCCTAAACAACATAACTAAAAAGAACGAAAGGAGCATTGGACACTATACTGACAGCTGAAATAGATGGGGAAAAATGTCATGATATCAAAAAGTCAACGTCCCAGCTGAAGTCAGGCACACAAAAGAAAGCTACCAAGATGGAGCAAAAAGAAAGTCTGACAGCTCCAACAGAAAAAAAACGACTACCTAACGATGTGTCAACAACAGCATTCCAACAAAATCTATTTTTGGCTTTGTGCCAAGAATAACAACAACAATCTTTTGACTTCATGCCAAGAATAACAACAACAATCTTTTGACTTCATGCCAAGGACACTGAAAGCTCAGGAGCTGTGTGAAAGACAAGGTGGACATCCTGGGCTCCCACCCCTAATAAACCTACAGTTTCTGTGGACGTAAAGCAACACTTCAACAATCGAAGACAAGAACAACGACAACAATCACCATAACAGCAACGACAACACACTATCAGTATCACTACTAAGACTAATTAAACAATCATAAAAATAAAATTTAAAAAAGGCTTCTAAATAAAGTTTGCGACATGGGAAGTTTAAAACGTACTACCTGAGCTGGCAAGGCAACAAAAGTGCCGGATCCCCACCCCCAAACCACCGTCAGATCCACCTCTCTCTGGTGATAAACTACCACTTCGTCTGGTGCTACAACTAGGGGGCCAGACGTGTAAAAGTGATCTGACTGCCTGCCAGGATAAAGCGGAAGGAAGACCTAATCGCTGTTGACACGTCATGGCTTCTTGAGGCCCAGGAGCATTTCAGCCACACCCAGGTAGTAGACGGTTTGCGCGATGCCGAAGAGTGGGGCAATAACCAGAATTCGACACAATGCTCCCTTGAGGAAAGCTTTGGGCCCCTCCTGCACCATTACTTTCCTGCAAACACAAAGTTTCCTCTGACTTAATTAAAGGGAACCCTGAACAAAGACACAATTTGGCATGAAAATGTGGAAAGTGTTCTGTATGCAGATGTTGTACAGTTCTATTTGGTATGAGAATGTGGAAAGTGTTCTGTACGCAGACTTTGTATGGTTTTAGCTGGCATGAAACTGTGGAAAGTGTTCTGTATGCAGACTTTGTACGGTTGTAGCTGGCATGAAACTGTGGAAAGCGTTCTGTACGCAGACTTTGTATGTTTGCTTTGTTTGGCATGAAAACATGGAAAATGTTCTGTGGGCTTGAAAACATGGAAAGCATTCCATCTGCAGACTCTGAATGGTTCTTCTATTTGGCATGAAAACATGGAATGTGTTATGTACACAGACTGTGTATGGTAGGTCTATCTGGCATGAAAGCTTGGAAAGTGTTTTGTCTGCAGACTCTGTACAGTTGTTCTAGTTGGCATGAAAACAAGGAAAGTGTTCTGTCTTCAGACTCTGTATGGTTGTTCTAGCTGGCATGAAAATGAGGAAAGTGTTCTGTCTGCAGACTCTGTATGGTTGTTCTATTTGGCATGAAAATGAGGAAAGAGTTCTGTCTGCAGACTCTGTATGGTTCTATTTGGCATGAACAAGCGGAAACATGTTCAGGATGCAGACTCGGGATGGCTGTTCTACTTGTCATGAAAATGTGGAAAGTGTTTTGTGTGCAGACTCTGTATCAGGTGCAAGGGACAGTGAACAGGCACCAGGCACAAGAGAGAGTGAACAGGCATCACTCACGTGAAGCAGTCAATGATGCCACTGTAATGTTGTTCCCCAGCCCCTTTGTGAAGAGTCTGCAGTCTGGTCTTTACCACTGAAACAGCAAACACATCACATGTTTATCATTAAGTCTGGTTTTTACCACTGAAACAGCAAACACATCACACATTATCACTAAGTCAGCAGTCTGGTCTTTACCACTGAAACAGCAAACACATCACACATTTATCATTAAGTCTGGTTTTTACCACTGAAACAGCAAACACATCACATGTTTATCATTAAGTCTGGTTTTCATCACTGAAACAGCAAACACATCACATGTTTATCATTAAGTCGGCAGTCTGGTCTTTACCACTGAAACAGCAAACACATCACACATTATCACTAAGTCTGCAGTCTGGTCTTTACCACTGAAACAGCAAACATATCACACATTTATCACTAAGTCTGCAGTCCGGTCTTTACCACTGAAACAGCAAGCACATCACACGTTTATCACCAAGTCTGTATTCTGGTTTTTACCACTGAAACAGCAAACACATCGCATGTTTATCACTATGTCTGCAGTCCAGTCAGGGACTCAGACCTGTTAACACTCAAATACAGATAAGATTACACTTTCAAAAAAATTGTCATATTTTTAGAAAAGTTAGCGCATTTTCAGTTCTCAGCCACAGACCACAGAGAGAGGCAGCAATACTGGCAGTATGCAGAAGATTTGGGAACAGAAGACTCCACTATAGTCTATGCCGGACTCAGATTTGTATCTCGACAGGAACACTTGTTCCCTCAATGCTTTGGCACTTTTTCCATTAGTTCTGTTCCGTAAAAATTTTCAGTGAAAATAATCTGAAAATAGTTTCAACATGGCTTCCAGAAAAATGGCAACTCCTTGTACTCTACAGCAGAAAATACAAGTCTCACTTTGAGTTGCCCGAGAATTCAGTGCCGAGACTGCACAAAGCATGATACAGAAACTGACACTATGGCAGCGATAAGTTGTGAGACTTACACATGTGCCACCGAAAACCTGGAACTGAGCATGTTCCTGACTGGAAAACAGATGCACTGCAAAATGTGACTAGAAATATTTAGGATTCTTTTTTTCTTTTCTTTTTCGTATGTTAAAAAGTTAAGTGTACAAAAGACACTCAAATCATACAGGTAAACAGGTTTAGGGACTGCATTCCAAGCCTTGATCATTACAGTGTGCCACAGTCACTAACAATTAAATGTACTGTCCAAACTGGCCGTGGGCTGCCTAGAGATCTGTCTACCCACCATCCAGAGGGTTGACGGCAAAAGATGCCACACAGCCGGAGAAACAGCCGGAGATGAAGGAATGATAGAACACCGCCTGTTCACTGCCCTCCCGCCGCTTCCCCTGAAACACACCGCACACCAGCTGTCATCAGTCTTTGTCTTGACCAATGAAACACACCACATACCAGATGTCATCAGTCTTTGTCTTGACCAATGAAACATACCACACACCAGCTGTCATCAGTCTTTGTCTTGACCAGTAAAACACACTGCACACCAGCTGTCATCAGTCTTTGTCTTGACCAGTAAAACACACCACACACCAGCTGTCATCAGTCTTTGTCTTGACCAATGAAACATACCACACACCAGCTGTCATCAGTCTTTGTCTTGACCAATGAAACACACCACATACCAGATGTCATCAGTCTTTGTCTTGACCAGTGAAACACACAACACACCAGCTGTCATCAGTCTTTGTCTTGACCAGTGAAACACACAACACACCAGCTGTCATCAGTCTTTGTCTGGACCAGTGAAACACACTGCACACCAGTGAAACACACCCCAAACCAGCTGTCATCAGTCTTTGTCTTGACCAGTGAAACACACTGCACACCAGTGAAACACACAACACACCAGCTGTCATCAGTCTTTGTCTGGACCAATGAAACACACCACACACCAGCTGTCATCAGTCTTTGTCTTGACCAGTAAAACACACTGCACACCAGTGAAACACACCACACACCAGATGTCATCAGTCTTTGTCTTGACCAGTGAAACACACTGCACACCAGTGAAACACACAACACACCAGCTGTCATCAGTCTTTGTCTGGACCAATGAAACACACCACACACCAGATGTCATCAGTCTTTGTCTTGACCAGTGAAACACACCACACACCAGCTGTCATCAGTCTTTGTCTAGACCAATGAAACACACCACACACCAGCTGTCATCAGTCTTTGTCTAGACCAATGAAACACACCACACACCAGCTGTCATCAGTCTTTGTCTAGACCAATGAAACACACCACACACCAGCTGTCATCAGTCTTTGTCTAGACCAATGAAACACACTGCACACCAGTAAAACACACAACACACCAGCTGTCATCAGTCTTTGTCTGGACCAATGAAACACACCACACACCAGATGTCATCAGTCTTTGTCTTGACCAGTAAAACACATCCCACACCCTGAATAACCCTGTGAGGGATGATTAAAGTATATGGACTTGACTTGACTTGAGCCTACATTTTGGATCACGCTGTATGTTGTGCATTTGCCGCAAGTTCAGGCCGAGGTTGCATCTCATCATAAGCCAGTTAAGAACAAAGTACAGTTTGTCGAACTGTCCGAACCATGTTCGGCGAACTAAAAGTTCAATTAAGAAACAATTCATAGTTTGTCGAACTGTCCGAGTACAGTTATAATATATCAGGGCGAACCTCAGGACAAAGCTTTGGTACAAAAGCCGAAAGCAACTCTGACACAGAGAAAGCAGCCCCACCAGTTTGTTGAGGTTGGCGAACAGCGGGAAGTAGATAGCGGAGAAAGTGATGTCTCGCAGAGCCGTGGCACCGCACCCCTGGTACAGTCCCAGGATTCCTCGCTCTCGGACCAGCTGCAGCGCGATCTTGGTGGCGGAGAGTTTGGCGGCGGGCTTGCTGTCCTTGGCAGCACCGGCGGCCACATTCAGGTCCAGCCGACCTGCAAGCAAAGTTCCGGACATAGCTCAAGTGGCAAAGCGTCAGACTCCAAAGCCAGGTACGATACTGATGCAGGTTTGATTTCCCAGACAGGGATGGAGAGACAGGCAGATTGTCAGACAGAGAAGGAGGGAGGGAAAAGAGTGGGGGTGGGGTGGAAGGGGAGAATGAAAGGAGGAGGGAGAGAGAGAGGGAGACAGAGGAAGAACGGATGTCAACCTAAACTCTTACCACTTCTGCCAGCATCTTGCAGCTGAATCTTGAGCAGTTCCATGGGTGTGGTGATGATGATCTGACAAAGCCCAGCTCCCATGCCTGACAGCACCTCTCTTGGCAGCGTCAGCTGGCCACTGTCACAACAAGTCCAACATGGCAGTGATGAGTGGCAGTTATGTTTAACAGTCATATCTGACAATACAGTACAGCAATTCTCTTGTCATGACAAGTCCAACATGGCAGTGATGGGCAACAGTCATGTTTAACAGTGACATCTGACAGTACAGTGCAACAAGAATGTATGACAGTAATACCGTCCCACCCTATTCTCTAAGACAAACAGTATTTGAAGAAACACCAGCGTGACAGTGTTCACCAAGTCCAGACGCTTGTCTTTTATTATCTAAAGGATTTCATTT
>OY757544.1:26114632-26141526 GCA_963584105.1 Alviniconcha strummeri
TTTCTAATTAGTACAGTGCAACAGGGCACAAAACACCCAGGATACATTCTGCCTGGTTTGCTCTGCCCCAGACTTGATATAATAGTAACCCCCCCCCCCCCCCCCAACCTCCTCACCACCACTGACCCCCCACCCTCCACCCCCTTCACCTGGTTCATCCTGTTTTCCACCCCTCTTCTTCCTCTGTCCCTTTCTCAAGAAAGAACTGCTTGTTTACCACACTCCAAAACCTCACCTTCCTCATAAACCAGTCTGAATACATTATATATCAAAACACATAAAATATTTAAAAAACAACAACACTTGTCTAATATGACAATACACATACACAACGTGTGACTTATCAAGGTAAGCCCCCTTTTTGAAGCAACAAAACTGTTTTTTTAACAACAGTTAAACAGTGAAAAAGGAAATGTAGGCTACTTATCCACTTTTGCTTGTGGTGTGTTGGTGTCCAGCATTTGAAAATCAGAGAAAGCAACACACACGAAAAAAGAAAGAATGAGAAAAATACGATCATCAGACAAAAGAAGATGGGAGAAAAGATTTCAGTCTCTCAACTAACTCTGCACAGGTAGACATGGTGCTTAACGTCCACAGAAACCACAAGGCTTATTAGGGATGGGGAGAAGGGGGGGAAGGGGGTAGTGTAGGTGGGGGGAGAGGGAGATTATATGTCTATCGCTACACTGTCACCATCAGAATGATTCCTGCATTAAGATGGGCAGTGATGAGAGTCATTTTAATGTTTCAGTAGGAAGTGATGGACAAAGTCACAAGACAGTGTCCACAAACCACAATCCTTTTGAAGAGAAAGGAGAGCCGAAGCGGTATCGAACTGAGGTCCTTCCGCTTACCAGCCTAATGCCTTGCCACTAGGCCAAACCGGCTCACTACTCTGCACAGATGAGCTTCCATGTTTTTCTAGTCTAGGATTGTCCATGGGATTTTTCTTCTTCTTTTCACTCTTTAGATCTATGGCAAAGCAGCCATCACAAGTGGTTTGCATCTCAGAAGATCTTAAATGCTGAGGAGCTTGAGATACTACATGCAGGCACAAAGACACTTGATCATATTTTGATTATCAGCCAGCACTGTGACCTTGACTTTGAAGACAGCAAAACAATCCTTTTGCATGACACTGGCTCATGATGATGCATCAGCATAATCATTTTGGCTGCAAAAGCTAGTTAAATCATTCAGAAGATATCATCTGCACAAACATTCAGTCATGTTATGAACATTTGTTGTGACCTTGCCCTTGAACACTGCAAAGCAATCTTTTCACAAGACACTCAGATTTATGATAATGTACCATCAAATGAAGTTTGATCACAAATGGATCTGCAGTTCAGACTATATTATCAGTCATGTTTTGATCAGATCATCCCCAACAATGACCTTGATCTCAAAGTAAGTAACCAGATTTATTTGCATGATACTCCAGCTTATGATGATGTATTACCAGACCAAATTTAGTTACAAAAGATTCAGTAAAGATATCATTCGAACATTAACTGAAATTCTTAACCTGTGCTGTGACCTTGACCTTGAACACAGCAACCCAATGTTTTACTGGACATTTTGGCTTACGATGATGATCTACCCTCAGACTAGGCTTCCTTGTAGAAGAATCATTAGTTCAGAAAATATAGCAGAAACACTCAATCAAACAGTCATAATTTGAAAAAGAAAGCCCTGTGACCATGACCTTGAAAATAGCATACCCATTTTTTTACCTGAAACTCCAGCTGATGATAATGTACCACCACGCTATGTTTGTTCAGATAAGGCTGAGGGGTTCAGAAGACAGAATCTTGAAAATAACAACCTGGAAATCTGGACGCAGACACAGGACAGAAGGACAGTGATTCAACACCCCCCACCCCCACCCCCAACACACACACAACTTTGTTATGGGTGGAGTAATAAAGGGAGAGCAAACTTGACTGAACAGCATTAGCATTCTAGACCACAGACTGGCATAATTTTAGTTCACACACACACACACACACACACACACACACACACACACACACACACACACACACACACACAACTTTGTTATGGGTGTCCAGAGTAATAAAGGGAAAGCAAACTTGACTGAACAGCATTAGCATTCTAGACCACAGACTGGCATAATTTTAGTTCACACACACACACACACACACACACACACACACACACACACACACACACACACACACACGCACGCACGCACGCACACATGCACGCACGCACGCACACACACACAACTTTGTTATGGGTGTCCAGAGTAATAAAGGGAGGAAAGCAAACCTGACTGAACAGCATTAGCATTCTAGACCACAGATTGGCATAATTTTAGTTCACACACACACACACCACACACACACACACACACACACACACACACACACACACACACACACACACACACACACACACACACGACTGTTATGGGTGGAGTAATAAAGAGAGAGCAAACCTGACTGAACAGCATTAGCACTCTAGACCACAGATCGGCATAATTTAAATTTAAGTCCATGGTGAGACCACATGATGACATTGTAGTCATGCAACAAACAGATCATGAACATCTAGCCAACAGGCCAGGTCAAGAACTATAACTTCTGCCCTAAGGCTTGGTACAGTAAAACAGGCCTTCTTCTTCTTCTTTCCTATGGTGGCCAGTTCCAGCATTATGAAGACTGACACTTTTAGTGCATGCTGGGTTATTTTGGCGTTTCCATAAACCACAGAACTCTGACACAGACTTCGGGATCTTTAATGTGCATATAATGTGGTCTTTTTTGCGTGCATATATACACACGCCTCAGTTTATACTCTCATCTGAAGGACTTTTGTAGAGTCTGCACAGAATCTGACTCCAGAGAAATCCCATGGCAAGTGCAAAGCCTACCACACAACAGTCACCCATCCATTTGGTGACCACATTTGATCATACTTAACTTGGACTTTCAAGAGCGAGTACTCTTGCCCTGAGCCACTGACTCTTCTTTAAACTGACACTCTTCTTCTTGTTCTGTAAAGTGACCTCTTTCATCATCATAGTTAACAGTACACTGAAGACAATGTATCATTGTAAGATGTGTGTGTGTGTGTGTGTGTGTGTGTGTGTGTGTGTGTGTGTGTGTGTGTGTGTGTGTGTGTGGTGTGCTCACTGTGAGCTAAATCTAATTGTTTCAGTGCATAAAATCATGTGAGTGCTGAGATATTTAAAAAAAAAAAAAAAAAAAAAAAAAAAAAGTCATGTGCCAAAAGGCAAAACAAGTACAACAAGCCAGCACCAATCAAACGTGGAGAACGTCCCCGAGTGTGAGTTCAGGCATGAACAATGCTCGGCTAACCTCAACCGCCGACGTATGCAATAAACGTAACCAAAATTAGCTTCGCTATCACAGTATCAGGCGAAACATGTGAGCATGCACTTGAACTTATACTACATTTTACTGGAGGTTCTGTTTTTTCGGTCAACGACCTTCAGTCTTCAGTGCCAATACCTCTTAATTCTTTAAGTCGGGTTCAGCTTAAACTGCCTGCATATCAGACAGACGTGAGTTAGATAACGACACCAAATTAAGCTTGGCAAAAACACACTGCGATTTAAACACAATATATATTATATAAAAAAACATAAAACAGACATACTGATCGAGATAAAACGTCTGGCAGTCGCCCTGTTAGCGTACTTAGTTCCAATCGATGGGAGTGAATTTCTCACCTTCTACAAACGAAGAAACGAAAGAAGAACCTGGAAAGCTGTCAGGCACTTCTTCTTTTTCTATCTACCGCACTCGCGCTACCCAAGTGTCTCTTTTTGTGTGGCCCGTTGTCCAGATGTTTGCAGGCGGACATGCAAAATGTTTCGTCCGAAGCTGCTTATCAGGGGAGATAATTAAATTGCTATTGAGTAGAGTTATACCGCTTGTGTGCGCTCCACCGTCACCCACCAAATAAATTGGCGATAGACACCTACATCTTCTAGGGGGGCGGGGATAGCTCAGTGGTTAGAGCGCCGGACTCGTGATTGAAAGGTCGCGGGTTCGAATCCCTGCTGGAACGGCGGGAGAATTTTCTTCTCCAGGGTCGACTTTCTGTGCTGACTCTTATTTCGGTATCCGTTCCACCCCCGTGTTACCACAGTAGCACGTAAAAAATCCCGGTCATTCTGCCAAAAGTGCAGGTGGCAGGTTACAGCTAAACACGCATACACCTTACGTATGTGGCTTTTAATGAACCGTGCTTCGGCATTGGTCACAACTTGTCCCTAATATGTCAAATGACATCTGAGGACATTAAGCATCAACTCATCATCATACATCTTCTAGGATCTCAGTCCCCGCCAGTACCTCTTCGGAGGCAACTCGGCGTTAAACAGGTTTACCCAAACTAAACCATGCTACCATAAATTATGCAATATTATGTTTAATGTCTACGCCCCACACCACCCCCGGCTGATCTGCATCACACTCAGTGAACTACTCGGCTCACCGGAGACAATTCAGTCAGTGAAAGTTTCAAATCACCAAATCACAATTGGCTGTCAGTTAGCTACCTAACATTACCAATACTTGTAATAATGAATGAATGAACTTGATAAACTTTAATGGCATATTCAGTCGGCCGCCGAGCGAGCACAGTGACCGTGCAACGGCCGCCGCCGCCGGCGCCGGCTTATTCAGTCATGATGAACATAATTTATAATAATAATAATACAGGCATTTTTAAAGCGCAAAATCTTGTCGCTAGAGACTATCAGTCTAAGCGTATACACACGCACATGCACACACAGAGGCACCCTCATGCACAACTGAATGTACTGAGTGTACAAAGCTACTGAATACTCAGTGACGGGCCGTGCCGCAGCAACGCCTGGCAGACTTGGAATGGATAAAGACATCAGCATGGAACAGAAAACATGGCAGGTCTACAATTTTTTAGGGGGGAGGGGAGTTTTTAGATTAAATTTCAATGAGTCCAGGGAGGGTTTCTGTCCGAGAGCCCGACGTGCTGATGGACCAAAACTGCGGGGAACAGCAAAGGTGCGGGAACTAACAGTGGAGAGTCTGCAGGCTGAGAGTATCAGAAGCGGAACGGAGAGTAGGCTACGGGAGGGTTTGTAAAGTTGAAGTCAGTCACAGAAATAAGATGGAGCAGTGCCGCCCGTGATACAGTTACTGATATACTAAAACAGGCTGGTATGTATAAAGCAGCCAGCAAAATAACTATCCTGAATACGGCTGAAAACATACACTGACTCAGTGACTGAACGTGCTGCCGCAGTCGAATAATATAAAACAAGTACGTATAAAACAGACACTTGAACAACAATAGCAACATGTCATAGTCGTTCAGGAGCTGTGTGAGAGTCGAGGTGGACGTCCTGGGCTGTCCGCCCTAACAAGCCTTCTGGTTTCAGTAGACGTAAAGATTTATTGAACCGTGCTTCGGCATTGGTCACAACTTGTCACTAATACGTCAAATGACATAAAAAGGCTTCTGGAGCAGGAAGTTTGGATTAGAAATAGACGAACACATATGGTCAATACCATCATTAGTAACGAAAGAAACAAGGCTACGGGTTCTACAGTGGAAAATTCTGCATAATATTTATCCCACAAACATATTACTGTGCAAGATGAAAGTGAGAGATGATCAGATGTGCTCAAATTGTAATGATGTAGTAGATTACATTGAACGCTTCTTTTTCGACTGTCCGACGATTAAGAAATTTTGGAATTACATTGAACAATATATTCTAATTACTTTTGACATTCAGACCCATTTAACTGTTGTTGATGTTTTGTTCGGAATAAAACAGCATAACTACGGGAAGGTCAAAACTAAACGAATAAATCATGTCATATTAATAGCGAAACTGTGTATAAGTATGTACAAAAAAAAACTAACGCCTTCCTTCCATTGTCCATGATATTTGAAAATCAGCTCAGGTTTCGAAATATTTAATAATATTGTGAAAAGCTTAAAAATGAAAATTGTGCACACTGTAACCAAGGGGAAGAGGCATAGTGCGGGATGTACATGTGAGGGAAAAAATCATACAAAGACGTGTGAATGCGTGAGAGGAATACTGTAACGATGGATGAATGTTTCTGAATAAACGCATACACACACACCCACATCCCCCCCCCCCCACACACACACACACACACACTACAAATACATGCATTACTGGTGACGGATTGGTAAAATGTCATCAGTATGCAGAGCCCGAAGAGAAGAGATGGATTTTCAGTTCTGACTTAAAAGAAAAGCTGGAGTGAAGACGAATGCCTAACAGAAAGAGGAAGAAGAAGAAGAAGGTTTTTAATACAATGATAGTGCACTGATGCCGCCACAGGCGCCTGTGGTGGGTGTTACACAGCTCTGCACACTCGCTACCAAAACCCCGTTAGACTCAAGTGCATGCACGCATTGTTCTTCATTTCATCGTGTGCCAAAAGCGTGTAGGCCGCTTGCTCAGTGGAGGCCAACTCTGCATGATTCGATCTTCACAACCGCTGAACCGGCCCGCTGCCCTAGTCCAACTCCAACACACCCACCTGACTCGGGTACCTTGCATACTATCAGCACTTATGCAGTTCCAGGCTATTGACAAATACAGCATTAACAACAACAATAATAATAAGAGAGAGAGAGAGAGAGAGAGAGAGAGAGAGAGAGAGAGAGAGAGTTGTGGAATAGGTGACTAGTTTGCGCTGGTCTTTGTTGAGGCAGGAAGTTTGTCTTGCGGTTGGCTGTTGAGAGGAAGCCGGTGACCTGTTTTGCCCCCCCCCCCCCACCCGCTCCTCCACCCACCCCCTTCCATGTGAATAGTTATCGTGACTGTTCTTGAATGACTTGGTCTTCCTGCATTTGCAACGTTCGTGGGAACAAAGTAATGAGGCGCTGTAAACAGACCATGGACTAGCGTGAGACTGCAAACCGAAATCCTGCTCAGGTAGGTGTTGGGAGATTGATGTGAGACTATGGTGTGGTGTGAGATAATGGTGTGTTGTGAGACTAGTAGTCCATGGGCCAGGTATCGAAACCCTCCCCCCCCTGGGGATTTTTGGAGACAATGATTTTTGGATAGCTCAGTATGTGTCTTTTCAATATCTGCTTGTCTGCAAGATGCACTACTCTGCTTTTAGGGATTATCTGAGATGGTACATAGCAGCTTAATGGCATGTATTAAAATGGGCATGTCCCCTACAAATCCCAAACACTGAAACAGGCAGCTATACCATTCTTTGGACACACAGAAATACTGCACGTGCTGGTATCAATGGGTAGCACTACTCTTGTGGCTGCTGTTGTCTTACCCAGGTATGGTGGCCTGAATTACACCTGTGGGATTAATGAAGATTGAAAAAGAAAGTATTTCACGTTGCATAATTTTGTACAACGCTCGTGTAAAAATATTGAACAAAAGTGCTTCATTTACCACCAAATGTATCATGGCGACCGAGAGAGTCACAGAGAATGTTTGATTAACACCTGCATTAATGGATGACGCCACGGAGTAGTATATACTCAAGTTCAAAAGTTAAGCAACCTTTTACAAAAATGCACATATGTTCAACCCTCAATAAACTACTTCCACAAAACCGCTGCAGGTGCTGTCTTATTCACTGGTCTACCTCCATTTAACCTAAAATCAGTTTCACAGTACTCTATACCCCATGGAAGATAGGCAAGAAACATGCCCGATGTATGTAAAACTTACTAGTTTTGCCTTTGTTATGTCTCAGTAAAACAGTTTAGATTTAGGAGCCTGATGCCACCAGATCGCATCTCTGGTTTGGCTTAATTCAGCATGCAACTGCTGGACAGTTTTATATATCAGCTTGCACTCAGCAGGCTCTTTGCTATTATGCCAAGAATACAGACAAACAGCTAGGAAATGTCAAAGATATTCACCAAAGTGATTGTCCACACTGTCAATGATTCGACAAATCATTACTGACTTTCTGAAATTGTTACTTTGATATATATAATTCTTTTTCTTTTTTTAATGCATTACTCTATTTCTTACTGCTTATATTATAGCTTGGGTGTATTTTCCCCAGCCAAAGATACCAAAGCCGGTGCCATAGAAGGTTGCCAAACCTGAATGTCCTTTACTTTGAGTGACACTGAATGCATGTCCAGCTTAGACATACATGTCAGCCTCAAACCTGAAGCCATCAAGATTCTCAAGCTTTGTGTGTTCTTGATAGTCATCTTCTTTTTGGGGCTGCTCCACCTGGATTTCAACCAGGTCTTGCGGCATGAAAAACCAGTCTATCCAGTATACCTCCCACTTTTCCATTCACAGTATGCAAGCCACGGCCATCTGCTCGATAAATGGTTTTAGTTGCCGAAAATCAAGAGTATTTGAAAATTGGCCCTTTCGATGTGCATTATCAATGCATCTCTGCATGGTAGCATTGTGACTGTTTAACAAGGATGAGGTGTGTTGACACATTTTGGTGACATCTATCATTTATTTACCTCTACAGAGAAGATGCATGGAATGTTCCAGTTTCATAATTTTTCCTTAACGTGGTAATCCCTTTATCTCTGTAGCGGGAGAGCTGTGCAAGCTAGCTCGAGTTACGGGCCCTGAGTTCCCCCACCCCTTCTCTCCAGTCGGACGCTGCCTGCCAGCGACTGGCCGGTGCCGCGCGGTGCGGTATAAAAGACAGTGCCTGCCAGGTTTCTGTCAGGTGTGTCAGGGTACCAGGCGAGATCAAAAGATCAAGAGATCTTAGAGGAGGGAGGTGGAGCTGGACCCTCACTTTTGCCCAGAAGAGATCATGAGTAGGGAGGTGGAGCTGGGCTGAGCAAGTTGGACATCTTTTGCTTTGAGTTGTCCAAGTTGTTCGTCAACAGCGGTGCAACGGACATTGTCTTAGTGACTCTGTCCAGCACAGCAGTTGAAAGAGCAATTGCGCAGTGCACAAGTCGCTGGGCAATGGCGAGGGGACACCGCCTTAACACTTCCATTGTTCTGGCGGCGGTCCACGGTCTCTCCGGTCTTTTTCGGGCGGTTTCCGCGGTCGAGCCAATCACCCTGGCCCTCTTTCCCACTCTGTCCCCGTCCCTAATAGGTCATCCCGCCTCCGTGGACGTTAAGCAACATAAAAGCCAAGGTTTCTGTACCATGTGCTGAAAAGTGCTGGTCAACCCCTACCCCCCCCCCCCCCCCCCCCCCGAGTTTACATGCTGAAAAGTGTGTAGCTCTTCCCTTAGTTATTAAGAGACCTGTGCTGCAAAGTGTGGGCACGCATGTTTTAGTAATTAAGAGACCTGTGCTGCAAAGTGTGGGCACGCGTGTTTAGTAATTAAGAGACCTGTGCTGCAAAGTGTGGGCACGCATGTTTAGTAATTAAGAGACCTGTGCTGCAAAGTGTGGGCACGCATGTTTAGTAATTAAGAGACCTGTGCTGCAAAGTGTGGGCACGCATGTTTTAGTTATTAAGAGACCTGTGCTGCAAAGTGCGGGCACGCATGTTAAGTCAAGTTATTAGAAGACTTGTGCTGCAAAGTGCGAGCGTTAGTTAAGTTTATGTTTGTTTGCTTTCTTGTGCTGCAAAGTGCATGAGTATTAGTTAAGTTAATGCAAGGGTGCGGCTTATTTTTGTAGGTAATTGGTACTGAGCCTATGCCGGTAGTCAAGTTAGCTATGGTTTAGTGCGTAGGTTAGACATAGTCGTGCGTCGGTTTGGTTTGCTCTTGTGTGTACTGTATGTGTAACATGCGGTAGTGTAAATAAAACTGTATGCATTTCTTTATTTGGTTCGTCATTATAATGGGAGTATGTACTGAGACGGAGTGTGGTTAGTACGCGCGTTTGTGACTGAGCGTGCCTCAGTGTTTTCGTCATGTTGGTACATGTGTACAACTTCTGTCTCCACTTATCTTTTGTCTAGTGTCTGTTTTGAGTGGCATAAGTGCATAGTGAAACGGCACACCTACCTCTGAGGAGCGGACAAACAACCAAACACTAACACAGGTTTTTTTTCTGGATACCAAGGTCGGTCGATTGTAGTGATTTTGAACACAACGCGAGGAACTTGACATTGAAAGGCACACTACATGAGGTTGACTAGAGACAATAGTTTATTCCAGTGTGAGTGTCTCTCCTTGGCAATCTCCAGCCTCCCCCTGAACCTAAAATGAGGAACGGGCCGCAGGTCCGGTTACATCTCTAAACGATTCTGCCCATAGCATACTGAGCGATGTACTGAAAATAATGTTTATATGGTCTTGTTGGAAGCTTGCTTTTCAATGGTTTTAGTGTCTTTGATGGTTTCCTGGTGTCTGTCGTCTTCTCGAGTGTGATCTCTCCGACAGGTGGCGTGGTAATGTGCTTCTCGAGCAGCCAAGTCAGTATCTGGCACCTTCAAAAGGATGTGCTGATCTTTTTTTCTTTTGGTTGCAGCTTTGGCAGAATCCTCAGCTGTTTTTGCCATACATTTGACTAATGTTTTCAACATGATATTTCCTTGTATTCAAGTCTTTTCACAAACAAGACATCTGTCACTGGGCAACAGCTAGCACTGTGGTTGCTGATGGATTTGCTGTTCTCGCTTTTTGGAGGATCTTACATCACTCCCTTCCGATGGGTTCTTTTGTTTCAAAATAATTCTGCAGTCATTCATAAAGTAGCACAATGTGTGATTCCCATGCAGGTTCAGTATATATTCATATATTTCATCCACCATATCAGGACTGGGCCATTGCACATGTTTAAGTTATTTAGTTCTTGGCTTTGTATGCCTCGTCAACCGCACAAGGTCACTTCAGGACAAATCACAGTCACAGTTTCTTACGAGCAAAAAGCTGGCTCACTGTTCTACGCAGAACACAACCAATGGCAAACATCCCAGCCAAAAACAGTCACTAATTAGCACATATCACTATCTACAACTGCAAAAAATACTTCCAGATTCCTTGTAACGCATTTAGTACAAAATTAAAGAACAATTAATCAGATCACAAGTATGTCTAAATCACCTTTTTGAGGCACAGTAACACACGTTTTGGTGCCTGTTTATATTCTGCAGGCACTCAACATGACAACCTGCTTAAATCAATTGACTATGAGCAGTGTGACCTATTTTATTTAGCAGGCTAACGCAAGAATTTGCGGCTTCAGCCAAGACTAACGCAATTGAAAAGTATGGAGAGGATTTGGAAAAAATGAAGGTGAATGTACCGGGGAAGCGGAAATTAGGACAAGGAAGAAATTCTGGCACTGACTAAGCATACTTGGCTATATTCTGACCTACTCCGTGCTTTTAAGGGAAACATTCGTCAGCTCTGGGGTTTTAACAGAGGGGACTTTAATATTTCTGCGTCCACAGTGCCCAGTAACAAGGACACATTTAAGACAGAGAGAAACGGAAAGCTGCAACATATTAAACTGTTCAAACTATAAAACAAATATGGAAATGGCCTTTTTATTCATAGTAAATGAGTTGCTAAGAGACAAGGTCATCGCAGTTTGGAATTCCATATGGTGCATTTATTAGAACCAGCACCACAGACACAAACAGCAACAGCTCACTTGCAAACAACCTGAACTGTGTGCTTTGATGGTCATGGTACCCAGAAATTGCCATGTGGTAAAATCCCCAAGGGGGTGGGGGGTATAGGCTGCCTCATGGACTATAGGGTGTGATGGGGGACATAGGTATGGTGTGAGGCTGTGGTGTGGCGTGAGATTATAGTGTGGTGTAAGATAATGGTGTGGTGGGAGACTGTGGTGTGGTTGGAGGCTGTGGTGTGACTGGCGTGGTAGTATGGGATACTTTGGTGTAGTGCGAGACTGGTGGGAGACCATGGCGTGGTGTGTGACCATGGAGTAGTGTGAGATAATAGTGTGGTGTGAGACTATGGTTTGAAGGGACACTAGGGTGTGATTGGGGACAAGGGTATGGTGTGAGCCTGTGGTGTGGTGTGAGATAATAGTGTGGTGTGAGACTATGGTTTGAAGGGACACTAGGGTGTGATTGGGAACAAGGGTATGGTGTGAGCCTGTGGTGTGACTGTGGCGTGGTGGGATGGGAGACTGGCGTGGTGTGAGACCATGGTATGGTGTAAAACTTGTGGTATGGTGTGAGACTGGTGTGATGGGAGACCATGCTATGGTGCGAGATTATGGTGTGGTGAGATTTTGGTGTGGTTGGAGACCAAGGTATGGTAATGAGACTTCGGTGTGGTGGGAAACCATGTTATTATGTGAGACTTTGGTGTGGTGGGAGACCATGGTATTGTGTGAGACTTTGATGTAGTGGGAGACCATGGTATTGTGTAAGACCTTGGTGTGGTGGGTGGCCATGGTATTGTGTGAGACTTTGGTATGGTGGGAGACCACGGTATGGTATGAGATTTTGGTGTGGTGAGAGACCCTGGTGTGGTGGGAGACCATGGTATTGTGTGAGACTTTGCTGTGGTGGGAGACCATGGTATTGTGTGAGACTTTGGTGTGGTGGGAGACCATGGTAATTGATATGGTATGAGACTTTGGTGTGGTGGGGGACCATGGTATTGTCTCATCCCCATCAGATCCTGTTGCCTCTCTCATCCGATCCTGTTGTCTGTCTCATCCACATCAGATCATGTTGCCTGTCTCATCCACATCAGATTCTGTTGCCTGTCTCATCCCAATCAGATCCTGTTGCCGGTCTCATCCATATCAGATACTGTTGCTGTCTTGTCCCCATCAGATCCTTTTGCCTGTCTCATCTCAATCAGATCCTGTTGCCTGTCTCATCCCAATCAGATCCTGTCCTACAGCCTGTCTCATCCCCATCAGATCCTGTTGCATGTCTCATCCGATCCTGTTGTCTGTCTCATCCACATCAGATCATGTTGCCTGTCTCATCCCCATCAGATCCTGTTACCTGTCTCATCTCAATCAGATCCTGTTGCCTGTCTCATCCCAATCAGATCCTGTCCTACAGCCTGTCTCATCCCCATCAGATCCTGTTGCATGTCTCATCCGATCCTGCTGTCTCATCCACATCAGATCATGTTGCCTGTCTCATCCCCATCAGATCCTGTTACCTGTCTCATCTCAATCAGATCCTGTTGCCTGTCTCATCCCAATCAGATCCTGTCCTACAGCCTGTCTCATCCCCATCAGATCCTGTTGCATGTCTCATCCGATCCTGTTGTCTGTCTCATCCACATCAGATCTTGTTGCATGTCTCATCCATATCAAATCTTATTGCCAGCCTCAAATCCTACAGCCTGATTTAGTTTTCTGGTATTATGTAAACATTCTGACCAGATGGTGACCTGATTTGGTGTGTTTTTCTTTCTGGTATTATGTGAACATTCTGACCAGATGGTGACCTGATTTGGTGTGTTTTTCTTTCTGGTATTATGCAAACATTCTGACCAGATGGTGACCTGATTTGGTGTGTTTTTCTTTCTGGTATTATGTGAACATGCTGACCAGATGGTTAATTGATTTTGGTTTTCTGGTATTATGTGAACAGTTTTGATCTGATCAGATGGTAAATGGTTTGCAAACTGAATCACCTGTGCCACGCTTCAGACCTCCTTCTAATGTAACCTTTGTTCTGTGTGTGTTGCAGGCTAGAGGTGATCGTTCTGTTAGAGTTGCCGCCAGTCAGCCGCCACCATGCCGCTGACCAAGCGCATCATCGAACCCGTCAACATCAGCCGGGTGCATGTCGGCCCCACCCAGGTCTGTTGCTGCAACCATAGCTCTTAACATTCCCACAGTATCTGTTAAACTTCCAGCAGCAGCTGTTAAACTCCTGACAGTAGCTGTTAAATTCCCGACAGTAGCTGTTAAACTCCTGACAGTAGCTGTTAAACTACCTACAGTAGCTTTTAAACTCCCGGCAGTAGCTTTTAAATTGCCAGCAGTAGCTGTTAAACTCCTGACAGTAGTTGTTAAACTTCCAGCTATAGCTGTTTAACTTCCAGCAGCAGCTGTTCCCATGAACATGCGACAGTAGCTGTTAAACTACCTACAGTAGCAGCTAAACTTCCAGCAGTAGCTGTTAAACTTTCCAGCAGGAGCTGTTAAACTTCCACTTCCAGCAGTAGCTGTTAAACTTCCAGCAGTAGCTGTTAAACTTCCAGCAGGAGCTGTTAAACTTCCACTTCCAGCAGTAGCTGTTAAACTTCCAGCAGTAGCTGCTAAATTTTCCAACAGTAGCTGTTAAACTTTCCAGCAGTAGCTGTTAAACTTCCAGCTGTTAGTTTCCAGCGAGGGATTAGTGAAGCAGAATACTTGCACACACAAAAGAGTAAGGAGAAACGCCATGTTGGCGGTGTTCAAGTGCATGCGAGTGTGACAGGTTGTGGGGAATGCACTCCAGACTCAAAATAGATGTTTCACCATTTATTTGTTGTGAAGACAGCACGCTGTGACAAACAATAAACACAATTGTAGGTCCAGCTGAGCATACATTATTTACACATAATAATAATATATGTGTACATATAATGTTTTAGAAATCAGCATACAAAATTATAATATAGTATTAAGACATTGTTATGCCTGAAACATTACATTAGAGCCTATGAAACAACCACAGAGTACTCTCAATGAAATATATAAGATAATAACATGCACTAACCACAATAAGCATGAACTGAAGGAACATTGTAAGCCAAAGTTGACGGAACAACTACTAGTGACACTGTTTGACACAGAATGGACCCATCACAGAACAACGTCCATTAATGTCTCGCAATCGTTCACATTCCAGCATACTGAGGGATTGAGGGGTAGGTTACAGGGAACATCTCATCAGAGTATATGAAACAACTACATAATCCTCTCTCACTGAAATGCATACAACTCTAAGTGACATAAGTACTCACACAACAATTAACAAAGCAACATAACATACCATTCCAGAACTTAATAATCTGAAACCACTATAAAACTAAACAACTGTAATAGTGACCATGTGTAAGGGGGAAACATAACAAAACCATTGTTATGAACACAATATGATGGACCTACCATCATGTCACAGCACAACTCTATCAGTCCACAACTATCACTCATCTTGACTCGGGCACACGCTAAAGATACTTTTATTTACACAACCAGTCATACAAGGGCTGAGGGGTAGGTTGCAGGGAACATTTCATCAGAGTATATGAAACAACTACATAATACTCTCAATGAAATACATTCACACCATGCCAGTGGGAGAGAGAATTAAAAAAACTACCAACATCATAGGTGTACACATACACATACGAAACAAACAAGTCATCTAAAACAGATTACAGACAGACAGGGGATGGGTCAATAATTACAACAGTAACTAAACACCAAAATATAATAATGGGGGTCAATCATCATTATAACTTATATACAGGGCATTCAGGCAATACTAGAAGCATAATCACTCCTGAGGTGTAAACTTAAAATCATAATAATAACCACAATATGATGAAGGCAATAAGTAAATCTGTCATTAACAATAACTATAACATAACTAAATAAGTAAAACTGTCATGAACATTTATAGACAAGTAACAGATCATAGGAACTATAATCCAAGTCAGTAAGTGAAACAGTTATGAACTTTATAAACAAAACAACAACAACAAAAAACCACAATAAAATGACTAAGTCAATAAGTAAATTTGTCATTAACAATAACTCTAATATAACTAAATAAATAAAACTGTCATGAACATTTATAGACGAATAATAGATCATCATAAGAACTATAATATAATCCACGTCAATAAGTGAAACGATTATGAACTTTATAAACAAGAGAAAAATAATAATAACTATAATACGACTAAGTCAATAAGTAAAACTTCTGAACAGTTATGAACAAATACTACAAATACAATACTATCTATAATATATATATATGACTTAATGCCAAAAGGTGTGCAAGAAAAGAGGAGAGAGGTACTAGAAAATAAAGTTGACAGGATGTGAGTGAGTAATGCATTTTTTGAATGAACACATGTGAAGTCATCCACCAGTGAAGGGAGAAGGCAGTGCTGCTCTTCATTCCTGAGAAATTTAACTTTCAGTGTGATTTGTGACAAGATGTTGAACATTACACATTACAACAAGCCCACATCACTGTCCTGCTGATCATACAGTTAACTGCGAAAACCCAACTGATCTTACAAGATGTGATCCACACGAGTATCACCAAGTGAACTGTTGTTGTTCTGTGTCACACAGAACAGCATGCTATGCATAGTTTGTTATAATTGATAACGTTCAACATCCAGCCAATCTTGAACATTTTTAAATGAATAAAAAGCAACACATTTTGAAACATAAACAGTTATTCTTTAATAGAACAATATGTGTCAAGGAAGATTTGATGATTTTCCCCTCAAATTTAAGCTTTCTTGACATAAACAGCAAATGATGTAAGAAATGTCGTACATTATTATTTCAACAAAATGTACAATGCTGTTTGTTTCTTGATGAAAATGATAAATCAGTAACTTCTTATTACTGAAAAATTAGTATAAAGACACATAACTATTTCCATGTGAACAGTTTTTGCTGCATTAATTTTGTTGTAGTGGATAACATAACGTTAATGAGACAACATGGTACTTTGTTTTTCATAACAAAATAAGTAATAGAGTAAGTGTTTTGTAAGAGAAAATGGAGCAAGTAAGAGTGAGTGCAACTTTTGCTGCTTTTTGGAGTCACAGGAACTGAACAGTTAACTTAAAAGTGAAAGAATTAATAATAATAAAATATAAAAATCGTAATAAAGATTACTAAAAATATCACAGCCAAAGAATAATGCTATTAAGATCGGCACCTTACATTTTTAGAACTCTGGAAGGCTGACATGCATGGTCACTATAATTATGTCGAACGTTATTATTTCCACAGCTCGTGTTGTAATCGTAATGTTCAACACCTAACTTGACGACTTTAACCTGTGTAAATTCGAACTGGCTACCATATTTGATGATTTGTTTGGAGACGTAGTTTGTAAGCAAAACGAACTGCGTTAAGTGAAAGCAAAAAATGTCAAGAGTACGATCAGAATATACTGTTTATAACCAATCTGCTGTCGCACATTACGATTTTAACACGCACCCTTGTTGTAAGAAACTCGGTGAAAAATTTACGAAAGCATCTGAACAAGCTTTAGATCGACAGCAGCAAAAACTCACTCTGTGGGCTAACATTCCGATACTTTTAAACGATTCGGCATATACCAACATAAATATCGTATTACCGGAAGATTTGACTAAATCTCCGATGAACGTTTAAATAAAGTTGAACGTTACGGTCTTCAAAAATATTACCACACACCCTTCGCAGATCAGAACGTCTGTTCCACGCGGCCATGTGCTAAAAGAAAATGACCCGGATGTGTAACATGGCTAACCGGAAGTAGTGCAAAAGCGTGAAAACTTTATTTTTTTCCCCTTTTGCTTGTTTAATCTAATACTTTGTTGAACGTTATTTATTGCAACAACTTTATGAAGAATGGCAAAATGTATTTTTAAAAAACTACCCAGACATTTGGCAGTAAAATAAAACATTGCCATTGGCGCCTGATGCAGTGACGTACCACAGTGACTGGAGTAAAGTTTTGACGAAAGAGAAAGCCAGTTCTTCACTAGATTGTCTGCGGATGCTGGTCATGAAACATTTCAACACACATAACGTTCGACCGAGGGATATTTCGGAGCCTCTAACTCCAAAAATAAAACGTATTGATAATCAATTTTATATGCACTGTGTAAAGAGATACCTCCTCTGTGCAAATCGGTGACTGAGGTAATGTTTTGATTCGTCATGTACGTGAATGAAAGCATCGAAAGTACTCACCGTGAGCGTGTCCGTTTTAGCGGTCGAATTTCGTGGCGCTTTTCACTTTCAAAAAATAATATTTCTCCACCTGCTCCAGATTTGGAGCTCATATTCATGATATTGTTTCCACTGTGATACTGACCAATTATGAACGCACACACAAAGCAACAAGAAGACAAAGTGTTTGAAACGGATTTTATTGACAGTTAAAAATCGGACCCCCTATTTGCGCACCTTTTGGCACGAAGTCATATATATGACTAAGTGCCAAAAGGTGTTATTAAAAGCAAGAGAAAACACTACCATGCTCTGCATGGCCAGATGCTCAAGTCAATCAACAGTACTCAGTTGGGTGTCACACTGACCTCAGACGCCACCTGGGAGACACATCAACATCACCAACAAAGCATGCAGGACCCTGGGTTCTGGGAAGAACCCTGAAGATGGGCTCCTCTTTAGTAAAAGGCAGGGTCTTCAAGGCAGTTGTCACACCAGTCCTGGAATATGCACGCTCTATCTGGCACCCACACAACATCAACCTGATCAACTGCCTAGAGTCTGTACAGCAAAAGGCAGCATGGTGGACACCACCGAGATGCTGCAGGATATCCAGTGTCAACAACATGCTGACAACACTAGGCTGACCATATCTCCAACATAGGTGCAGGAAAGCAAGACTGGTGAACTTTTATAAGTTCCACCATCACCATGGCTCCATAGCCACTGACACCAAGTGAATACCAGGTGACTATCCCAGTATCACAAGAGCCCATCATTCCCATTCCCTGTTATATCCTGTCAAGTGTCATACTGACTACAGGAAATTCTCCTTTTTCCCAACGCAGTCAAGGATTGGAATGACCTCACTGAGGATGTGGCTGCTGCGCCCACCCTTGAGACGTTTTGTTCACGTCTTCCAAAATCAGTACCTTTGGAGTAGGCCATGCCCCCCAGGTCAGTAGTAGTGATGATGGCTAGGGCTGTGCCGGTCAGGGTTTGCCCCCAGCGAGTCCGACCTAGTTGGAGATGTGAAATACCAGTGGGACACTCAAAATTCAGTGTTGTTTCATGTTTGTTTGTAAGAGTTTTCCCCCTTCTTTTTCTTAGTGCTGTGCTGTTTGACGGTGTGCTTTCTCTTCAAACATTCAAGGTGCAGCTAGGTATACAGACACTTGACCTTGAAGAGAATACTTTATGAATGAGCAATGGTGCCCACATCCACAATTATCAACAACCGGCACTCTGATCTTGTAAGATGGCACTTGGGGTGACCAATAATGCAAACTGACAGTAGTCTATCACTGTAGCAGACAACTTCCACATATATGGCAGCTGATAGTCTAGCCACCTCTCTATAAAGCATTGCAACTTAGCAATGTTACACTTTACACATGACTGTTTTGCATATATATTAGGAATCTGTTGACTAGATACTCCCTTAAATTGCAAGTAACTTCACATAGTAGGCCTAGCCTAGTACCACACATCCTACAGTATTGGACTGAGATTGACACATCATAGTGTTACTGTAATTCTCCTGCTGCTGACCACATCCTAAGTCAAAATACATCACTCAATTTGGCCTTCCACCATGACATTATTCATAGCAGCAACATGACTGAATAAACATAACAACCTGAACAAGTGCAAACGAGTATCCTATTTATCAGCACATAGTTACATGTATGTATAGTATCATACATCAAAGCATAAACAATGCAACAACTGAACAAATCACCTCGTTGCCAGTAAGTTATGCTGGCAACGCGGTGATTTTCCTGAACTTGTGGCCGAAATGTAGTCAAGGACCCGGGCCAGTGGAACACTAAATCAAGATGGCTACCACTTGTAAAGGTAAACATGGTGCTTACCGTCCCCAGAAACCATAAGGCTTATTAGGGACGGGGAGAAGGGGGGGGGAGGGCCCGGGTATGGAGGTGGGGAAAGAGGGAGATTATATACCTGTCGCTACACTGTCACCGCCAGAATGACTCCTGCATTAAGATGGGCAGCGATGAGAGCCATTTTAATGCTTCTTACTTATTTACTTCTTTGTTCTTAATGTCCTCGGATGTCAGATGACATATTAGGGACAAGATATACGATGCTTTTAATCATCTAAAATTAATATAATCCGGTTGGCTGTATAACGAATTACTATTACATAAAAGTTCTTACTTTGAGTCTATGATGTATTTACTCGGGTCTAGCAATACTTTCGGGGATGAGGTTAAAAACATATTTCACATATTTACATTATTTACAAGTCTGCTCGCTTTACGAACAGGTTAAAAATGTATATATTTACAGTTTGATCGGTTAAAACATTGTCTGAAACAGAAACATGCAAACTGCAGACATGGAGCCTGTAGTTCTGTCATACATTCATGGATACATAATTCATTGAAAAAGTTAAGTCATTGTTAAGTTAGTGTGTTAAAAGCCCCAACTCCGTACCGGTAACGGGGCCTGTACGGTTGGAGGGGGGGGGGGGGGGCGTGGTTCAGCGCCGACACACTTGGGTAGAGACAGGTTAAAAACATAGTATGATTGTGCATTGTGTAGATGGGGGCTCCCTCCCTCCCCGGGGGTCAACCCGGGTATTTGAGGGAGCCAGGGACGTCCTAGGGCGTCCCGCACATTTACAGGTAGGCTGCCACCGGGCAGCTGTAGACGAGTTTGGCTGCGGCACGGAGCAGGCTCCGGCTCTGCTGGTGCCGCAGCGTCAGGCTTCGGACGCACAGTGGGAGTCCCAGACTGGTTAAACTACTGGTGACTGGTGCGAAGTGAGCCGAACACTAAATAAGACATGGTGGAAGGATATCGCTCCTCCGCATACACAAGACTTAGGCACAAACATGGTCCGCCAGCAGTCCATGCGTAGCCGGTACATGATTGGGGCGAGGTATGTGGGTACTCCGGGGAAGAAGACTCCGTCTCTGCTAGGAGGGGAGGGATCGAGCCACTCTTTGGCCGTGGCCTGGGCTCGAAAGTCTTCTTCCCGTTTCCTCCACACCCGTCGGGACAGTTTCGAGTAGATGTTGGCTAATCCGAGTTTCAGTTGTAGGGTTTGGGATTTCCAGTCGCCTCAGTGGCTCCCCTCTTGGCTGCCCTGTCCGCCATCTCGTTGCCCGAGAGGCAAACATGTGCTGGCACCCACTGGAAACGGACCTCCGTTCCGCGGGTGATCAGTTGGTGCACTACCGTCCCGATTTCCAGCACGAGATCCTCTCGAGCGCTGGTGGAATCGGAACGGATGGAGGAGAGCGCAGACCTGGAATCACTACAGATTACCATTGCACATGGTGGTGTACGTACTTCACTGATGTGCTGGAGCGCCATCAGAATGGCTGTCAGCTCAGCAGTGAAGATTGATACAGGTGGTAAGGAGAAGGACTTCCTTAGGCTGTGGAACTCAGGAATGGCAAAGGCGGCTCCGGCGGAGCCGTCCTCGAGCACTGAGCCGTCTGTAAACATTTGAAGAAATTGTGAATATTTATTTTCAAGTAATTCGTTAGTTATGCAGGCTTGGAGAGAGGGGCTCTGGTCCCTCGTCAGTCCCGCCACCTCCACCTCCACCTCCGCCCTTTCCATCAGCCAGAGGGGGTAGAGATGAAGGGGTATATCTGCCGCCGAGGCACCGTTCAATCCCGCTCCCTCCACCAAGTCGGCGACCAGGTCGCAGATGGAGGATAAGTAGGAGACCCGGGTGGGGCCTCGGAAGGACCCACTCACCTCTTCGACAGTGGAGTTATCTACAGTTTGGCTGCGGAACACATATTTAGCAGTCATAATTTGGATTTGGTCTCTCAGTGGTAGTAGCCCGGCATCCCGGTACACCAGGCTGTGAGGCACGGACTGCGGTAGCCCGAGGGCCGGTCGCAGAGCCCGGACCTCGATAGCGGTCAGACGCTTCAAGCCTGTCTCGGTGATGCTGGGCATGGCCTCCAGACCGTAGACCAGACGTGAGCGTACCAAGCTCCTCACCAGCGACACAAGCACCTTAGGCGGGTTCGCCCAGTGCTGTGTGCTGAGCACCTTGATTACATTCAAGGCGCGGGAAGCGTTGCGGGGGTTGTGGTCCACGCGACGTGGCGGTTGGTACGCCCCATACGCTGAAAATCGACCCCTAAGTACTTGACTTGGTCGGCCGGAAAAACATGTTCATTGTTCACCTTTATCGATATATCTTGGATGCGTCGTGAGCAGATATGGAAGGGCAGGAAGTCTGTTTTCTGGGTGGATAGGGTGAAACCGTTCACTTGCATGAACCGGATCACCCCGTCCACAGCTTCCTGAAAGGTTTTCATGCTGATTGCCATGTTCCTGTTATTCTCTTTGTGGGGTATTCTGACGTGGGTGTCCAGCCATATAGCCAGGTCGTCGGCGTACATGGTTAGCACTACCTTCCCTTGCACACAGCTTTCCACATCATGGACCATGATATTAAACAGTAGTGGTGCGATGACACTCCCATATCTATCTGCTTAGCAGCGGACATGGCCCCCTTCCATCTGACCTGCAACGAACGACCCGTTAAAAACGTTTTAATATAGTTAAAGATCTTGCCTGAGAGGCCTATCTTCTGAAGCTTCTGTAGCAGTCGTGCGTGCCAGACCTGGTCGTAGGCGCGGGAGATGTCAAAGAAGCACGACAGGAGAACCTTTCTCCTCCCCATCGCTCTCCCGACGTGCTCCCCCAACTTCACCAGGTGGTCGGTGATACCCCGCCCCCGTCGGAAGCCGGCCTGGCACGCAGGAAACACTTTCTTGGTTCCACAGAAGTACTCCAGTAGGCGCTTGATCACCCTCTCGTACACTTTCCCCAAGTGCGACGTGAGGGAGACGGGCCGGTAGCTGGCGATCTCCTTCCTTGCTTTCCCTAGCTTATGGATGGGTACTACGACGGCGTGTTTCCACCTAGCAGGAATCATACCCCCGTCCCAGCACCTCTGGAAGAAGCCGAGTAGAGTCTTAAGAAAAGACTCAGGCATCTGGTACAAGACGATGTCCAGCCCGGTGGACACTTTCACTTTCTTGATCGAGGCTAGCGTCCGTTTCAGCTCAGTGCAGGTCAAAGGGGAGTTGACCATTAAGCTGTCGTCCGCCGCCGGATCGGAGTAGACTGCCTCCCTTTCGCGTTGGAACTGACGCCTGTCGGCGGGGAGGTTTTCAGAGTTGCTGGCCTCGGCGAAGGCTTCCACGAAGGCGTCCGCTTTGGCCTGGTGAGTAGTGTAGACCTGATTGTCCTTGTGCAGTTCAAAGTTGGGGGCAACGTACTGCTGCTTCATCTTTTTGATTTTCTTCCAAACAGAGCCAAGGTCTGTTTTACCGGCTGAAACAGAATCCGAGAAAGCTAACCAGTAGTCTCTCTTGGCCCGGGCTGTAACCTTGTTACAATTCCTGTTGGCTAGTTTCATTTCTTCGTGTGTTTCAGCCGTTTGGTTTCTGCAGTAGATTTTGTACAGCTTTCGTTTGGTTCGGACGGCCTCCTCGCAGTTTTCGTTTCACCAGCCTGGCAACCCCTGGCCGTGCCGTGCCACCGCTGGTGGTGGGTATGGCAACCCTGGCCGCTTCCAGAAGCGAAGAGACTATCCGGCTGTTAACGTTCTCCAGGTCCGGCTGGTTCATGTCTACGTCGACGGATCCCAGTTCGGCCCGGAACCGGCCCCAGTCGGCCGATTCGTACTTGAACCTGGTTGCTGGCGCGGAACTCCCCATGTCAGCCGCATGGGTCATGCTGATGGTGATGGGGTGATCGAGGGAAAGGGTATCCACCCCAACCTCCGACCCCACTCCACCAGCTAGGTCCGCCTCTGTGGACGTAAAGCAACACTAAACCAAGCATTAAAATACCGACGTCTCCGGACGGAGGGGTAATGGTCTGTATCTACGTTAAATTACACATGAATATTTCCATTGTAGCGGACACGGTGGGTCCTGCCAACGGCTATACCTGTGCGGTACGACTGCGAGTTAAAGGAAACCCCGATGTCACCATAGTCAACTGCTACACCCCGACCCCCTGCACTAGCTTTGAGTGGCTATCGGGACTGGGCGGGAAAGGCGGTTGTGTGGTGATGGGGGATTTTAATGTACGTGACAGATGCTGGGAGCGGGGCTGGGAGAGCTCCTCTCCGGCCCTAACTTCACAGATCAACGACAGCTGTTTCGTTATCCTTAACATACTATCCTTATCTCGCATTCCGGATCGCTCGGATCAGAGGCCGTCGGCTATTGATTTAACCTTCGCTTCAGCGGACCTAGCTGGTGGAGTGGGGTGGGAGGTTGGGGTGGATACCCTCTCCCTCGATCACCTTTTTTTAAATTTTAAGCTGATGAGTTGATGCTTAATGTCCTCAGATGTCAGTTGACATATTAGGGACAAGTTGTGACCAATGCCGAAGCACGGTTCAATAAATCTTTACGTCCACGGAAACCAGAAGGCTCGTTAGGACGGACAGCCCAGGACGTCCACCTCGACTCTCACACAGCTCCTGAACTATGAAACGAGGCTGGAGTCGGTCAGTTTATGGCAAATTTTAAGCTGCACTCGCCTCTTATTTATATCTGCTGGGCGGACCGCACGGACAGCACTGTCCAGCAAAATCTGTGCAGGCTGCCCGAGGCACTTCAAACTACTACTACTAGCTTGTGTTTCTTCTAACTTTTGATTGGGCCCTAACTCAAAAAGTACTAAACACATTATAACGCGGTTTAAAATGCCCAAAACTGCGGACTATTATCTTTTTATCTATCAAAAATTATCCTTGTTATCTAGTCTATTAAATGAAGCTGAAATAAGATTAACTCTGTGAGCCCAGCCGTGGAACCGCATTCGCAGCAATTAACCTCAAATTAATTAACTACAACATGACCTATACCCCTAAACACTATTACAGGTTTGAACCTAGGGCCCTAAAATACACCAAACATTCACTATATACGCAGTCCTCCTACTTATTTACCTAAAAATCAAGAAATAAGCCTGGATAACAAACACGCGCACCAAAATCGGCTCCAGACTCAAAGTTCTGCAACCGATTAAATCTGCAAATCCCAAATCCATCTAGTCTAAGCCCTGTTCCTGCTTCTATAAAATATTTTGAAAGTCTGCCTCATAAATTCTAGCTATAAATATATAAAATTATAAAAAATACCTAATTTCTGAAGTTTTAGAAACTTTTGTTTTTATACATGCGCGTTGCGCTTCTTTCTCAAAGTGTAAACTGAGGTGTATGAACTGTACGTGAGAAGGGCTGTGAGCTGAAACAGGCCACCTTTGGTTCTTCTCCCCAGATCTCGTGCTTTGAGTTGGAACATGTGACCTAGCTGTATGCGTGATGGTCTTCTCCCCGTGTCAGTCTGAGCATTCAGCTGGAACATGCGACCTGTATGTGTGATGGTCTTCTCCCTCTGTGTCTGAGCAGTTAGCTGGAACATGCGACCTGTTTGTGTGATGGTCTTCTCCCTCTGTGTCTGAGCAGTCAGCTGGAACATGCGACCTGTATGTGCGATGGTCTTCCTCTCCCTCTGTGTCTGAGCAGTCAGCTGGAAGATGCGACCTGTATGTGTGATGGTCTTCTGCCTCTGTGTCTGAGCAGTCAGCTGGAACATGCGACCTGTATGTGTGATGGTCTTCTCTCTGTGTGTCTGAGCAGTCAGCTGGAACATGCGACCTGTATGGGTGATATGGTCTTCTCCCTCTGTGTCTGCAGTGAGCAGTGAGCTGGAACATGTGACCTGTGTGCATGATGTGCAGTGAGCTGGAACATGCGACCTGTATGCGTGATGTGCAGTTAGCTGAAATGTATTATACCTGTCAATGAAATGGTCTTTTCCCAGTGTCTGAGCAGTGAGCTGGAACATGCGACCCGTATGCGTGATGTGCAGTGAGCTGGAACATGCGACCTGTATGCATGATGTGCAGTGAGTTGGAACATATAATTATACGACCTGTATGCATGATGTACAGTGAGTTGGAACATATAATTATACGACCTGTATGGGTGATGTGCAGTGAGCTGGAACATGTGACCTGTATGCGTGATGTGCAGTTAGCTGAAACATAACCTGTCAGTGAGATGTTTTTTCCTCACAGTATCTGAGCAGTGAGCTGGAACATATGCATGATGTGCAGTGAGCTGGAACACACAACATGTTTGCATAATATGCAGGGAGCTGAAACATGTGACCTGTAAATGTGTCAAATGATCTTTTCCAGGGCTTGAACGCTGAGCTGGAGTGTGTGACCAATCACACCCTGGCCAACGTCATTCGGCAGCTCGGCAGCCTGAGTAAGATGGCTGAGGACGTGTTTTTTGAGCTGACTGAGGAGATACAAAAGGTGGTTGGACGATTGAAGCTGCTTCAGTGTCGCATCGAGAACGTCCAGGACAAGGTCACACAACTCAAAGCCACCGATGAAGAAGGTGTGTTTTTGGTTCTGTGCAGTTAGGCAGATGAGCTAGATTTGAGGATGGGATTTTACTCTTTCATAGTCCTGCCACCCCCCCCCCCCCCCCACTACACCTCAGAATAGACACCTGTGTTAAAAACAAATCTGCATAAAAAGGTTGTGGCTGCCTAGTGCACGTGTGTGTGTGTGTGTGTGTGTGTGTGTGTGTGTGTGTGTGTGTGTGTGTGTGTGTGTGTGTGTGTGTGTGTGTGTGTGTATGAGTGTGTGTGTGTGTGTATGAGTTTGTGTGTGTGTGTGTGTGTGTGTGTGTGTGTGTGTGTGTGTGTGTGTGTGAGTATGTGTGTGTGCGTGCGGGCGTGCGAGTGAGTGAGTGAGTGTGTGTGTGTGTGTGTGAGAGGGGGGGAGTGTGTGTGTGTGTGTGTGAGTATGTGTGTGTGTGTGTGTGTGTGTGCGCGCGCGTGCGCGCGCGTCTGTGTGTGCGTGCGTGCGAGTGAGTGAGTGAGTGAGTGAGTGAGTGTGTGTGTGTGTGTGTGTGTGTGTGTGTGTGTGTGTGTGTGTGTGTGTGTGTGTGTGTGTGTGTGAGAGAGAGAGAGAGAGAGAGAGAGAGAGAGAGAGAGAGAGAGAGAGAGAGAGAGAGTGTATTTGTGTGTGTGTGTGCATC
>OY757544.1:26141726-26151903 GCA_963584105.1 Alviniconcha strummeri
ATTTTGGACGATCCCTTTTGTGAATGTCTTTGGTATTTGCAAGCTGTTTGTCAGTAAATGGCAAAGAGTGTTTCGAACGGTGTGTGCATAGGAATATTTACAGACTTTTGATGCTGAATAACATAATCACTCCATCGCAGTCTGGTTTCCTACCTGGCGAGTCAACTACAAGTCAGCTCTTGTGCATCTATGAAAATCTGTGTTCAAACTTCGACAAAAGAATCACCACTCAGTCTGTATATTTTGATATTTCTAAGGCATTTTTGATCGTTTTTGGCATGGAGGCCTTCTACTAAAACTAGAGTCTATAGGTGTAAGAGGAAAGCTGTTGAAGTGGTTCCAAAATTACCTGACAGATCGCACTCAGGCATAGTTATTAAAGGAGAAAAATCTTCAGAAAAGAAAATTCCCGCTGGTGTACCTCAAGGATCTGTGCTGGGTCCCCTCTTATTTTTAATATTCATTAACAACATCGGGCACAGTACTGAGTCCATCATTAACTATTTGCTGATGACACTAGTATGTCATTAGCCTCACGAATCTAGACACTAGAGCCGAAATACTTACGTGTGATCTAGTAAAAATCAGTGACTGGGCAAGACTTTGGAAAGTAAAATTCAATGAAGAAAGACAGAACTTGTAAACATTAAACGTGATACAAAACCGATACACCAACTTACATTTGGGAATGCAGTGCTATAAGATAAACCACACCACAAACATCTAGGAATCACTTTTCAAACAACTGCAAGTGGGACGAACATATCAGTAACATTTCTAGTAAAGTTAATATGTTCATTAACTGCTTGCGACACTTCAAATATAAACTAGGAAGAAAAGCACTTGAAATAATTTATAATCTTTTATTCTTCCACCTTTTGACTTTGCTGATATTATCTGGGATAACTGTACCAATACACAATCTAACATACTCGAAAACCTTCATCTTGAAGCCATACTAATGATCACTAGTTCTGTCCGTGGAAAAAGTCATCAAAAACTTACGAGTCGGGATTTGTACTTTAAAAGAAAGACGTAAAAGATACAAACTGATACAGTTCCATAAGGTGTTAAACAATACTTGTCCATATTATCTCTCAGATCTCCTCCTACCCCTTGTTTCAACAGCCAATCCATACCACAGACATCGACCTTATGAACGTATGTCTGAGGTCCTCCTTCCGAACTGAATTATACCGTAACTCTTTCTTCCCTTTTACTACACTCCTGTGGAACAACCTACCAGTAAATATTCAAGAAAGTTCTTCTCTTAGTGAGTTTAAGCGCTGTTTAGCTAATAACGATACTAAGTCCATGGTTACTATTATTCCGACAAAAGGATGGAACAAATAATTCACTGTAGATTACGACTTCAAATGAGTGACTTAAATTTTGATCTTTTTAACCGACATCTAACCGAAAACCAATCATGCGCTTGCGGCCACCCGTTCGAAACTGCAGAACTCTTTTTGTTATTATGTCCAACTATCACGATATACGAAGAGACATACTTATGCAGCAGATAATTATTTAGACATTCAAATATTACTCTTGGTAACCAGTCGCTTGGAACCCACCAAAACGAATTCAGATTAAAAAATATACATGAATTTATACGACAAACACGGCGTTTCTAGTGCCTGACCAACAGCTAAAACACACACGCACGCACGCACGCACGCCACGCATCTACAAAGTGTCTGTAGTAATAAAAACGAAACTCACACTCAGTGCTGCCTCTCTCGGGACAGAAGCTGGTACGTACGCCCCTCTCTCTCTCTCTCCATGCACACGCGTGCACACGCACACACACACGCACGCACGCACACGCATACATGACACATACGCACACACACACACACACACACACACACACACACACACACACACACACACACACACACACACACACACACACACACACACACACACACACACACACCCCCCTAATAAATAGCGTTCTTTTGAAGCATACAATACAACTTTATTGTCTCTGTTTAGAGAAATTTGCTTGGATCATGTGTTTGGATCTTGTTTCAGAACACCAGCAGTCATTCTCGTTTCACATTTGTTTGTCTAGCAATTGCTTGCTGAACTAAGCCAAGGCTTTGCCATCTGGTGGCATTAGTTTAGTGACCCCAGAACTGGAACTGTTTCACTATTTGTCATCGTGGCAAAACTAATAATTTTAATACACACTGAGCACATTCTGGTGCGTCCTCCATGCAGTGTAAGGTATGTGAGAAGCTGACTGTTTGTTTGAATGGAGGTAGACCTGTGAATAAGCCTGCCACCTGTAAAGGTTTGGTAGAGGTAGTTTATTCATTTTCAATGTACGTGCAGTGTTGTAAAAGGTTGCTTAACTTTTGGGCTTGATGATATTCCAGAGGCAACACTGGGAAAACTGAGAGACAGGATGGAGCGCATATGGGCATTCCTCAGTCAGTGAGTGTGTAGATAGATACCTTCCTGCATTTAAGTGAGCTGTTGTTATGGTTGCAACGTCCTGCAAGTAGCCTGTATTTCAAAGGCAACACCGGGAAAACCGAGAGACAGGATGGAGCGCGTATGGACATTCCTGAGTTAGTGAATGTGTAGATATAGATACCATCTTGCCCTTAAGTGAGCTGTTGCCTTGTTACAAAGTCCTACAAGTAGCCTGTGCTGCTTTTTCAGTGAACCTGCAGGACAGCCACCTGAAGAAGCCGTACAAGAGTTCGGTGGCCAAAGACCAGCAACTGATCTCGCGCAGTACTGTGCCTCGCTCCATCCTGGAGATATACAGCAAGTGCGACACCCCACCTGCCCTTGACAGGATGGACGTGTTCAGGTCAGTGACAGTGTGTACAGCGTGTGAAATTGTCAGCCCCCTCCCCACCAAACACCCACCCCCTCTTGTTCTGCCTTCAGTGTGGCATGTCGCCATTTGAGGCAAGGCAATTGTCATCTAATCAGTTAAATCTGCTACAAAGCTGCCTCTGTTTCTTTTTCTTTTCTTTTTAAATTGCTTCTGCTAAAATAGATTTAGAAAAAACAAAACACTCAGAATGTTAGAAAAGTCGTCATGTATTATGAAAAACACATAAGCCAACCATGAATTTGTACCAGCACGGTGAAAGATACTGGCATACAATCTCTGTGTCCCTGTGTGTGTGTGTGTGTGTGTGTGTGTGTGTGTGTGTGTGTGTGTGTGTGTGTGTGTGTGTGTGTGTGTGTGTGTGTGTGTGTGTGTGTGTGTGCCCCCCCCCTCCGCCCCCCCCCCCCTTTCCCCACATCTTCACTTTAAGGGTCAGATGCTGCCAGGCCAGTAACTGGTCAATCGTAATCAGTCGTAAAGGCTGTTGTTTGACTGGCTCTCAATAAAACATTTTTAAATACATGGGGAAAATGCGGCAGAGAGAGAGAGAGAGAGGTGAGAGAGAGAATCTCTGTGTGTGTGTGTGTGTGTGTGTGTGTGTGTGTGTGTGTGTGTGTGGTGTGTGTGGTGTGTGTGTGTGTGTGTGTGTATGTGTGTGTGTGTGTGTGTATGTGTGTGTGTGTGTGTGTGTGTGTGTGTGTGTGTGTGTGTGTGTGTGTGTGTGTGTGTTCTAGACAATGTAGGGAGTAAAGTGTTTGCTGAGTAGAGCTCTAGTAGTAGTACAGGCAATCGTCTATCTGACCAGTTACAGTGATTGTCTGGCCAGTTTCCATGAACCACTTTCACCACTTTAAGATGTCACACCGATTTGAAAAAGGTTTAGCTCGATCACTGCGTAATGATGGTGTGGTGGCGAGCTGTTGGTGCAGTGTGAATGACGTGTTGAGGAAGTGCCTTATGTGTGTGTGTGTGTGTGTGTGTGTGTGTGTGTGTGTGTGTGTGTGTGTGTGTGTGTGTGTGTGTGTGTGTGTGTGTGTGTGTGTGTGTGTGTGTGTTCAGGGAGGACGGGAAAGACAGCATGAAGTTCTACACAGACCCCACCTACTTTTTGAAGAAGTGGGAGCAGGACAAGCAGATCCAGGAGAACATGTCCGAGCTCAACAAGAAACGAGAGCGACGCATAGTAAGGTTCCCAGCTTTTCTTCTGCTGCTGCCTTTGTAGGCAAAAATACCTTAGTTTCATGGTGAAAATACTTTATTTTCAGGGTCAAAATACCTCACTTTCTGGGTGAAAATACCTCAGTTTCAGAGCAAAAATTTCCTCTTTTCAGGGAGAAAATACCACATTTTCAGACAGCATGCTGCAGTTTGGGTGGAGCCGCCAGCCAGCCAGAAGTTTTGAAATTCGTACTGGCATGGTCAAATACCCCCACCCACCATGCAGACATCTTTACACAGCGTGTGTGTGTGTGTGTGTGTGTGTGTGTGTGTGAATGTGTGTGTGTGTGTGTGTGTGTGTGAATGTGTGTGTGTGTGTGTGTGTGTGTGTGTGTGTGTGTGTGTGTGTGTGTGTGTGTGTGTGTGTGTGCATAAGCGCAAATAAGTGTCTATTGCAGAAAACATCCACACACTTGAGGCGTAGATTCTGGGAGTTTGATTTGCGTGGTTTTATATTGTGGAAGATATTCACACCCTGGAAGTGGCTGATGCGGCCTGTAGTTTCAAAGCTGTCCACACACTTGGAGACCAAGAGATGCAGAGTATGACTGGGATGTTTTGTTTTTTGTATTTTTTTGTATTGCAAGGCGGGAATTTGATGTTGTTTTGCGTGACAGCAGCCCTGCCGACCTTGGGGAAAAAGTGATAAAAAAAATTGTCGTTTGATTTAGACTACGTCTTGGTATCTTGTGCTGATTTCGTGAATGTGTACTTTCAGTTTGGTCATCCAAATGATCTGCTCTGAAGGAACTATAGCCATTTGATTTTTTTTTTTAAATAATAATTAAAAAAAAAAATGGGAGAGGACAAGACAAGGCCTTTAAATTTAGAATTTTGCCTTAATGGGCCCAGAAAGGCAGTTTTTGTTTGCAAAGGAACGTTGAAAATCTACCCAGTTATGAAAGTCTAGAGCATAATATGACATTTAAATCTAATAAAATGTCACTGCCATGAAAGTAAGTATGTTTACGAAGGAAGAAATGCATGCTGATCAGGCCGAATTTCGTCTGCTTGTTTTAATCTCGAAATATGCGCGAGACCCGTGACATGGGTCTCTGACGTCACAAACACTGAGGCGAATGGCGAATGAGGCGCGTTTTCACCATCAATCGCTCCAGAACGAAAATGCCACGCGAATGTCCGGCCGTGGGATGCGCAGAGCTGCAGACCAAAGGGTCGTTGTTTTCCTTTCACACCTTCCGGAAAGATAGCAGTCGAAGGAAGCTTCATCCTTGGAGATTCGAACTGGAAATTGTTCCAAGTCGGTTATCCTGTGGACACCCACACAGACATGAACTTTTTACTAAGGGTATCAGTCACGCATCGCCCGGCTTTCGCTGGGTTGATCCTTGGTAGATGGAAGGAACAGTCTCTTCGGATGAAACCTCCATCCTTGTCAATTTTACACGAAATATATCCAGACCGACCAAAGGACTCAGAAATACATTTTGACAACTTGGCACCCAGTGCAAAGATGAAAATTAAAATATGAGAAAAACCTCCGTCACAACAAACCCTCCAGAAAATGAAAATGAAATCAACAAAAGAGGAAAATGTACACACAAATCCTCAGCAAGAATGAACTCCTAATAAATGCAGAAGAAGAAAAAGGAGAAGAAGAAGGGAGAAAAAGAAAACAAACAAAACAAAAAACGAATGGACATGGTAAACACAGAGAAAAGAAAGGAAAAAAGGGAGGTACTGAACTACCAACAAATACCTCTGCCTTTAAAGTAAAAGCCTAAAGGTAAACAGAAACTCGGCTGGCCTGTGCACATTTTAGACCAACGAACACCTGGCTTAGGGAAAAATAGCGGCACTCTCACGGGGCCGCGCCGAAGCCACGACACCAGTCGGTCAACGTCGCAGTTTGTGGTCATAGTTCAGGAGCTGTGTGAGAATCGAGGTGGCCGTCCTGGGCTGTCCGTCCTAACGAGCCTTCTGGTTTCCGTGGACGTAAAGATTTATTGAACCGTGCTTCGGCATTGGTCACAACTTGTCCCTAATATGTCAACTGACATCTGAGGACATTAAGCATCAACTCATCATCATCATCGCAGTTTGTTAGGTCCTGACATGGGTCCCCTCGACAGAGGTGGACCAATCCAAATTAAACCGTCTTACAGCCAACCAGTTTTGCTCGTAACAGTTAGAATTAAGAGTTTCGTACAGCTTGTCCCTAATATGTCTCATGACATCCGAGGACATTAAGCATAAAATTCTCTCTCTCGCAGTCTGAGCTGGTTTGGCCTAGCGGTAAGGCGTTAGGCTGGTAAGCGGAAGGACCTCGGTTCGAATCTGCTTCGGCTCTCCTTTCTCTTCGAAAGTTGTGGTCTGTGGACACTGTCTTGTGACTTTGTCCCTCACAATTAATGAAACATTAAACTGGCTCTCATCGCTGCCCATCTTAATGCAGTAGTCATTCTGGTGGTGACAGTGTAGCGATAGGTATATAATCTCCCTCTCCCCCCACCTCCATACCCCCTTCCCCCCGTTCTACCCGTCCCTAATAAGCCTTATGGTTTCTGTGGACGTTAAGCACCATGTTTACTGACTAATTCTCTCGCAGTTTGTCCCTAATATGCTCTTTAGCATCTGAGGACATTACGAAAGAAAGAAGGCAAAGAAAGTCTAGCACGAATGCATACAGCAGAAAATGCCGTGTATGCAAGAAACTGTACACAAATGCCTGTGACAGAAAAAGAAGAACAGACCACAAATGTTGGTGGCAAACGCAAAAGGGCTGCCCTAATCAGGCAAGCAAACAGCTGACACCAAATGAAAGAAAGACCAAACCACGAAAGCTGGTGGCAAACGAAAAAGGGCTGCCCTAATCAGGCAAGCAAACAGCTGACACCAAATGAAAGAAATAAAACAGCTGAAACCACCTCAAAAACGCAAACGGTGGCCTACCTGCAAACATAAGGTGGAAAACACCACCAAATCACAACAGTCTAATAGACTACTGTCTGCAACAAATGAGTGGACGACTACATACAGTGACTACATTTGTTGCAGCCATAAGCGCACAGAGATAACTGTGCCGACAAACAGATCGAAAGCCAAACTAACCATAACTAACATTAATCTTAACTAACTCTAACTAACCCCTCACTAACCCGGCTTCCAAAAAGAAAAAGAAAGGCTGCAGACTGATAAAGCAAATCGCTAATCAGGACTACCGATGGCAAAGCATCAGGATGTAAACAAATGCAGACGAAAAGAGAAATGCAAAATGGCTGCCCTAATCAGGCAAGCTACCAAGCGGGCGCGAAATGGCCAATAAGCCAGAGAAAGAAAAAGAAAAGAAAAGAAAAAAGAAGAAAAAAGAAAAGAAAGAAAGAACGCATGGTGGTAAAGAAGAGGAAAAGAGAGAAAAACAAACCAAAAACACTTTCTCAACAAACAAACAAAACGAGAAGGCAAGAAATGTCAGCGAGCAACGAGACAAATGCTGGATACACGTAATCCGTGTACACAATGCAATCCATTCAGCCGACAACAACACGGGAGGGCAACATACGCGCACGAACTACCCCACACAAAGAAAGAACGAGCGGTTCGTTAAACATCGAGACTACCCCCCTCACGTAAATGAACGATATAACTCGAGAAACAAAAGGACAAGCCGAGAGAAAACAACAACAACAGTGAATGGCAAGAACCGGCAACTAGCCCAACCCGGCCAAACCCTAACCCAGGGAGGCCACGAAATCGCAAGTCTATTGAACTAGAACGAACAAGCCTTTTTCATCGTTACATATGATGAAACAAACAAGGCTAAACTGGGAAAATAAAACACCCAGTAAAAGGTAGGCTCCCTGTTGTGAAAGCTAGAGTAAACACAACGAAAAAGACCGAAACGCCACGCACCTAACAAGGCTCGAGAAAGATGAAATAACAAGGGGGAAATAAACAAAGGCCTATACTACTGAAAAGGAGCTTCATCCCTGGAGATTCGGACTGGAAATTTGTCCAAGTCGGTTGCCCTGTCCACACTCACACAGACCCGATTTCCACGTTTGGTTGCTTGTCTGTTTGTGACGTCACTGCCCGACCGTTGACCTTTAGCTTAAAATAGCTCTCGCGGAATCTCGCATTCAAAATGGCGCTGGTTTTGAAACGTTCATTTGATCGTATTTTCCGACCTTTTCGCCCAAATAAACGCATTACAACCTAATCGAAGCCCTTAAAAAGTTTTAAACAAGTGAGTAATAGACTGTTTCTTCTCTTCGAACGTTAGTACGGACCTATATGTTGTTTTGAAACGATTTGGAGCGATTTTGTACCGCACAACTGCCTTTATAGGCCCTTTAACTCTTTCTCCCCCATAGGCGGAAATGTCCGCCTGCCTTCCATCATTCCTATACCTCCCAGGCGGGAATTCCAACCAGCTGTCTTGGCTTCAGTAGCTGCTATTCATAGGGATTAACCTCACAGTCTTTGCCTACTGCACCCACGCGCAGCTCTTGATATGATATATGATATGATATGGTTATCAGATTTACTTAGGCTAAAAGCCTTTATCTGGTCTTTGCCAGCCAAAGCTATGCTATCTTAACTCTTGTTCTTCCATTGGATTATTTCAGGGTATATCTGGTCATGAAAATTGGTGCGGATTGTGCAAGAAGACTTCGCAATATGGAGGGAACAGTAGCGGAGAGTCTGAGGAAGAAGTTTTTTCACACGAGCCTGACGACGGGATAGACCCCTGCCCACCCCCGCCCCAACTCCCGCCCCCGCCCCCTTCCCAACGCCATGACGACGGGACGGACCCCTGCCCGCCCCTGCCCCAACTCCCGCCCCCTTCCCAACCCCCTGACGACGAGACAGACCCCTGCCCGCCCCTGCCCCAATTCCCGCCCCCTTCCCAACCCCCTGACGACGAGACTGACCCCTACCCGCTCCTGCCCCAACGCCTGCCCCCTTCCCAACCCCCTGACGACGAGACAGACCCCTGCCCGCCCCTGCCCCAACTCCCGCCCCATTCCCAACCCCCTGACGACGAGACAGACCCCTGCCCGCCCCTGCCCCAATTCCCGCCCCCTTCCCAACCCCCTGACGACGAGACTGACCCCTGCCCGCTCCTGCCCCAACTCCTGCCCCCTTCCCAACCCCCTGACGACGGGACAGACCCCTGCCCGCCCCTGCCCCAGCTCCCGCCCCCTTCCCAACCCCATGACGACGGGACAGACCCCTGCCCGCCCCTGCCCCAACTCCCGCCCCCTCCGGACCCATGCCCGCCCCCGACCCCGACCCCGCCCACGGCCCCTCCCCATGCCCTGGCCTCGACCCCGCCCCCTTCCCAACCCGTTCTCGACGGGACAGTCCCCACTGGCACTGGCCGCAGCGCCCTCATGGCTCAAATCATCGTTGTTAACAGTCAGTTTGTATGTGTGTGTGTGTATGTGAACGGTGTGTGTGTGTGTGTGTGTGTGTGTGTGTGTGTGTGTGTGTGTGTGTGTGTGTGTGTGTGTGTGTGTGTGTGTGAACGGTGCGTGTGTGTGTGTGTGTGAGTGTGTGTGTGTGTGTGTGTGTGTGTGTGTGTGAACGGTGCGTGCGTGTGTGTGTGTGTGTGTGTGTGTGTGTGTGTGTGTGTGTGTGTGTGTGTGTGTGTGTGTGTGTGTGTGTGAACGGTGCGTGTATGCGTGCGTGCGTGCGTTGTGTGTGTGTGTGTATGTGTGTGTGTGTGCACGGTGTGTATGTGTGTGTATGTGTGTGTGTGTGTGTGTGTGTGTGTGTGTGTGTGTGTGTATACACGGTGCGTGTGTGTGTGTGTGTGTGTGTGTGTGTGTGTGTGTGTGTGTGTGTATGCACAGTGTGTATGTGTGTGTGTGGATGCACGGTGTGTGTGTGTGCGCGCGCGCACGGTTTGTGTGTGCGTGTGTTTGTGACTGAACGGTGTGTCTGTGTGTGTGTTTGCGGTGTGTGCACGGTGAGTGTGTGTGTGTGCGCGCGCGCGTTAGTTAAATCCTACTGCTCCTCAAAATCCGACTAAGCTGTCTGCATGATGTGGTTTCAGAAAATAAGCTCCCGCATAAAGTGAAGGAAAGCAAAGAGACGGAAAACCACAAGGTGTGCAGCGTGGGCTTTGACATCCAG
>OY757544.1:26157103-26190809 GCA_963584105.1 Alviniconcha strummeri
ATGCTTTTTTTCTTCTGTCCATGGTCTAATGAAAACTACCGCCATCCGTTATTTCATGGATCTTTGACTATCTTACAAGTAGACCAGTATGTAAAGCCCGTTCTTAACTGGGCGAATGTTTGTTCGCCCGAACATACTTCGGACACTTCGATGAACTATGATTCGTTTCTTAATTGAACATTTAGTTCGCCGAATATGGTTCGGACAGTCCAGACTTTACTTCATTCTCAACTGGCTTGTAATGAGATGCAAGCTTCGGCCTGAACTTGCGGCAGACGCGCAGCAGACAGCATGATCGAAAATCTAGGCTAAAGTCAAGTCAAGTCAGTATACTTTAATCATCCCTCACAGGGTAATTCAACTAACTACTATCTCATTCTGGGTTCTCCGAGACAAGGCTGCGCCTTCCACAAGTCAACAAATAAACAAATTCCCTTCGAAGCGAGTGAAGAACCTAGCGACACCGTCATCCATTTTTATTTTAGTTTTTTCTCCATTTACAGGAGACCTCTGCTCTCAGCCAATCAGTGGCAATGATCGTCCAGTAGGGCGAATGTTCCCAGAACATGTTGAGCGAAGGTTTTTGGACCCCGAATATAGCTTCGACGAATACTTCCAACTAGGTTCGCGAAGAAAAGTTGGTCCAATTAAGAACCAACTAGCTTCGCCGAATACTTCCAACTAGCTTCGCGAAGAAACATTCGCCCAATTAAGAACGGGCTTAAGGCTAAATGGATTACTGTCATCTGCTATTAGAACAAACACTGGTGCACCCCAAGGTACAGTTTTAGCCCCCTTTTTGTTTGCGCTGTATACAGCTGACTGTAGAAGCACTGATGAGTCATGTCCTGTAGTAAAAAAATTCGAACATCAGCATTACAGCAAAGTATGACAATGTCATAAATGTGACTTGACAGTGCAATAATTATTGAAGATTCTACATTTCTCTTCAACTACAAATGTAAAAACATATATTTAAACACAGTGCTACATTCAACTTATGATTTTGGGCTTTTAGTTTTACTGCAGAATCATAAAATGTTGAACATCAGCTTGCGACAGTAGTAAGACTTGACAGTACAAGTCTCTACAACATTAAACTTCCTCTTCAGCTATAAAAATACACATAATGTAGTAAAGTAGTATGTACTTAGATCCAGAGTACTGCATTCAACTTCCTTTTTGATAGGCATTACATACAGTTGGCTTGTAATTAAAGCATTGTAACCCTGTTGAGCACTTCCGACTGGCTATCTCATACTTCAGTCAAAAAACCAACATTTAACAGAAGTTCATACTACCTCCTCAAGTATAAAAAGAAACTGTACCTTGAATGTTTCAAGAGAAAGCACACCAAACAGCAGAGCACAAAGAAAAAGAAAAAACTCTTACAAACAAACATGAAACAACATTGAATTTTGAGCGTCCCACTGGTATTTCACATCTCCAACTAGGTCAACCCAGCTACTCGCTTGGGGACCGGCACAGCCCTAGCCATCATCAACACTACTTACTTGGGGGTACTGATTTTGGAAGACGTGAACAAAAAGTCTCAAGAGTGGGTGCAGCAGCCACATCCTCAGTGAGGTCATTTCAATCCTTGATTGCATTGGGGAAAAAGGAGAACTTCCTGTAGTCAGTACAACACTTGACAGGTGGGCACTAGGTATAACAGGGAATGGGAATGATGGGCTCTTGTGATACTGGGATAGTCACCTGGTATTCACTAGTCTTGCTTTCCTGCACCTATGTTGGAGATATGGTCAGCCTAGTGTTGTCAGCATGTTGTTGACATTGGATATCCTGCAGCATCTCTGTGGTGTCCACCATGCTGCCTTTTGCTGTACAGACTCTAAGCGGTTGATCAGCTTGATGTTGTTTGGGTGCCAGATAGAGCTTGCATATTCCAGGACTGGTGTGACAACTGCCTTGTACTTGTAGGCCCTGCCTTTTACTAAAGAGGAGCTGATCTTCAGGGTTCTTCCCAGAACCTAGGGTCCTGCTTGCTTTGTTGGTGATGTTGATATGTCTCCCAGGTGGCGTCTGAGGTCAGTGTGACACCCAAGAAGTGAGTACTGTTGACTGACTTGAGCATATGGCCATGCAGAGCATGGTAGTGTTTCCTCTTGCTTTTAGTAACACTTAGGATGTCACATCTGTACAGGTGGAAGCACATGTTCTATCTGCCTTCTCATTACCCATACAGAAATTGTTCAGATCATTTTGGAGTATTGCTTGATCTTCAGCTGTGGAGATGGGGAACTGACAGATGGTGTCATCTTCAAACAATCTCAGACTGGAGGTAGGCTGTTGTGGCAGGTCACTGATGTATAGGACAAACAATTCTGGGCCAAGAACACTGCCTTAAGGCACCTCCGAGTCCCATGGGACAAAGTTCGACCTCATACCATCAACATGACACTGACAGCTTGTTGATCTCTCAGGAAGCTCTTGATCAATGTGTTTGTGCTACCAGTGATCCCATAACGGGACATCTTGTGAAGCAGGCCTTGGAGAAGTCCAGCCCACAAGGTCTGCCAGTTTCCCTGCCTGAAAGTCATGCGCAAGTTCACTGATTTTAGTGATTAGGCCAAGGAGTTGGGTTTCACATGAGCAACCACATATGACGCCATGTTGTTCAGGAGCTATGATAATGTTGTCTTACTACATGATGCTACTGATGATAATATGTGAGAATCTTGCACTAGTTGCAGATGACACTGGCGAAGGAAATTGGTTGGAACCTTTTTGAATTGTAGCATTCTTAAAGACAGGTGTGATAAGTGTGGTTCTCCAGTCTTCAGGCACAGTGCTGCTACTGAATGCAGAGTTGATGATCAAGGTCTAGCAGGGGCAATTTTGTCCTACTCCTGGTCATGTCAGTTACTGGTCTGAAATAATAAGACAATAACAAACAATATGAGAAACATCATCAACCAAAAATCCTATCCACAAACATAATTTAGCCATAAAATACAATGAATAATTCAATAAAATTAAAAGTATCAAACCTAAACTAAAACCAAACAAGCAAAATAAAAAGCCTAGGAGTACTTATTAAACCATCAGTAAATGACTCTTAGCAGCCATACAAAACTTAAACAAAAAGGTGTCAAATGTCATCAGCAACAAATCTTCATCCTCGTAATTTGTTTATAATTTTTTTAATGTTATTACTAGCTGTCCCCGATTTCACAAGTCGATCTTGTCAAACGAAGCGCAATGCAATGTTGGGATGGCAACTGTCATATTTCACAAATGTCTGCACTGTGCAACAGGACGTCAGTTTTTCGCCACATGGTGATCGGACGTCCAGATTACAGCAAGAACTCATGCTGCAACATAATTCTTCATTGCAATACTAGCACAACGTCAGCCACCGCAAATCTCATCCGCTGCGTAAAAACGACACTCCGTCCTACTGCGCTCTAACCTGATCACAAAAGATCATCTAAATAACTGTTAATTAGCTGATTTGATCAAATAAATGGTGCAAAATTGTGATCGGACGTCAGGAATGGTCGGACGTCATCCTTATGACAATAATTGGCAACATACCTTTCAATGTTTCCAGTAGACGATTCCTTCGACGCCATTCAAATTAAATGTGACCGGGAAGTGTCACGTGGTGCCTTCGTGTTTGTTGACAAGTGTAAAGCTATCATTTTTAGTTTTTCGCTCACAGCTTGTTAAATGATTGGACGTCATTTATTACGACAAGATTTGAGGAGCAGCAAATTTTGTTAATATAACAAAGGTTTTTTGGTTAAAGCTTTTCAAAGCTGCTGAGTGATTGACCGCAAGTCTGACGTGCATATGACGTCATTTCCGCTCATGTCAAGGGTCAGAGTTGTTTTCAGTCTGTTGTCGAAAGTTCGCGTTTCGTATTACAACACAGATGACGTCCGATCAAACAAAGTTCGATATGCTTTTTACAAAAGCGTAATTTAGTGGAAGTCTTTCTGATTCATGGATCTTGTAAAACGGTCTTTCGCTAACATAATAGGTGTGATAAATATAACTTTTCCTTGTTTTCTTTAACCAAACGGCGCCAACAAAGACGGGCTCTGTGCCACTGTCTGTTTTAGTGGTTGAATTTCAGCAGTAAAATCACACTTTATCAGACATATTTCCCAAACCGCTTCAAAATTTCTGCTGCAATTATTTCAGCTATATCCTCATTCATTTTCACACACATTCAACCCACACTCATGACAAAATATTTTTTTAAACATCTTTTATTCTCAGCACAACCAAGTCACCCATTGCAGACCCACCTTTTGGCACTTAGTCATAACTAAGTATTACTATTAGTGTATGCAGACTGAGAGAAAGGGGACGTATGTCTAAGAGTGTGTATGTGTGTGTGGTTCATGATTTAGAATTATTGAGATATGTTCTTCGTTGTGCGATTGAACAACAGCTTTAATTTCTCACTGGGATTAATAAAGTATATTGTTATTGTTGTTATTGTTAAAAACAAAACACTGTCTGTTTAAATATGTTGTGCTGCTGAAACTACACTAAAATCTAAACCAGAAAGCAGTGTCTTATGTCTGGTATCTAACAAATTTATAACCGTACCCTCCTGCTGACGTTTTCTACTAGTATCGATCACATATAATATCCCATTTGGAACACCAGAACTGAATGCCTTATAATAGCTATGCAACAGCCAAAAATTGCTTTATGCCTCTGACTGAATGAAGTGTATCAAATTAAAGGGCTCTTGAAGCTGAATCCATCGCAGTTTATTTCACTCAAATCAGATCAATAGTTTGGGAGATATTCACATTTTAAGTTCCAAAAATCAGCTCAATTTCGGGACAGTCCTTTACTATGACAATGAAGGATATGAAGGCAAAAGGGTGGACCTGTGGAAAGCAGCAATAGTAAGGGTTTATGTACATAAAATCTGAATGACTCAAGTCATTGGTATTAAAGTTGGTGGATTTATATTTTGGGACATGACGAATCCAAAAACGGTGAAAAAAAGTGCCTCACGATCCAATTTCAAAAGATAATTAGCATACTGTTATGTAATAACTAATTAAGTATAATAATTAACTGATTTGTGCATGTTCACAGGACTTACAGATTTTAAACAAGGAAATTTAGATAGACCAATAGTGTACACCACTTCTTAGCATAGAATCTAACCCAATTTGATCCCTCATTTGCATAAATTACATAACAAACTCGTTACTGTTCCTGGTTGTTTAGATACCTTAATTATCCCTGAAACAATCTTCAAAATCTGCACATGGGGTTTCTTATTTGTGGTAACCTTGTTGAAATTTGTACCTGTAGCATTAGCAGATCACTGATGTGCAATCTAATCTGCATAAATTAGCATAACGAGCATCTATACATTTTTCATAAATTGTTTATATGAAGTTACCTGCCACATCTATCAGAATACTGAAATTCAGCTCCTGGAGCTTTGCCATTATAGTAAATTGACTGAAATGGTGTCAACCTTGTGAAGTAATTCAGTATATTTGCATAAATTAGCATATTAATAAAACATGCTAATTTAATTTAGTTTCTTTTCTTTTTTTAACTAGAACTTTCAGATTTTGTTTCAATGTTGTTTTTTGTGTTGCAATTACCACAGGTAAACAGGATCAATCAATGTCAATTTGTGTTCATATCATTACCATAATATAACAAACAAGCTCGTTAGGCTAATTTATTTGCAAAAATATATACCTTTCCACATAATATCAGCTTTTTGTCCAATTCAACCTCACCAAAAAGCAGTCATTCACACAGTCACACAATGATGACAAAAATAATTGTTCCAGTTTTTTTAATTTTAATGATTCACCAATTGCCATAAAAAACAACAAAATTCATGATGACTGTGGTCTTCTAAGTTCTATATAAATCCATCTGGTCTGCCTGGGTTTGGGCACAGCTGCATCACTCTCACAAAAGGCTCTAGAACCTGCAACCACACAATAAAAGAAACATTAAAAAACTGCTAAATCTTTGGATCATTATATGAAACCATTTATTAAAGTTAATATAAATAACATTATAAATAAATCAAATTAAAAATAAAACTGATATTTTACTCCACTTGTTAACACTTTTTAATCTTGTTTTATTAATTTATTATTATTATTATACATCATGAGAAATGCTGGCACCCACCCAACCAAAAAGATTTTCAAAAATTTCAGTTAAAAAGAAAAAGAAAAAAAAAGAAGACTAAAGAGACACTTAATTAAGTCTGCAAAGCATCTCTCTACCTGAAACTGAAAGGGCCATAAATATTAAATCTGGACAAACAAAAAATCACTGATATAAATTTCAAAGGGGGAAGAAAGAAGAATCTTTAAAACATCCAGACCAATGTAAATCAAGAAAATAGCACTGATTAAATATGACACCCCTCGGCTGAAGAAATAGACCTGCCCGTAGTCAAAATCCAGGTCCGATAAAAAGCACTCTGGGTGCGGCCATTACTGAGGCAGGAGTGACCAGTAGCTGGAGATGGAATGTTCCAAGAACGATCCCCAAACTTTTATAAACTTAACCAAATACCTGACGGAATAAACAAATCAACCGAATATTCCTCAAGTCAGCGTGTTTAGCTTTAGTTTTAGTGCTTTTACTGCACTTAAATGAGAGCTGCTTTGTATTTTTAAGTCTCCTCCATCTCGCTTGATCTGGAGTCCGACGAACCCACGCAATGCGCAGGCCGAGTTTGAGAGATTTTTTTGCCACTTCGTCATCGTTTTAAGCCCATTACCGTCGTATTTTTCAACAAAACCACTAGTGAAATACATGCTCTTGTAGATAAAAGAACACAGAATAAGCCTGTGGGTGAACTTTTTTCCTAAATGACCAATTTTAACAAAATATTTGAGAAAGAAATTACAACAACCGTACTTACCGCCATTACGCTGTTTTCATAGACCGCATCAAAAAAGTTCACATACCGCACGAAAGAGCGTTCTTTCTTCTGATTGGCTGTAAAGTTTAAGCCTTGTACGTCGTCATTTGCGATGGTACGAGGAGTTTGAAGAGAGCCACCCGAAACAGTGTCCTCTCGGAAATCGGTCCACGGCGCGAGGCCGGCCGCACTACCCGTAAAATGACGGTTTTTCAAAGATTATACTACTTTCAAAGGCATGAAATAAAATAACACACAGTGTAGGCTGTAGAGTATTCATTCACTCAAACGATAACACAAGCATGCAGGTTGAAAAATGCAGTTTTAACTGTGCATTTTCGATTTGAAGTGATGCACCCCCCCGGAATCCATACTGTCCCAGGTTAAGCACAGAGGCTTTTGCATAGCTACTTATAAAAAGTTATATGGTTTATTCATAGCGCAGTAGCTTTGTGCATGTTTGCCTGTGGTTTTGTTAGGTTTTGCGTGACCACCATACAAGTTCTACACTTTGCTGGTGGTCTCTTTAGTGGTCTGAGCCAGTATCGCCTCAGGCTACCTGGTATAGGATTTCTTTCCCATTGCATGTTGGAACAGTGCCAGTAGTGATCTCGTGCTGCTTGCTTAGGTATGAGACGACATACCGACATACCGACATACCGGTGCTTGCACCAATATCAAATGACAAATAGTGTACCAGCAAATCTTACTTTTGAATGTAACATTGTCAGTGGCAAGTTAGAATATAATTCACACACACACACACACACACACACACACACACACACACAAACACACACACACACACACACACACACACACACACACACACACACACACACACTGAAACACCTACTGGGGTGGGGGTGGGACGGGGGTCTGCAATCAGGACAGAAGCATTGTAAGTAAACAAAATTGGGAAATGTCTATGTTTGGGCTCCCAATTTGTGTGCGAGTACTTGGACATGAATCAACCATGAGACTTGGAATCTGGGAGATCTTGAAAAGAAACACAAAGGCCACTCCAATCTGGGAATAAAGCACTGTTGCAGAAATCTCAACTTTCTCCACAGCAGATTTTTTCATGTGGACCTGGTGCTGCTTAGATGGTACAACATTTTAATAGTCACTCCTTTTTTCACCTCTTGTAAGCAGTGAATGCTGAAAATTCACTGGAGCCAGTGCAAATGAGTTTTTTGTATGCTTAATTGTTGAAGCATAACCGCAGGTCACTTAAGTGCAAACAGCATTTCATTGTTTGGCTGTCCTTGTAAAATGGCCAGGTCAAACTCGCTTAGCTGTACACTCCTAAAACACTGCAAATGACAAGTATAGGTCTCACCTTTTGCTGAAGCCTACTGAAGTTGGTTTTGCTGGTTCAGTAAACACATCGGCTAATCTTACAGTGTTTTTGCTTTTGCATACTGATTAGCCAAGCCTTCAGCGCTCTTGCAGTAAACATACACACAGCATTCACATTCACTAGTTACAGCTTGCATGTTCGGATGAACTGAAAAACAACAGCCAATAAACATCATGAAAAAATGTAATCATTGACTCAGTCATGGCACATTTTGACACAGCACGTGAGCTCATTGTTTGTTCCACTGCAGCTTCAAAACTGTGCTGCATTGTTTACTTTGGATTGTTTGTCTTGGTTAAAAAGTCAGTGGTCATCATCAGCAACTAGACAGATTTTTAAGAGGTATTTCCACTCCTTACAGCAGATTTTAAAGCCTAATTTTTACGCACAGTGAAGTGTTAGGGGGTGAATTGGAGGTGCTAGTGTGTGAATGTGCACATGTTGGGGTTTTCAGTGCTCAGCCCTGCTGATTTCTTTCTGCTCCTGAGCGGTATTGGTAAAGAGCAAACTAACAGGAGATCAAATTTGAAAGGGGTGGGGGAGCACTTCTTTATATAAATATGAACAGAACAACTGGTAAATGAAGCTTGCAGATGGAAATAATTACACATAATATTTTGTTTAAAATTAGGCCTAGTGTGGCTCTTCTTTTTTATGAACTAATATGACAATATGAAATGTGCACATTTTTAGGGTAAGCCCCCCCCCCCCCCCCCCCCCAGCAGACCAGTCACAAAAATGACAAATGTTAGCTGTTTAAAAAAATAATAATTACAAAACGTTAGCTGTTTTTATTATTTCTTTATTTTAAAGATTTAAATATATAATTTAAATATTTTAAAGATTTAAATATATAATTTATTGGGATTTACTTTTTGAGTCATAATATTGTCATAACAGTTTTTTTGTTTTTTTGTTTTCCTTCTTTAGACTGATTCTTGTAAGGTGTGTAAAATAATTTAAAAAAATTGTTGACATTTGAGGACAAACTTTTGGCACAGGGTTATTTAACAGAAAACAGTACTTAAGTACGGCAGCTGTTATTGATGAGTGTTGTTTGTGTGTTTTGTTTTTCTCAGTATTTACCACAACATTCATTCGGAATGTTCACAGTGTACTGTCCTGTCATGAACTGCATTGCTCGTTTTCCAGTGACATATATATTTATAAATTATAACTTTTATGACCACAGTTTTAAATATTTTGACTTTCGTTATCATTTCAGCCTGTTTCATGCCTGTTAATGCAGGAGAGTCTATAATGGCTTGCATGTTGAACAATTTGGGTCTTTTGGCAGTCAGAGAATTACAGTTCCTTACGATTTGCTTAGGTTTTCTCTTTTCCTATACTCTTATAGGAAAAGAGAAAACCTAAGCAAATCGTATCATTATACAAAGTAAGACATGGAAAGATAACACTAACAGTGAGAAAGAAAAAAGAAAAGAAAAAAGGATAGGGACCTCATCCCTTCTTACTGGGTATTAGTGCTTCTGTTCTTATTTACATGGTGTGTTTACGGGGGGAGGGGGTTATTAATATATTAGGTTGATTTTCTACATTTATGTTTCATGATTTAAGTAGTGATTTCTTTCTATAACAGTGTAAGCTAGAAGCTAACTCTTTCTTTTTGGGTTTGTTTTTAAACAAACAAACAAAAAGTGAAAAGCCTGAAATTCATGTGTCTGTGTGTTTCAGCCGAGTGTTGTCTGTAGCGCTGCACACCTCAGAATGTCGGCCAAAAGCAGCGTCCAAACTGACCAAAGCGCCGAAGAAAAACTTGATCAACCACTCCAGGATCAGGGGCATTGACATTCTGAGGAACCCTAAACTCAACAAGGTATATTATTGATTGATGTTCGCTTATATAGCACTATTCTCCGCTCCTTTGAGCAAACTCACTGCGCTTGCATGTTTTATCTTTCTTTCGGGCAGGGCGGCATTGTTTTAGGACTCCTTTACTACAGTTACTTGTAGAAGTTCAGTATTTGCCGTTAATGGTCAGTTTATTGTGACAAAAGTTTGTTTTAGGAAAATGGGAGATTTTACAGAAAATCTGTACAGTCTGAAAATTTCTTGTAAAAGTTCAGAATTTGCTGTTACTGGCAAGTTTGTTTTTGACGGATTGTGACAAAAGGTTGTTTGCAAAATGGGACATTTTTCAGAAAATCTGTGCAGACTGAAAAAAGCCAGTTTGTGAAAAGAGTATTTTTCTTATAACAGGGATCCCAGAAGTTCTTTTGCATTTTTTTCTGGGACATTTTACATTTTACAGAAAATCTGTAGTCTGAAAAAAGGCAGTTTGTAAAAAGAGTCTTTTTCTTATAACACTGATCCCAGAGGTACTTTGCTTTTTTTTTCTGGGACATTTTAGTGATTTTTGAGAAAATCTGGACAGTCTGAAAAGAGCCAGTTTGTGAAAAGAGAGAGGTTTATTTTTTTATATATAATATATATATATTTTTTATAACAGTGATCCCCAGAATTCTTTGCTTTTGTCTGATGGCAATTGACAAGCTTGTTCTGTCATGACAAGAGCTGAACAGTTTGCCATACAGTGATACTACTGATGTTTGAAGCCCATTATCACTATTGGGCGATTCAGCGAAGCTGGTTTGCTAGAGTGAATGCGCTTTGTAATCTTTCGCGAAAGAAGTCGCGAGAGGTCGTAGCGCACTTCCGGGCGGATTTCTGAGTAGGCGTTGCTTCACGCTGTGTATAACAGTGGAAGTTGAAATTAGAATTGCGAAGCAGTACAAATGCCAATACTGTTGCAGTTGCAAAAATTACCGTGGAAAGGGGATGGAGGGTGAACAAAAAGTGTCTTTGCGTCGTTTTTGGGCTGATCAGAAGATTGCGAGTTCATAGAAAAAATGTGTTTTTGGGCATCCTAAAGCACGAGCAACAAGTTATTGCTTATTTCCAGACACATTATGACTACGTGCCTCAAAAAATGCCTTTAACGTTGGCAGTGTGAAATTCGCAAATTCACTGTCACCGCCTTCCATTGTGAAGAAAGTACGCACCGGAAATAAAAGCAGCCAAGGGACTCAAGCAATGCCGGGCAAAAGCCAAGGGAGTTAACAACCCCGCCTGAATCGCCCAATACCAGTGCACCAAGTACAACATTTTCTCTCTCAAAAACTCCACATGCAAAGTGTAGAAGAGATTTCAGTTATGGGAGCCACCTGTTGGTGAATGAGCCACTAGGAATAAAACGAGTTATATGAACACATGTGAAAAAGAAACTCCTTTTTCCAGGGAACAGCCTTCACCTTGAAAGAGCGTCAGTTGATGGGCATTCATGGCCTGTTGCCTCCTGTCGTTCGTTCACTGGAATATCAAATGGTGCGTGTCATGACCAACTTCAAGAAAGCGCCGTCGGACCTTGACCGCTACATCTATCTGTCGTCATTGCAAGATCGAAATGAGAGGCTGTTCTATCATGTGCTGACAGAGTACGTGGAGGAGATGATGCCCATAGTCTACACTCCCACTGTGGGCCAAGCCTGCCAGCAGTATGGCATAGCCTTTCGCAGACCCAGGTGGGCTTTGCATCTGTCTGTCCACGTTTAATTATGTATGTGGCATCCTGGTAAACATGCCAGATCCAGTTCGGAAGCATTTTAGTCACAGATAGTTATGGCCAGCATGCAGCCAGAATCAGGCATGAGCTTATATAATGTCGGAGCCAACTTCCCGCATCTGATTTGGTTAAGTTTTTCCAAAGAAGGCCTGGACCACATAATGCAAAAGCGATCCGGGTCCGATGTTGATGTTTTTTTGCAGAGCCATGTGGTTGGGGGTAAGGGGTGAGATGATAACAGTATGGGTGATTGTGACTGTGTGTTGGTAGAAGATGCACATATTTTTACAATTATGTAACTATTTCAAGAGTTTGGTTTAAGTTTGAAACGCGAGACTGAGGTCTCATACTTGAAGCTTAGTTACAGCTATGTCTTGAAAGATGCTTAAATTTCACATTTGTTTTCTCTTCTTACACCGGCAAAGACTATGTGTCGAAAGCAAAAAAAGTGTTTTTAATTGTTCTTTGTGTGTCGTCGTATAGGTGAGTCCATTTCTCTAGAGCTGTTTTAATTTGGTTTCTTTTCTTTTTTTTAGTGTATGAGATCCATGGGGACTGATGCTTTGAGTATTAAGCAGTCATGGTTTGGTCTTGATAACCATCTATACCAGCACTTACCCTCGGAATTCCACTCTGCCTCAGTCAGACTCAATCACAGGCTTGCGCATGTTGTGTGTGTATGTGTCTGGAGTTGTAAGGAAATGCGTTTGCTTTGCATCAGAGGTGTCAATTAAAAAAAGAGAATGCTTCATGGATTTGTATCCTGTTTCAGAGGCCTGTTCATCTCCATCAAAGATGCAGGGCATATCTATGAAATGATCTGCAACTGGCCAGAACGGAATGTGAAGGTAATCTGCGTTTGAATAGTTTACTTCCCCTCAGTCCTTCCTTCCTTCTTTCCACCACATTTCCTTCCTCATCAGGCCTGCTTCTCTCAAGTACTAAGTAGTAATACTCTTCATTCTCCCTTTTCCCATGTGACATTCTGGTCCAGTCATTTCTTTGTTAGCATCTTCATTCTCCCAAAGAGAGCTGTGGGTTAGAGTGGTTTACTTTTGAGTTCTTTTCTGCATAGCAGTTAACCTGGGCATGAAGCAGAAGAATAACAGTGATGGTGTGTTGTTTGTGCAACTACAGTCAGAGAAATGAGTTTAGAAAAATGAACATGGTGATGTGTTGATAATGGCTGCTTAAATGTAACCCCCCCACCCCACCCCCACCCATCAACCCTCCAAAAAAGAAGAAAAAGAACAGAAAAAAAGAAGAACAGAAGATCATGGTAGTGTGTAGATTGTAGCACCACAAATTTCAGAGAAATGAGCATGCTGCTGTGTGTTGATGGTGGTACTATACCACAAAGTCAGAGAAATAGACATGGTGCTGTGTGTAGATTTTGGTACCACAAAGTCAGAGAAATGAGCCTGATATGGTTTTGTGTTGATTGTAGCATCACAAAGACTGAAAAAATTAGCATGGCAGTGTGTGTGTGTGTGTGTTGATTGTGGCACCATAAAGCCAGAGAAATGAACATGGTGGTGTGTGTTGATTGTGGCACCACAAAACCAGAGAAATGAACATAGTGTATGTGTTGATGGTGGCATCACAAAGCCAGAGAAATGAACACAGTGGTTTGTGTTGATTGTGGCATCACAAGGCCAGAGAAACGAACATGGTGTGTGTGTCGATTGTGGCTTCACAAAGCCAGAGAAATGAACATGGTGTGTGTGTTGATTGTGGAATCACAAAGCCAGAGAAATGAACATGGTGTGTGTGTTGATTGTGGCACCACAAAACCAGGGGAGTGAACATGGTGTGTGTGTTGATTGTGGCACCACAAAGTCAGAGAAATTAGCTTAGTATGGTAATGACTTGTAGTGACTGTAATAGTGTTCAGCATGGCAATGTGTATGTTGATTGTGGCACCACAAAGCCAGAGAAATTAGCTTAGTATGATAGTGACTCATAGTGTTCAGCATGGCAACGTGTATGTTGATTGTGGCACCAGAAAGCCAGTGAAGTGAACATGGCAGTGCAAATGTGCTGATTGTGGCACCACAAAGCCAGAGAACTTAGCTTAGTATGGTATTACTACTGTAGTAGTGTTCAGCATGGCAATGTGTATGTTGATTGTGGAACCACAAAGCCAGAGAAATTAGCTTAGTATGGTAGTGACTTATAGTGTTCAGCATGGCAATGTGTGTGTGTGTGTTGACTGTGGCCTCACAAAGCCAGAGAAGTGAACCTGGTGGTGTGTGCCGTGCAGGCGATCGTGGTGACGGATGGAGAGAGGATCCTGGGTCTGGGCGACCTTGGAGTGTATGGCATGGGCATCCCCGTGGGCAAGCTATCTCTCTACACTGCCCTGGGCGGCATTGACCCTTCCAAGTGCCTGCCCATCTGCCTGGATGTGGGCACCAACAATGAGGTCAGTCACAGCGCTCTATCTGTGTACACTAATACAGTGCAGTGTTTAGGCTTGGCCACTAACAATGAGGTCAGTCACAGTGCTCTGTCTGTGTACACTGATACAGTGCAGCTTTTAGGCTTGGCCACCAACAGTGAGGTCAGTCACAGCGCTCTGTCTGTGTACACTGATACAGTGCAGTGTAGAGGCTTGGCCACCAACATTGAGGTCAGTCACATTGAGGTCAGTCACAGCACTCTGTCTGTGTACACTGATACAGTGCAGTGTTGAGGCTTGGCCACCAGCATTGAGGTCAGTCTCAGCACTCTGTCTGTGTACACTGATACAGTGCAGCATTTAGGCTTGGCCATAACAGGACAAAAAAATATTTTTTAAATCTGAAACAAGAATGACTGCCAGCATTCCAAAACAAGATCCAAACACGTGAAAGATTAAAAAGAACACTGTTTATTATGACAAAACACAACATGCAAATTTTCAGGGTAATCCCCTTTTTCAAGCTACAAAACCACTTGAACAACAGTTAAGCAGTGAAAAATGGGATATAGAACTAAGACACTTACCTGGTTTTGGATGAGCTGTGTTGTTTTCGTGTCCTGTTCTTGGAAGAATTTGTTTAACTGTTGTTTAAGTGCTGTTTTGTAGCTTGAAATAATGAGAAAGGTGACTGCATTGAAAATTTGTATGTTGTGTTTTGTCCTAATAAATAGCGTTCTTTTTAAACTTTTACGTGTTTGGGCCACAGCAGGACTAACGTCACAGACATGGAAATTAGTGTGTCTTGTGAACAGAGGATGCTGTTTTGCTGCAAGTCACCTTTGGATTGTAATACTAGCGACTGAAGTTAGAGGGGGAAATTGCACAATGTCATGGTGTGCTTTGACCTAATAACTGCTATGGTAAGTGTGTGTGTGTGTGCGTGTGCATGTGTGTGAGAGAGAGACTTCACAATATCATGGTGTCCACTGACCTAATAATTTCTATGAGCAGTGTATGTGTGTGTGAGAAAGAGAGACTCCACAATGTCATGCTGTGCATTGACCTGATAACTGCTATGATCTCTGTGTGTGTGTGTGTGTGTGTGTGTGTGTGTGTGTGTGTGTGTGTGTGTGTGTGTGTGAGAGAGAGAGAGAGAGAGAGAGAGAGAGAGAGAGAGAGAGAGAGAGAGAGAGAGACTCTACAATGTCATGGGGTGTATTGACCTAAGAATTGCTATGGTCAGTGTGTGTGAGAGAGAGAGAGGGGGAAAGAGAGAGAAAGGCTCCACAATGTCATGCTGAGCATTGACCTGATAACTGCTATGATCTGTGTGTGTGTGTGTGTGTGTGTGTGTATGGGTGTGTGTGTGTGTGTGTATGTATGTGTGCATGCGTGAGGAGAGAGAGAGAGAGAGAGAGAGAGAGAGAGAGAGAGAGAGAGAGAGACTCTACAATGTCATGGGGTGTATTGCCCTAATAATTGCTATGATCAGTGTGTGCATGTGAGAGAGAGAGGGAAAGAGAGAGAAAGACTCCACAATGTCATGCTGTGCATTGACCTGATAACTGCTATGATCAGTGTGTTTGTGTGTGTGTGTGTGTGTGTGTGTGTGTGTGTGTGTGTGTGTGTGTGTGTGTGTGAGAGAGAGAGAGAGAGAGAGAGAGAGAGAGAGAGAGAGAGAGAGAGAGAGACTCTACAATGTCTCTTTATCAGTGAAAGTATCAGTATATTTTCTGTGTGGCAGAAACTTCACAATGACCCACTGTACATTGGGTCAGCTCACAAGCGCATCACAGGCCAAGCTTATGATGACTTCATTGACGAGTTCATGAGGGCTGTTGCCAAAAGGTAGGTAGATAGACACATAATTGGCTTTGAATATCCATTCAGCTGTGACAGTTACATCACGATGCTTGCCAACAGGTTGGGGGTAGTTAGTGCAGCATATCAGGATGTATTTGCTAATACAACATACCGGGATGCTTTTTAATACAATGTATCAGGATGTATTTGTTAATGCAACATATCAGGACATGTTTGTTAATGCTACATATCAGGATGTATTAATGCAACATATTGGGCTGTATAAATTGTTAATGCAACATATGAGGAGGTATTTGTCAATGCAACAGATCAGGATGTATTTATTAATGCAACGGATCAGGGTGTATTTGTAATGCAACATAGCAGGATGTGTTTGTAATGCAACATATCATTATCAGGATGTATTTGTTAATGCAACATCTCAGGATGTATTTGCTAATGCAACATATCAGGATGTATTGGTTAATGCAGTATGTTGGGATGTATTTGAAATGCAACCAATCCAGATATATTTGTTAATGCAACATATCAGGATGTATTTGCTAATGCAACATATCAGGATGTATTTGCTAATGCAACATATCAGGATGTATTTGTAATGCAACATATCAGGATGTATTTGCTAATGCAACATATCAGGATGTATTTGTCACTGCAGCATATCAGGATGTATTGCTTATTTTGTTGTAGATGTTTGTTTTTGTTTGTTTGTTTGTTTAAAACATGGTTTTATTCCAGTTTCATGTTAATGTTCATGTATGCAAGATACCGGTAGAAGAATTGAGTGTCGTCAACATCATCACCATTACTGTTGTCATCAATGTTACTGATATGTTAGTGTTATGTTACCTGCATGGTGTTCTTATCAAAATGATTATGTTTAAAAACTCATGCAGGTATGGCTACAACTGCATGGTTCAGTTTGAGGACTTTGGCAACCACAATGCATTCCGACTTCTGGAGAAGTACAGAAACCAGTACTGCACCTTTAATGATGACATTCAAGGTCAGTGTCTTCCTGTGCTACCACAGCACACATTTCACCTCCTCTTCCTGTGCTACCACAGCACACATATCACCTCCTCTTCCTGTGCTAACACCGCGCACATATCACCTCTTCCTGTGCTACCACAGCACACATATCACCTCCTCTTCCTGTGCTACCACCGCGCACATATCACCTCTTCCTGTGCTACCACAGCACACATATCACATCCTCTTCGTCTGCTACCACAGCACACATATCACCTGTTTCTGTGTTACCACAGCACATATCACCTGTTTCTGTGTTACCACAGCACACATATCACCTCTTCCTTTCCTGTGCTACCACAGCACACATATTACCTCCTGTTTCTGTGTTACCACAGCACACATATCACCTCTTCCTTTCCTGTGCTACCACAGCACACATATTACCTCCTGTTTCTGTGCTACCACAGCACACATATCACATATCACCTCCTCTTCCTGTGCTATGACAGCACACATATACCCCCCTCCCCCAAGCCTCCCCTTCCTGTGCTTCCACAACACATAGCCTGCCCCCCCCCCCCCCATCAAAATCAGGCCTGTTCAGCTCTGACACACCAGTCATCATATTATGTATGTCCAGACAAGGCAGTACTGCCTCTGTCCAGCATCATGTGTGAACAAGGTGTTGGACGGAAGCAGTACTGCCTTGTCTGGACACCCTTTGTACCTGTGAAGCTTTGCATTGCTCATAAGTTGACTGAGAGTATACCACATCAGTTGACATGGGCCCATGGCCTGTGGTGATTGGACTTTTTCTATTTATATTCAAGAAGGTTTGACTCAGGACTGTAAGGTGGCATTCCATTTGCTGTTGCCATGGCAGCTGCTGCTGTGGTAACTTTTGGTCTTAGAATTGTGTCACGCCTTCAAAAAAACAACTGTTCAAAACGCCTCTACAGACAATACCACAAGTGATTTCATATTCTGTCTTCTTGCTTGCCTCCCCTATTTACCCTCCCTGACCCTCGTTACATTCCATCTGTGCGCCTGTGTGTGTGTGTGTGTGTGTGTGTGTGTGTGTGTGTGTGTGTGTGTGTGTGTGTGATCTCAAGAAATACAATATTTTGACTGTATTATTTATTACATTTGAGGTTTCAGTGTATACATTATTGCTGATCTTATAATGCACGGTGTGCTCACTCTTGTCGGTGAGATATGGCGCAGTGGCAATCACAGCTATTATTATTGTTATGTCTCTTTGTTTTCAGGGACAGCGGCAGTTGCCGTGGCTGGCATTTTGGCCTCTCTGCGCATCACTGGCAAAAAACTGTCAGAGAACACCTTTGTCTTCCAAGGAGCAGGAGAGGTCAGTTTTATAATGACGTGATGTCATGTTTTGCGCTCTTTTAGTTAACTCCCAGAGCAACCCCAATTTGTGGCATATATCTGTGTTGAAATGATGGTAACAGCAGGACACAGAGAGTTCTCACCCTTTCCTGTACTTGTAGTAACAGGCTACCTCTTACATTATCCTGTGTTCATGCTTGCAGAAGAAATGTGTTCTCCTGAACCTGTGTCAATTCTGTTTGTAGCCAGCAACCCCCAAGTGGGATATACACCCACAATCCCAAACCACTCTCTCCACCACACACGCTTGTACACACTTACACACACACACACACACACACACACACACACACACACACACACACACACACACACACACACACACAGTTTGAGTGAGAAATCTTCTAATTTCAAGATGTGCATTTTGGCAGATCTGGCTCACCTGTTCTCTCACAGATAGATTGTCATCAAAAGTGATGCCTATATTGTGAGGAGAATCAGCATAGTGAACACGAGTGTGTCCAGTTTGTAAAGAAGCAGGAAGATTTACAAACTGTGAAGGACCTGCTGACAAACACACCAAAACTCTTTGGCAAAACAAGTGTCTGGCCTAAACAGTCATAGCATAGTCTAGTACTGGAAAGATGGATTATGACTGCAAATACTACCTGTGACTGGAACTGTGTATGCTCTGTAAATAAGACTGAGAGTTTTGAAGAGCTTACATATGACTGTGTGTGCTCTCCATGTGTTGCAGGCATCCATCGGCATCGCAGAACTCTTGGCACTGGCAATGCAGGAGGAGGGGCTGCCCAAAGAGGATGCTTACAACCGGATCTGGATGGTCGACTCCAGGGGTCTGATTGTCAAGGTGCCGAACTGGTGTTGCCGTTTGTTTGTGGGTTGGGTTGACTGTGTCAGGTGATCAGATGGTTGACTCCAGGGGTCTGTCTGTAGGTTGGGTGGACTGTGTCTGGTGATCAAATGAACAACTCCAGGGGTCTGTCTGTGGGTTGGGTGGACTGTGCCAGGTGATCAGATGGTTGACTCCAGGGGTCTGTCTGTGGGTTGGGTGGACTGTGTCTGGTGATCAAATGAACAACTCCAGGGGTCTGTTTGTGGGTTGGGTGGACTGTGCCAGGTGATCAGATGGTTGACTCCAGGGGTCTGTTTGTGGGTTGGGTGGACTGTGTCTGGTGATCAGATGAACAACTCCAGGGGACTGTCTGTGGGTTTGGTGGACTGTGTCAGTGACAGTCAACTCCAGTGGCCTGATTGTCAAGGTGCCCGTCTAGTTGCACTGTTTGTGTGTGTTCAGGATAGGCCCTGTTCATTGTGACAAGTGTTTTTTAATTTGAGGATGGTGTGTGTTCAGCACCGACCCTGTTCATTGTGACAAGTGTTTTTTAATTTGAGGATGGTGTGTTTTCAGCACTGACCCTGTTCATTGTGACAAGTGTTTAACATGAGGATGATGTGTGTTCAGGGCAGACCATGTTTTTTGTGACAAGTGTTTAACATGAGCATGGTATGTGTTCAGAACAGACCTGCTTCATTGTGACACAGACACCCGAGTGTTTAGAATACCATCCTTCCGAACAAAGTCCTGTGGTCAGCACTCTTTCTCTTACCAGGCTTCAGTTATCTGGAACCAACTCCCTGTTTCTGTCCGCCATTCTGCCTCTGTCAGCTCTTTTAAGTCTTCCTTGAAAACCTTTCTCTTTTTAAAAACCTTTTCTTCAGTCTCGTTGCCCTGATAGCCCTGATATGCAACTTGTGAGTGTGTGTGTGCGCGCGCGTGCGTGTGCAAGTGTGTGCGTGTGTGCATTAATGTCGTATGCATTGAATTTTGACAAATATGTATTTGTAGAGAACGTGTAAGTGCTTAGGGCTTGTGCGGGTTAGGCTTTCTAAGTATTCATTATTATTATTATTTAACATGAGGATGATGTGTGTACAGGACAGAGCCTCGGGTGGAATAAGCAAACACAAGCTTCCCTTCGCCAAACCCTTCAAAGCTCTCACTGACCTGGAGGAGATTGTGGAGGAGATCAAACCTACTGCTTTGATAGGTCAGTACAGCCAGCTGCTGTCACGGCACTGAGTTTACCTACTGCCTCTGTGTCTGATCAGCTTCCTTTCATAGATCATTGACTTCACTTGTGGTCTCCACTCTCCTTTGATAGGTCAGTGACTTCACCTTTTGTCTCTGCTCTCCTTTGATAGGTCAGTGACTTCACCTGTTGTCTCTGCTCTCCTTTGATAGGTCAGTGACTTCACCTTTTGTCTCTGCTCTCCTTTAACAGGTCAGTGACTTCATCTGTTGTCTCTGCTCTCCTTTAATAGGTCAGTGACTTCACCTGTTGTCTCTGCTCTCCTTTAATAGGTCTGTGACTTTACCTGTTGTCTCTGCTCTCCTTTGATATGTCAGTGACTTCACCTGTTGTCTCTGCTCTCCTTTAATAGGTCTGTGACTTTACCTGTTGTCTCTGCTCTCCTTTGATAGGTCAATGACTTCACCTGTTGTCTCTGCTCTCCTTTAATAGGTCCGTGACTTTACCTGTTGTCTCTGCTCATCTTTGATAGGTCAATGACTTCACCTGTTGTCTCTGCTCTCCTTTGATAGGTCAGTGACTTCACCTTTTGTCTCTGCTCTCCTTTAACAGGTCAGTGACTTCATCTGTTGTCTCTGCTCTCCTTTAATAGGTCAGTGACTTCACTTTTTGTCTCTGCTCTCCTTTAACAGGTCAGTGACTTCATCTGTTGTCTCTGCTTTCCTTTATAGGTCAGTGACTTCACCTGTTGTCTCTGCTCTCCTTTAATAGGTCAATGACTTCACCTGTTGTCTCTGCTCTCCTTTAATAGGTCAGTGACTTCACCTGTTGTCTCTGCTCTCCTTTAATAGGTCTGTGACTTTACCTGTTGTCTCTGCTCTCCTTTAATAGGTCAGTGACTTCACCTGTTGTCTCTGCTCTCCTTCAATAGGTCAGTGACTTCACCTGTTGTCTCTGCTCTCCTTCAATAGGTCAGTGACTTCACCTGTTGTCTCTGCTCTCCTTCAATAGGTCAGTGACTTCACCTGTTGTCTCTGCTCTCCTTTAATAGGTCTGTGACTTTACCTGTTGTCTCTGCTCTCCTTTGATATGTCAGTGACTTCACCTGTTGTCTCTGCTCTCCTTTAATAGGTCTGTGACTTTACCTGTTGTCTCTGCTCTCCTTTGATAGGTCAATGACTTCACCTGTTGTCTCTGCTCTCCTTTAATAGGTCCGTGACTTTACCTGTTGTCTCTGCTCATCTTTGATAGGTCACCAACCTCACCTTTGATAGGTCACTGACCTCACTTATTGTTTGCTCACCATTGATAGATACCTGACTTACCTGACTGATAGGTCACTGACTTACCTGGCTGACTTGATAGGTCACCAAGGTACCTGACTGACTTGGTAGGTCATGGACTTACCTGACTGATTTGATAGGCCACCGACTTACCTGACTGACTTGATAGGTAACTGATTTACCAAACTGACTTGATAGGTCACTAACTTACCTGACTGACTTGATAGGTCATCGACTTACCTGATGGACTACAGGGATAGAGTAGCAGAGTGTGTCAGTGCTATGCAGGGGAGATCCGTTGACTGGGGACGTGGTTGACATGTCAGACTGTAGAGTCTTCCAAGTCTTGGCTGGCTGAGGAAGGAGTGACAGAGGTCCAGACATGGACAGGCTGCAGCACCTGTGGCAGATGGGTGAAGTATTTAAGGCAGCTACAGTGACAGTATTGTAGCCTCTTCTCACAACCCCCTACCTTCAAGAACGAACAGTGAAGTGGAACTGTTTGCCTGCAGGTGCGGCTGCGATAGCAGGAGCCTTCACGGAGAAGGTGATTGCCTCCATGGGCAAAAACAATGAGCGGCCCATCATCTTCGCCCTGTCCAACCCCACCAGTCTGTCGGAGTGCACTGCTGAGCAGGCCTACACCATCACAGAGGTAAGACCAACATCTGTGTGAGCAGACCCACACCATCACACAGGTAAGATCGACATTTGTGTGAGCAGGCCTACACCATCACACAGGTAACCTTTACATCTGTATAGTTCTGAATAATATTGGGAGAAAACAAAAGAAGAGAGCAAAAAGAAAAAGAAGAGCCAAAGTGGAATAAGATCATGTTGCAAGGGAAAACAAAAGATGGATATTCTTGAGATGGAGAGGTACATCCACAGAGTGGAGGTGATGGTGTTTTGAAATGTAAATTCTTTCAGGGTCTAAGGCAGGGGATGACTTGGGGAGTAACTAGAAGGGGGGGGGGCTAGATCTGAAACTTTATTTGTTCATCTGTACCAGTAATGCCCAAGCAAAATATGGAGGGTCAGAGTAAAATGCAGCAGGCCGATGATTCCAGCCTGGCTCTCCCGCCTCCTCAAATTCCAGGCACTGGTTTATGACATCCTTCCTCCAGCCTCTGCCATAGTTGGTTACGCCATAGGTCTCCCAAAGGTGTCAGCTGACAGGCAGTTTGTCCATCAGGCTCAGAGGGCTGTACGTTGTAACAGACAACTCCAGTTATATCAGACGTTGCCTTTATAACTGCCCGGGTTGCTTACGCCAGCACAAATAGAACCAAAATTGTTTGAATTCAGGACAGAACTCTTTTTTTTTTACCTGGGGCACACGGTTCATGTTTAGATGCATGCTGGGATGCTACATCGCTTCCAGTCTTTTTAGTACCCGCACCTTTTGGAGGGTGCTAACAGCGTTAGTGGACAGCTGTGCGGAGATAAAGAGTCCCCTTTCAGTGGCGTAACCAGTTCTGCCAGAGTTTGGAGGAAGGTGCCGGAAAGCCAGGCTTGGAGTGCACCGTCTCCTGTTCACCAGAGCCAGTTGCTGACGGTGTGCACCCCTTCGTGCTTGCTTCCAGGGTCGGTGCGTCTTTGCCAGCGGAAGCCCCTTCCCACCATGCACGCTGAACGGGAAGACCTTCCACTCTGGGCAAGGAAACAATGCCTACATCTTCCCTGGTGTGGCTTTGGGTGTCTTGACGTGCGGAGTGCGCCACATTAATGACAAGATCTTTCTGCATGCTGCACAGGTCGGTTTTGTTGTGTGGGTGTTTATGTAAGGTGTTGTGTTGTGTGGGTGTTTACATAAGGGGGTAAAGTGTTTAGCTGAGTGGGTGTTTATGTAAGGGTGTAAGGTCTTGTGTTGTGTGGGTGTTTATGTAAGGGTGTAGGGTGTTGTGTGGGTGTTTATGTAAAGGTGTAAGGTGTTGTGTTGTGTGTGTGTTTATGTAAGGGTGTAACTGTAAGGTCTTGTGTTGTGTGGGTGTTTATGTAAGGGTGTAAGGTGTTGTGCGGGTGGTTATGTAAGGGTGTAAGGTGTTGTGTGGGTATTTATGTAAGGTGTAAGGTGTTTGTGTTGTGTGTGTGTGTAGTGTGTGCATGTATGTGTGAGGTGTTTAGTTGTGTGCATGTTTATGTAAGGGTGTAAGGTGTTGTGTTGTGTGGGTGTATGTAGTGTGAGTGTAAGGTGTTGTTTGGGTGTTTATGTAAGGATGTAAGGTGTTTAGTAGTGTGGGTGTTTATGTAAGAGTGTAGGGTGTTTATTTGAGTTGTGTGTGTGTGTGTGTGTGTGTGATATGAAGTGAGTATATCCTTATGCCTTTGAAAACGCTCTGGGCTCCTATGAGATGGGGTGCCACACATGATCTATCATTATTGCTATATTTTTACAGTTTTGCACATTCTCTCTTCACCTTGCATCTTCAGTTTGGTCCCCAGGTCAGCGTTGTGGGCACAGAAATCCAACCTGGGTGCCAAAAGACCAACCCAAATGGTTTCATCGGCGGGAGATGCCACAAGTATAATTTTGTCGTGACAATTTTGTTGTTGTGATAAACACATGTTTGTCATGACAAATGTGTTTGTCATGATAAAACAGGTCTTTTGTCACAACAAAAGTATGCTTGTCGCAACAAAACATTTGTCGCCACAGAATTATGCTTGTAGTGACAAAACTTTTGTTGACAAGTATTTGTCTTGACAAGCCTAATTTTGTCACAAGAAAATGTTTGGCGTGACAAGCATGCTATATGTTTGTCGCAACAAAACTTTTGTCTGTCGTGACAAGAAGGGTACTTGCGGCAGCGCCTGCCGATGGTAACTCTGTCAGCTAGGCGAGGGTCTTGATTGTTTCCCCTCGGGCCAGCCGGGCCCCTGCCTCCTGTGGACTAACTGATGAGTCTTGTTTCTCACCGCAGTCGCTGGCGAACCTGGTCACCGACGAGCACTTGGCGGAAGGTCGTCTGTACCCACCCCTGTCCATGATTCAGGACGTGTCCTTGGCGATCGCTGTCAACCTGGCAGAGTACGTGTACAAGGAGGGCATGGCCTCGGCCTACCCGGAGCCTGACGACAAGGAGGCCTTCATCCGCTCCTTCCTCTACGATGTCACCTACGAGTCCTTTGAACCCGTCACCTGGGAATGGCCTGACGACTAGAGACCCGACCCAACCCGACCGGACTGCGGCTCTGACTGGTGGGCTGGGTGGGCGCCGCAGGGGCCCTCCGCCTTGCCTTCCCATGGCAGTGGTCTCTGTGGTGTCGCAGAGTGTGTCCTGTGTATGTTTGATTGTGTGTGACAGCATCCCAGTAGCTTTAAACCAAAATACGGGGGGGGGGGGGGCTCTTTCGTGACCTCCCTGAAACTTGGGCAGCGGAGGTCAGCTCTTTCAAAGGGAATTGGGGTTCTTGGCTGCATGGTTGGAAATAGGAAGGGGAAGGGTCTTAGAAAGTGGTCTTGGAAGAGGGGCTCGTCAATGATTTGATCGTTATATAGTCTATATATATATATGATTCTATGTGTGTTTGTGTTTACCCATCCCTAATAAGCCTTGTGGTTTCTGTGGACGTTAAGCACCATGTTTACTTACTTACTTATTTACGTGTGTGTGTTTAGTTCAGAGTATTTTTCTTTTTAATACTGTGGGGACATGTCTGCTGTGTTTTAGATGGTCCATTTTTGAAACCAGTTTGCTGAGGGCAGTGGGTGGAGATAAAGTTAAAGTCAGGTAGGGAGGGGCTTGGGGCGTCAGCGGAGCCTGCTTGTAGGTTTGACATTGATTGTTGTGGGCTGTGGGATTTAACTGATGAAGTCCGTTGAGTACAGGGTTTGTTACAGAAGTATTTGCTACATTTTGCAGGGGTGGGGGGTTGTGTCTGTAAATGACCGAGTTTGAGTGAGACTGCTTTGCATGTGTCATAATATCTATTCAAGAGGTATTGGCTGAAGAATCTCATTTCTGTTGGAACTATTGACATTTGAACCTCCAGGTGGCTTGATCCTTGCTTTTGGCGCATTAGTAAGTGTTCCATTCCCTTTGCCTGTTGCTTCAGTGTGTCGGTCAAAGCTTCCATCTCTAGCTTTACCTTCTGTATCAGCAGCTGCTGTGTGGGTGTCACAAGTTAACTGCGGTCTGTGTTGGACACAGACGCACAAATTCGGGCATTCAAAATGATACTGACAATCAGGTCAAGGGTGGTTAACACAGAGCTCTTTCGTGATTGCGAGGAACTTGTGAAACACCCCTTGAGGTTTTGTGTTAGAACTGTGATCTGTGATTGAGGTGCAACTCGGTTTTGAGTTGGACCTGAAGGACCATCTGAAAAGATATGTGCTGTCTGAGCTGTCAGGAACCCCATTTGATGTACAAACTTCACATATATGAGTAGAGAGAAGTGGGGATGCCAGGATGAGTGGTGTGGGGGCAGTGCCCTTGAGGTTGGCATGGATGATGAGATGGCACAAAAAAAACAAAAACAAAAAAATTGATATCTATCCATGTATAACGTGTGTATGTGTGATGTTTCAGTTCCAAGGAGTTGTCTCTAAAGTGGGCTCAGAATGTTCAAGGTGGATGCTTTTCAGAGAGCAGGGATTTGCCTGGTTAAGCTTTAGGCTTACAGCACTTTCTTTTGATGCGGCAAGTGCTGGTCCGTGGGATTGTGATGTTTTCAGCTGAATCCAGTTTACTGGAATAGCCTGAGTTCAAAGTTTTCATCGCTGGTCTTATACAGCTGCCTGATCAGCAAACGGATTGTTACAATATGGAATGAATAGGCGTGTGTGTTGTTTTCGATTATATTTTAGAGAAGCTTTTAAATTGTCACTATATGTTAATTATTTTGGCTAGATCAGCCTATCTGATCTGTGTGTGTTTTGTATGATCTGTGTGTGTTTTGTATAAAATATGTAACCTAAACCACATGCTGAAAAGCATGCTGCTGCTTTCCAGCAGGCGAAGACTGTCAGCTTTTCAGGTTGGATTCATTGTGGCTCATAGCTTGGCTCGTGTACTTGTGAAACAATAACATATGAAGCACTCAACTTACTTGGCACGGAGTAATGTAGTCATTACTATGATAGATGCTGAGATTTGCTTTACGCTTTTATCTGTGTGTGTGGTTTTGATGTTGTTGTTGTTTTTGTTTCGATGGCAGACTTTACTCCCTGCCTGATTTGTCTCCGTATTCATCACGACTAGGCTTTGTTGCTTTGATCTTTGTGCAGTTTGGCAGCAGAACGTCATTTGCACCCAAAAGACGTGAAGTGCACTCTGGCACACAAACCCTGTTGCTGTTGACTGCTCTTTGCATATTGCTATTCTCTGCCCTCAAACAGACTCACTGCACTTGTGTCCTGAGTGATTCTCAGTGAGTGACGCTTTGCCTTTTATGGCACACTTTGGAATATCCACTGAAGTGGTGTACTTACAGCGCCGTTTGGTTCAGCATTACATGGCTGGTGCCACGTGAAACTGCTGCCGTCTTAGCGCACATTCTGCATACACCATTCGACCCTGCGCCAGTTTATGTTGTCAGTTTATTCCAAGCCACATGCGTAGGGTGCATGTGTGTTTAGCTGTAACCTGCCACCTGCACTTTTGACAGAATGATTGGGATCTTTCACATGCTACTGAACATGGGTGGAATGGATAGCACAGTATGAGTCAGGACAGAAAGCTGACCCTGGAGAACAAAATTCTCCCGTCACTCCTGCAGGGACTCGAGCCCGCGACCTTTCAATCAGGAGTCTGGCGCTCTGACCACTGAGCTATCCCCACTCCCCAAGTTGTGGCAGGGCCGCAAGTCACAGCTGTGTCTGGTGGCAGGTGTAGGTCGTGTGTTTCTCTCTCCCGTGCCAGGGTTCCATTTCCTGTAGGTGTTTGCTTTGTTTCTGTCATGATGCAGCTCCGGTTCCTTTAACTGTAGCAACACTGTTATCCTGTTGGTGTTGGGCTCTGGTATGCTTTGTTCCTCCCATGCCAGGGTTCTGTTTCCTTTAGATGTTTGCTTTGTTCCTGTCATGCGCGGCTCTGTTTCCTTTAACTGTAGCAATATCATTATCCAGTTGGTGTTGGGTTCTGGTAGACTTTGTTCCCGCCAAGTCGGGGTAACCTTGACTCTCAGCCACAGTGATATTTGTTATGTGGAAGGTGTATAGTCTCCTGCTTTCCCTTACCCTTTCCAGGGTAACCTTTAGTCCTAGTTTTCTTTGTGACAGTGAGTGATCCTACTCTTGAAGCTGAAGCTCAGCTGCCTTTGCAGCAGGTGCCAGTGCAGGCAAGCAGATGCAGACACGAAATCTCACCTAGTTGTGGGTGATGTTCATAAGGCAATGATGGTTATATCAGCACGGCAACTCATCCTGAGTAAGACCGGCTTGCCAGTTGTTTTCTAATCATGGCCCTGGTGCCTACAAGGCTGTCATTAAAGACCAAAGATGTTGCATTATTCAACTCATAACCGGATGAATCGAGACTGGTTTGTAACAGTGTAACATCACGATCATGCCTTTTTTTCTATGTTGTAACATTAGTTCACTTCTTCTTGTGTTTCGGATAGATTTATATGTATATATAATATTATTTAGACGTATCATTCATTTTTGTTAATTTGAAGTTGAATCAAAATAAAACCTTGTCTGTAAATTACATGTTTGTCAAAGTTTGTATGCCAACTATCCTTTTGGAGTCATGCTTCTCACAAAGTATGAAAATGCTGTGCAATTTACTCGCACAAATAAATTGTATTTATTTTAAATTTTAATTTATGCAGACTTTTTGTACTCCTTGGGCATTTACTGGAAGTAGTTTAGACAATTAGAGAAAAACCACTCAGGTGTGCCAATTTTTGTTTTGAGATTAAATGCGTTACATGTGGCAGCAGAGCAAATTCAGCAAAGTGCTAGTCAGTGTCAGTGCTGATCATCACTCTAATTTACTGATGGTGAGGAAGACTAATTAATTACAGTGAAGTCTAAAATAGAATTGGCAAAGACTACTTTAAGACTGTAACTTAGAATTCACAAGAATTACTTTGAGGTTGATGAACAAGACAGTGTCTTAGATTTGACAAGGGTTGGCGAATAGCTGACAAGCAAGACTGTATCTTGGAGTCACATGGGTTACTGTATCTTGGAGTCACATGGGTTACTGTATCTTGGAGTCACATGGGCTACTGTATCTTGGAGTCACATGGGTTAGTTATGGGTTTAGGACAAGGAGGACTGCAAATTACACAGATGAGAAAAAATAGATTAGAGTTGAGCTGAAGATTGTAACCCGGTGTTGACAAGCAAGACTGTAACTTGGATATCACAAGGAAGATGGTTTCAGAGGGGTGACAGGGAAGACTGCAAAGCCAACTATGACCACAATAGAGAGGTGACAATGAAGACTGCAAAGCCAACTATGACCACGATAGAGAGGTGACAATGAAGACTGTAAAGCCAACTATGACAATAATAGAGAGGTGACAGTGAAGATTGTAAAGCCAGCTATTACCACAACAGAGAGGTGACAGTGAAGATTGTAAAGCCAGCTATTACCACAACAGAGAGGTGACAGTGAAGACTGTAAAGCCAACTATGTCCACAACAGAGGGGTGACAGGGAAGACTGCAAAGCCAACTTTGACCACAATATAGAGGTGACAGTGAAGACAGCAAGGCCAGCTACGACCACAATAGGTGACAAGACTGCAAAGCCAACTATGACCACAACAGAGAGGTAAAAATAAAGACTGTAAAGCCAACTATGACCACAGTATAGAGGTGACGGTGAAGACAGCAAGGCCAACTACGACCACAATAGAGAGGTGACAATGAAGACTGCAAAGCCAACTATGACCACAACAGAACGGTGGCAGTTAATACAGCAAGGCCAACTATGACCACAGTAGGTGACAAGACTGCAAGGCCAGCTATGACCACAACAGGTGACAAGACTGCCAGGCCAACTAGGACTGCAATAGGTGACAAGACTGTAAGGCCAAAACTATGACCACAGTAGGTGACAAGACTGTAAGGCCAAAACTATGACCACAGTAGGTGACAAGACTGTAAGGCCAAAACTATGACCACAGTAGGTGACAAGACTGCCAGGCCAACTAGGACCACAGTAGGTGACAAAAGGTTGCAAAGCTATGACCCTAGTAGGTGACAAAAAATTGCAAGGCCAACTATGACCACAATAGGTGACAAAAGACTGCCAAGGCCAACTATGACCACAGTAGGTGACAAGACTGCCAAGGCCAACTATGACCTCAGTAGGTGACAAAAGACTGCAAAGCCAACTATGACCTCAGCAGGTGACAAGACTGCCAAGGCCAACTATGACCTCAGCAGGTGACAAAAGACTTGAAACATGCCGAACATGAAACGGTGTTAGTACCAAGATGCCTTTCCAAATACAACAGCACAGTAAATGTTTTTAGCAACAATGCAGGTCACAAGCTTAATGCCATCCTTGTGAATACAGCACAGTATGTCAAGGCTGCATGCTATCCTTTGTCAAGACTACATCTTACGGCAGTGCAGTGGCGTCCTTGACAACTGTATTTTATGACATTTGCCATCTTTGATAGAACTGCGTGCTGTGACAGTTTGATGACATCTTTGGCAGGACTGCATGCTATGCATTTTAATGACATCTTGAGAGGACTGCTTGCGGTGACAGTTTGATGACATCTTTGATAGGACCGCATGCTATGACTGCATGCTATGACAGTTTGATGACAGCTTTGATATTACTGCATGCTATGACAGTTTGATGACATCTTTGATATTACTGCATACTATGACAGTTTGATGACATCTTTGATATTACTGCATACTATGACAGTTTGATGACAGCTTTGATATTACTGCATACTATGACAGTTTGATGACATCTTTGACAAGACTGCATGCAATGACATTTTAGTGACATCTTTGATAGGACTGCATGCTATGACAGTTTGATGACATCTTTAACAAGACTGCATGCAGTGACATTTTAGTGACATCTTTAATAGGACTGCATGCTATGACAGTTTGATGACATCTTTGACAAGACTGCATGCAGTGACATTTTAGTGACATCTTTAATAGGACTGCATGCTTTGACAGTTTGATGACATCTTTGACAAGACTGCATGCAGTGACATTTTAGTGACATCTTTAATAGGACTGCATGCTTTGACAGTTTGATGACATCTTTGATAGGACTGCATGCTACTACAGTTTAATGACATCTTTGACAAGACTGCATGCTATAAGTACTGACAGTTCAGTGACATCTTTGATAGGACTGCGTGCTATAACAGTTTAATGACATCTTTGATAGGACTGCATGCTATGACATTTTAATGACATCTTTGATAGGACTGCATTCTGTGACAGTTTAATGACATCTTTGATAGGACTGCATACCTTGAGGAGTCAATGACATCTTTGACAAAACTGCATAATGTGTTGATGACGAACAACGTTGAACTTTATGACAGGGTAAGAACAACCTTGACATTGCCAAGTGATTTGTGTGTATTACTGGTGCTGTGAATGAACAAAATTCGGCCTATTTGGTGCCAGATCTGCAGACAGTGATAGACTGATATTGAAGCTGAGGCTATGAACAAAAAAGGAGCTGGAAAGTGTTCCGCTGCAGTATCAAACTGGAAGAACAAGCTCTGTCTGAAGGAGGAATCCTCACAGAAATTTCTCAACCTGTTTCTAATTTATGGCCGATGTATTGTGCTTTGTCATATGTGTTACTCTTGTTTGGATGAAGTCGGTAAACTAATGAACTATGTGTAAACAAGCTGAAAAGCATCGCTTGTTTATTTGTTATCAGTGTCACACCTTGCACGGATGTTCCCGAGATCTGGTTTGTTTTGTGGAGTAAGACAATTATTTTAGAACTCTGAGATACCTCCTGAGATTATATTTCGTTTGCGCATGTTGTTCTGCATTGTTTAGATCTCTGTGTACTCACTCAGTTTACCACAACCTGGTTTAACTTCTCAATTGAAAATTACTTTTTTTTCTTTTTTTTCACTTCTCAGTTGAAAATTGCTTGTGTGCCTGTTTATTATTTTTATAACCACTTCAGTGGAAGCAAAAATTAAGATCTCTGCTGAGAATTCAGAACTTTCAAACACTCCCTCTTTCCAAAGCTGGAGTAGGTCTGAGTAAATGTTTGCATGCTCCAGCTACTGACAGGAACTCTGCCATTCAAACCTCAGCCTCCTTCATTTCATCACAATACTGTCCCAATGTGAAGCAGCGTGTGCCATGAACAGTGAATCAGAACATTTATGTGCGAGTTGCTGATCGTTTCACCCCAATGATTATGACATGCATGGTTGATTCTTGGTTATTTCGTTCCATGTTGTTGAAGAAGAGTGGTTTCCTTTTCGGTAAGACTTTAAGCAAGTTTCGTAAGTACAAACATGTTAAATTACCTACCCTGTACTTGTTGTGCCGTGGTCAAAGATGAGTTGTTTTCCTGTTGGTGTGCATAGTTTGTTGCCGTTTAGATGTAAGCAAAACTCAGTATTTTTGTGATTGAAATTTAGCATCAGAATAGTCTTTTTAAACTAGTATGTGTGGTACCTCAGATTTTATATTGATTTATTGTTAGAGACGTCCTATCATATGTGTAGTGCCTCAGATGGAGTACTGATTTATCGGTAGAGAAGTCCTATCATATGTGTGGTGCCTCAGATGGAGTACTGATTTATCGTTAGAGAAGTCCCATGCCATGTCTGTAGCTGGATGGGACGCCGTTGGTAGCAGTGTTGCACTTATCGCAGGACCCTGGCATTATTAAACACAAATTTATTTACTCAAGACAGTGTTGACCTCTGTGTGTGTGAATGTGTGCGTGTGTGTGCATCATTGTAGTAATTGTATCTGTGTATGTGCATGTTTTTGTGCACGCTTGTGTGTGTGTGTTTGTGTGTGTATATGTGCATTTTTTGTCTGTGTGTGTGTGCATAATTGTAATAATTGTGTGTGAATAATTCTATGCATGTGTGTGTGTGTGTGTGTGTGAATAAAAAGACTGCAGTTGTCTTTGTGCATACATTTATTGAACAAAAAAATACTCAAAAGACAGCTCTGATTATCCTGACAAATTTGTGACGATGAACACAACAACAACATAGGTCAGAATTCACTTTGGGACGAAAGATCCCTGTCAATCTAGCTAGCATCATTTCAGATCTGTGTACACCTAATTAGTATGTAACAAGATCATTGTAAATCTGTAATCAGCATAGTAAGAAAAGGTCCACGTAAATAACTTGCAAATAATATTTGATCGGATCCTTATACAACTAGTTAGTGTGTAAGAAGACCCCTGTAAATCTGTAACTAGCATCCAGAAAGAATCCATGTAAATAATCTGCTCGGATCCTCGTGCACCTAGTTAGTATCTTAAAAGATCCCAGTACATTTAATTTCTAACTAGCGTCATCTGCTAAAGAATGTACACCTGGTTGGCATCTGCGAAATCTCCATATGCACTGAGCTATATAACAGCATTGTTGACAAATTTCCCGCATCATGTAATGTGATCTAACTAGCATCATCTACATGTTCCTGCATCATGTAACTGATTCTGTACAACTTGCTGTAGCATCTGTGGGTAGATGTACCCGAGTTAAGGGTCGAAGCACAGGGAGAGGGGCGACGGGAGCTGTAACCACTGGTCTAAAAAGACATGGATATAGCGACTCGCCAATTCAGAGTGAGGCAAGCGGTCCGCCATGTTGGAGAGTTCAGCTGCTCTCTCGCAGACTACTCGAAGAGAAAGGCGGGGTTTTAGTCGGAATAAAATTGTCATGCGGTGCTGTTTAGGGTTGCAATCGCCGAGGTTGCCCAGCAGAGAGGCAAATGGGATTCACCATTCACTGGGGAGTGTTTTGTTGTCATTATTTTATGGTTTAATGCCCGTTATCATACCAATCAATTGAATGTCTAGT
>OY757544.1:26191009-26196009 GCA_963584105.1 Alviniconcha strummeri
GGGCTCGGCACGACTCACAAACACACTGGCACGCGTCACACACACACACACACACACACACACACACACACACACACACACACACACACACACACACACACACACACACACACACATACACACACACAACCCAACAGGAACCCCCCACCCCATTCCCTTCCGCGAAAAAACACCACCACCCAAGCCCACCGATACCAGATAGTAGGTGCCTGCATGGGCGTCCGACGTAAGTAAGTAAACATGCTACTTAACGTACACAGAAACCTTTAAGCTTATTAAAGACGGGGAGGAGGGTGGGGGGAAGGGGTTATGAAGGTGGGGGAAGAGGGAGATTATACACCTGTCTACACTGTCGCCACCACCGGAAAGACTCCTGCATACAGCTAGTCACACTGTGCACACTGCACACACTAAAAAGCCAGTCACTCACGTAGAACCACAGGCGAGCGCAGTGAGTCTGATCGAGAGCGGGGAATAGCGTTATATAAGCAATCATCAATCAGTCATGCGTTAAGATGGGCAGCGATGAGAGCCATTTTAACCTTACCTAACGCCTTACCGCCAGGCCGAACCAAACCGGCTCACTTAAGTAAGTAAGTAAACATGGTGCTTAACCTCCACAGAAACCATAAGGCTTATTAGGGACGGGGAGAAGGGGGGAAGGGGGTATGGAGGTTGGGGAAGAAGGAGATTATACATCTATCGCCACCAGAATGACTCCTGCATTAAGATGGGCAGCGATGACAGCCCTTTTAACGTTACATAACGCCTTACTGGTTGATTAGGCGTAAAACACCAAGTTACTACTACTACTACTACCTAACGCCTTACCGCCAGGCTAAACCAAACCTCCTCACTCATCCGGGGTGCACCTACCCGCGTATTTGAGTTCCAGGGCGTTGACGTCTGTCATGGGAGGGCTGGGCTTGTTGGCCCCCCAGGCGGTGTCCACGGGGTTTTGGGCCACCTGGTCCAGCGTGATGTTGGCCTTCTTCAGGGCCGACTCGTAGCTCAGCCATAGGCCTGCACCCCGCCACCACCGCCACCACAGCCACCACAGCAACCACCGCCAAACAGCAACCACGTCGGTCAGATGGCACGGACAGTAGAGAGGCGACAATGTTAGTGCCGTGACGGGAATGGCATTGAGATGACAAGGAGGTGAATGAGACGGCACAGATAGCATTGAGATGACAAGGAGGTGAGTGAGATGGCAATGATGGCTGTGAGATGACAAGGAGATGAGTAAGATGGCAAGAATGGCAGTGGGATGACAAGGATGGCAGTGAGACGACAAGGAGATGAGTGAGATGGCATGGATAGTAGTGAGATGGCAAGGAGGTGAGTGAGATGGCAATGATGGCTGTGAGATGACAAGGAAATGAGTGAGATAGCAAGGATGGCAGTGAGATGACAAGGAAATGAGTGAGATGGAAAGGATGGCAGTGAGATGACAAGGAGGTGAGTGAGATGGCAAGGATGGCAGTGAGATGACAAGGAGGTGATATAAAGATTATGCCGGTGAGGAAAGCAAGGATGGCAGTGAGATGACAAGAATGGCAGTGAGATGACAAAGACGACAGTGACATGACAAGGATATCACTTGAGATGACAAGGATGACAGTGAGACAAGTAGGACAGTGTGATGACAAGGATGGCAGTGAGATGTCAAGGATGGCAGTGAGCTGATAAAGATAGTAATGAGATGTCACGGAGATCATAAAGATGATAAAGATAGAAGTGAGATTACTAGAGAGCAGGACGGAATCGGCTGGTTAGCTCTCGGATTTTAACGTCCGGATTTTAACGACCAAACAAGGTCACCTCAGGACGAGACCGACAGGCAGACGGACAGAAAGACACAGAGAAGACAGACAGACAGACAGAAAGACAGAGGGAAGACAGGCAGATGGACAGACAGACAGACGGAAGACAGACAGGCAGACGGACAGAAAGACACTGAGAAGACGGACATAACAACAGACAGAAAGACAGAGGGAGGAAGACAGACAGGCAGACGGACAGAAAGACAGAGAAGACGGACAACCAGACAGACAGATTGACAGAGGGAAGAAGACAGACAGGCAGACGGACAGACAGACAGGCAGGCAGGTAGGTAGGCAGGCAGAGAGAAGAAGACAGACACAGGGAAAAAGACAGACGGACAGAGGGAATAAGACAGACAGACAGACAGACAGACGGACAGACGGACAGGCAGAGAGACAGACAGAGGCAGGAATACTGACTGTTGGGGACCAGGAAGGGATCGGCGCCCACCGTGTCCCCTGCATTCAGTTCACTGATCAGCCATTCGGTGAGCGTGGGCACGTCCTTCTCCCCTGTCCAACGGGTCGGCAACGTTAAGGACATCGTCGTTATCGTCACCAGTATCGTTATCAGTTAGTTGGTTAGTTGGTTGATGCTTTGAGCCCAGTCAACCACATAGGGTTATTTATATCAGGGCTAATAATTGTCATCACCATCATCAAAGCCACCATCATTATTCATCATCATCGTCGTCATCATAGTCATCATCATCGTCGTCGTCATCGTCGTCGTCATAGTCATTATTCATCATCATCATCGCTGTCCATCCTGTCATAATGTTTTGATTATAGTCTTCATCATCACTATTGTTTATCATAGTCACTGCCACCATGATCAGCAGCAGCAGCGGCAGCAGGAGCAGTAGTGACCAATATAATTTTTACGGTCATCCTTGTGTCACAGAAGCAACAATGTTTAATATTAGAGTCAGTACAGTCATAGTCACACTTCATAACCAGAAAATGCTGACTCCTGCCTCTGATCATAATTACTACTCATGGGTAAAAAACAAACGTTTTCCTTAGAACACATCTGCCCTCATGAAGACCCACTACCACCCACTCCTGAGAACATATATACTCTCACGGAGATCCATTACTGAGAACAGACCTGCCCTCATGAAAACCCACTACCACCCACTCCTGAGAATTACAGATCTAGGACCCGTTCCTGAGAAGAGACTTACTTACTTACAGACCTGCCCTCATGACACCCACAACCACCCACTCCTGAGAAATCTGCCCTCGTGAAAACCCACTACCACCCACTCCTGAGAACAGACCTGCCCTCATGAAGACCCACTGCTGAGAACAGACCTGCCCTCATGAAGACCCACTGCTGAGAACAGACCTGCCCTCATGAAGACCCACTGCTGAGAACAGACCTGCCCTCATGAAGACCCATTGCTGAGAACAGACCTGCCCTCATGAAGACCCACTCCTGAGAAGAGACCTGCCCTCATGAAGACCCACTGCTGAGAACAGACCTGCCCTCATGAAGACCCACTGCTGAGAACAGACCTGCCCTCATGAAGACCCACTGCTGAGAACAGACCTGCCCTCATGAAGACCCACTGCTGAGAACAGACCTGCCCTCATGGAGACCCACTCCTGAGAACAGACCTGCTCTCATAAGGACCCACTACCACCCACTCCTGAGAACAGATATGCTCTCACGAAGATCCATTAATGAGAACAGACCTGCCCTCACGAAAACCCACTACCACTCACTCCACTACTCACTACCACTCACTGAGAACAGACCTGCCTTCATGAACACCCACTACCACCCACTCCTGAGCACAGACCTGCCCTCATGAAGATCCAGTTGCAGTCCAGTGCGTCCTCGGCCTCCAGGAAGTAGCGTCCATCCGTCCACAGGGCAGCCTTGGTCAGCGTCACAGCGGCGTAACCTGTCCACCACACCAGCAAAATATCGTGTGTCACGTAGTACAGATCAAGTCACGGCATGCTAAGCCTATTTTTAAGTCAATTTAAACCTCGTCGAGTCAAGTCAAGTCAGTTCAGGTTAAGTGAAGCCAAGCCAAATCGGGACAAGTCAATTCAGATGAGATTAAACCAAGTCAAGCCAAATCGGGTCAATTCAATTCAGGTCAGGTCAAGCCAAGTCAAGCCAAATCGGGTTAAGTCAATTCAGGTCAGGTCAAGTCAAGCTATGCCAAGTCAAACCAATCCGGGTCAAGTCAATTCAGGTCAGGTCGAGTCAGGTTAAATCAAGCCAAGTCGGCTGGGTCAATTCAGATCGGGTTAAGTCAAGTCAAATTAAATCAAGTCAGACCAGGCCAAATCAAAGCAGGTCAGTTCAAGTCAGTTAATATTAAGTCAGCTCAAGTCAGTTAATATTAAATCAGCTCAAGTCAGTTAATATTAAGTCAGTTCAAGTCAGTTAATATTAAATCAGTTCAAGTCAGTTAATATTAAGTCAGTTCAAGTCAGTTAATATTAAGTCAGCTCAAGTCAGTTAATATTAAGTCAGTTCAAGTCAGTTAATATTAAATCAGCTAAAGTCAGTTAATATTAAATCAGCTCAAGTCAAGTCAGGTCAATGAAGTAAAAGTCCACGTGCTTATGGCGAAACGTAGCCAGCCGGGCAATTTTGGTCAGATATCGGGAAGAAGTGAACATATACAAACAATACAAACAGATAGTCACAGAAACTCCGGGTTTAGTAAGTAGGCTATCCGCTGCACTTTTCGTCTCCTGGTCTTGTTGTGTCATGGCAAATTATCACGTCTGTTGTGCTGTGTGGGTGTACATCATTTTACGGTTGAGGTTGAGGACACTCACTTATTTTATTGTCTCCCTTGTTTTCAGTACTGTGAAAAGCTATTAAGCTCATAACACATAATAATGAGTTTAGGCTATTAGTCTAAGTCAGTCTGATTATTATATCGTTCAGTGTAAAACACTTACCTGCTGAGCTCTGATTTTTATATCGTACCATGTAAATCTGAGCTCTGATTATTATATCATACCATGTAAATGTGAGCTCTGATTATTATACCATGTAAATCTGAGCTCTGATTATTATATCATACCAGGTAAAGCACTCACCTGCTGAGCTCTGATTTTTATATCGTACCATGTAAATCTGAGCTCTGATTATTATATCATACCATGTAAATCTGAGCTCTGATTATTATATCATACCAG
>OY757544.1:26201009-26216337 GCA_963584105.1 Alviniconcha strummeri
CGTTCACCATACGGGTGGTCAGTGCGATACGACGTGTAGTAATTTTCACTTGAACAATATTTTTCACTTTTTTTTTTTTTTTTTTTTTACCAGTACGACGTGTCAGCCTTTTCATCTGTCCGATACGCCGTTTCAGTGGTTTTCACCTGTACGATACCTTTCACTTTTTTTTTTTACCAGTACAATACGACGTTTCAGCGGTTTTCACCTGTCCGATACGCCGTTTCAGTGGTTTTTACCTGTACGATACTTTTCACTTTTTTTTTTTTTTTTTTTTTACCAGTACGATACCCGGTTTCAGCGGTTTTCACCAGTACGATACCTTCCACTGTTTTGTTTTTTGTTTTCACCAGTACAATACGATATTTCAGTTGTTTTCACCAGTACGATACGATATTTCAGTGGTTTCCACCAGTACGATACCTTTCACTGTTTTTTACCAGTACGATACGATATTTCAGTGGTTTCCACCAGTTCGACACCTTTCACTGTTTTTTACCAGTACGATACGATATTTCAGTGGTTTCCACCAGTACGACACCTTTCACTGTTTTTTACCAGTACGATACGATATTTCAGTGGTTTCCACCAGTACGACACCTTTCACTGTTTTTTACCAGTACGATACGATATTTCAGTGGTTTTCACCTTTCACTGTGTTTTACCAGTACAATACGACATTTCAGGTTTTCACTTGTAAAATATGGCGTTTCAGTGGTTTTCATCTGTACAATACATTTCAGTAGTTTTCACTTGTACGATATGATATTTCAGTTTTTGTTTTTGTTTTGTTGTTGTTTTTTGGTGTGTTTTTCCAGTGCGATACGTTTCACTGTTTTTACCAGTATGATATACGTCGTTTTAGTGAGGGGCTGGCACTGACTTGTGAAGTATTATCTGCCCGTGAAGGGTCGTGTTTATATATATATAAAATGCTCTCCAATACAGCTTTTAATATTAAGTTAGAAAAAAAAAAAAAAAAAAAAAATGGTGTCAGTGATAATGAGATGAGAATTTAAGTGGGAGGGAGTCACAGTTTTCCCTACTTAGGGCTTTTTCATGACAGCGGGGAAATCTGTAAAATTAAAGACTGGAACATTTACCAAACAAATGTATTGGGCGATTCAGGCGGGGTTGTTAACTCCCTTGACTTTTGCCCGGCATCGCTGAAGTCCCTTGGCTGCTTTTATTTCCGGTGCGTACTTTCTTCACAATGGAAGGCGGTGACAATGAATTTGCGAATTTTACACTGCAAACGTTAAAGGCATTTTTTGAGACCCGTAGTCATAATGTGTCTGGAAATAAGCAATAACTTGTCGCTCGTGCTTTGGGATGCCCCAAAACGCATTTTTTCTACGAACTCGCGATCTTATGATCAGCCCCAAAACGACGCAAAGACACTTTTTGTTCACCCTCCATCCCCTTTCCACGGTAATTTTTGCAGCTGCAACAGTATTGGCATTTGTACTGCTTCGCAATTCTAATTTCAACTTCCACTGTTATACACAGCGTGAAGCGACGCCAATACAGAAATCGGCCCGGAAGTGCGCTGCGACCTCTCGCGACTTCATTCGCGAAAGATTACAAAGCGCATTCACTCTAGCAAACCAGCTTCGCTGAATCGCCCAATAGGGAATGCTGAGTGTAGGCACAGAAGAAACGAGATGGGTGTGGGGTATATCTATACACACCTTTTCAGTGAACGGCTTGCACTGACTTATGCGATACAATCTTTGAACGTGTATCGATGATCGTCATGATACAACCTTTCACTGGTACCGTTACTTACGACACAGTGCGCTTCACTTCTAGTCACACAGTGCCCATTGTCTGATTCGTTGTCACTGACTGGTCAGACTTAGGGTCTAACAACCTGGCAAACCACGGAGACGAAACGTATACTGTACAGAAATTCAGCAGCATCACCCGTGTTAGGGCGCAGTCGTCCTTTGTTCTTCGTAAAGACAGTTCAACTGGAAAAAACGGTCTTCCAGACGAAAATTTATTGTTTCATGCTGCTACATATTTTGTTAGCTCGACGTCTCATCCAACACCACCAACGATGCTTTTCATTTCGAAAAACAGCAACAATAACAGCAGCAGCAGCAACAACTACCGTCTATTTACTGGGATCGTTTTGTACAACATCCTCCCACTGTTAGTCATACAGTCTATCTACTGGAATCGTTTTGTACAACATCCTCCCACTGTTAGTCATACGGTCTATCTACTGGGATCGTTTTGTACCCCCCCCCCCCTTCACTGCTAGTCATGCCGTCTATTTACTGGGATTGTTGAGTACAACATCCATACTATTAGACATACCTACCGTTTATTTACTGGGATTGGTTTGTACAACAACTGTTAGTCATACCGTCTGTTCACTGGGATTGGTTTGTACAACACACTCCAACTGTTAGACATACCGTCTATTTACCGGGATCGTTTTGTACAACACCCTCCCATTATTAGTCATACCGTCTATTTACTGGGACTGTCCAGTACAATAACACCCTTTCAATATTATTCAAACTATTTTCTGGGATTGGTTTGTAAAACACCCTCCCACTATTAGTCATACCGTCTATTTACTGGGACTGTCCAGTACAACAACACCCTTTCAATATTATTCATACCGTCTATTTTCTGGGATTGGTTTGTACAACTCCCTCACACTATTAGTCATACCTACCGTCTATTTGCTGGGATTATTCAGTACAACAGCCTTTTATTACCAGCCACACCGTTTAATTTACCTGGGATTGTCCACATGATAAGACCATTATCTATTAGTCATAACAGAAGTGCCTTATTTATTGCTCTCGTCTGGCCAGACGTGTGGTGAACAGCATTGCAAACTTCGGGAGTGGACGTAATCACTATACGTATCTTTCCAATAAATTGTATGAATGCAGCTTTGATCTGTTTGGATTTTATTCGACGGACACATACAGGCAGTAGGGTGAACGATGCCACAGAATGATAGTGGGAGAATGGTGCCACAGAATGACAGAGGGAGAATGGTGCCACAGAATGACAGAGGGAGAATGGTGCCACAGAATGACAGAGGGAGAATGGTGTCACAGAATGACAGAGGGAGAATGGTGTCACAGAATGACAGAGGGAGAATGGTGCCACAGAATGACAGAGGGAGAATGGTGTCACAGAATGACAGAGGGAGAATGGTGCCACAGAATGACAGAGGGAGAATGGTGCCACAGAATGACAGAGGGAGAATGGTGCCACAGAATGACAGAGGGAGAATGGTGCCACAGAATGACAGAGGGAGAATGGTGCCACAGAATGACAGAGGGAGAATGGTGCCACAGAATGATAGTGGGAGAATGGTGCCACAGAATGACAGAGGGAGAATGGTGCCACAGAATGACAGAGGGAGAATGGTGCCACATAATGACAGAGGGAGAATGGTGCCACATAATGGCAGAGGGAGAATGGTGCCACATAATGACAGTGGGAGTATGGTGCCACATAATGACAGTGGGAGAATGGTGCCATGGAATGACAGTGGGAGAATGGTGCCACATAATGACAGTGGGAGAATGGTGCCATGGAATGACAGTGGGAGAATGGTGCCACAGAATGACAATGAGATGGTGCCACCGACTGGCAATGGGAGAATGACGCAGTCTACTGGCAGTGAGGCAGTGACACCACAGATTGCAGTAGGACAATGACATCAACGACAGGCAGTGAGAGAATGACATCACAGACTGTCAGTGAGAAAAATGACATCATCCCCAAACTGCGACATCGACTGGCAGGGGAGAATTACATCATTGCCAAATGACATCACCGACTGGCTGTGGGAAATGACATTACCGAACCATCACCTTTTCCTCAAACGTTGGAGAAAGCTACTAAACCTTTTTGTATAACATTCTCTGTATGTCTGTCCATCCGTCCGTCCGTCCGTCTGTGTCCGTCTGTCTGTCTGTCTGACTGACTGACTGCTCTAGAAAGGAACACACGCACACATACACATCTCACAGGTAGAAGCACCACCTTGTTGCAAACGTTGGTGGCTTGTTGCAAATGGTCAGACGGCTGAGAAAGTTATCGTTCGGATAAAACATGCTGGACACACGGTCAGGCAGACAGATAGACAAGGCAGTTCCAGTGATTCCATCCCATCCCCATCTTCGTTATTGGGCTAGCTAAGGGGTACAACTACAACAGTAACAATAATGATGGTGATGATGATAGTAACAGCAACAACAACAATAAAAATAACCACAATAATACTGATAATAACCACAATAATAATAATAACACAATAATAATAATGGACACATTTTAAGCAAAGGATACAAAATGCACAGTGTGTGTGTGTGTGTGTGTGTGAGAGAGAGAGAGAGAGAGAGAGAGAGAGAGAGAGAGAGAGAGAGAGAGAGAGAGAGAGAGAGAGAGAGAGAGAGAGAGAGAGAGAGAGGACATAGACCCGTAACAATATGTCACGGTTTCTAAGCAGAGAGAACATACTGACTGTGCCTTGCATTCTACGTCATGATCAAGGAGCTGACACAATGCTTTAAAGCAAAACATATTCCACGTCTATAGAAACGTCGACAATGAGCTAAATTGCTGTCATACAGTAAATCAGACGATAAATCGTCGATCAAGAGGCACTGAACCGTTGGCAGGAGGTAAAGTACATGTAAATGAGATGTGCAGCACTTTCGTCTGCCAGAAAGTCATAATCATGGGGTTTGACACAACCCGCCTACCGTACGATCAGTAGAATGTGAGTGGCTTCTTATGTTCAGACTGTCCCCCCTAGCTGCTTCTTCGCAACGGCAAGAAGAGGGAGACTCTAACAACATGCCTGTAAATCTGTCAGTAAAACATGTCATCAGCAGCAGTGCTTCAACTCAACTTTGTCATTTACACGTCTACAAGTGCCGACGAAACAAATACCTGTGATGAGATATACTGTGGGGTCAGAGCCTTCTTCAACATTGCACCTGAACTCTGGGGCACTCTTGGCAGAGGAGGAGGATTCACAGAGGAAGAGGATGGAGAGGATTCCCACACTAGGAAGGGGAGGAGCCGGATATAATAAGGATGAGGAAGAGTGCTTCAACTCAACTTTGTCATTTACACGTCTCCACTTCCTGACGAAACAAACACCTATGATGAGATCCTGTGGGATCAGAGCCTTCTTCAACGCGTCAACTCAACTTTGTCATTTACACGTCTCCACTTCCAGACGAAACAAACACCTATGATGAGATCCTGTGGGATCAGAGCCTTCTTCAACGCGTCAACTCAACTTTGTCATTTACACGTCTGCACGTGCTGTCGAAGCAAACACCTATGATGAAATCATGTGGGATCTGAACCTTCTTCCAGAGGAAGGAAGAAGAGGTGTAGGGTTTGCTGAAGAAGGAAGAGGAGAAGGATTCCCTGAGGAAGAAGGGGAAGATTCCCAGATCAAGGAAGAGGATCAGGAGGTGTATGATTCGCTGAAGGAGGAGGAGGAGGAGAAGGATTCCCAGAGGAAGGAAGAGGAAGGAGAATTCCCAGAGGAAGGAAGAGGAGCAGGATTCCCAGAGGAAGGAAGAGAAGCAGGATTCCCAGAGAAAGGAAGAGGAAGGGGGATTCCCAGAGGAAGGAAGAGGAGCAGGAGGATTCCTAGAGGAAGAAGAGCAGGAGGATTCCCAGAGGAAGGAAGAGGAACAGAAGGATACCTAGAGGCAGGAAGAGGAAGGAGGATTCCTAGAGGAAGAAGAGCAGCAGGATTCCAAGAAGACGAAAGAGGAGCAGGAGGATTCCAAGAGGACGGAAGAAGAGCAGGATACCCTGAAGAAGGAAGATGAAGAGTGCAAATGCTCACTGAAACTGACGATATGACCTTGGGGTCATGGGGTCAGAGCCTTCTTGAACAACAGCCTAAACTTTGGACTAGTCTCCCCCACCTCCTTCTTCCCACCCCGGAACTCTGTCGTGTTCTTGTCCCAAGACAGATTCCCTCTCCCCTTTCTCTATGTGCAGTCCTCAAAAAACAACTCATTAAGCTGGTCAATATTAAATTTTAACAAAACATAAAATAATAATAGAAACATAAAAAATATAAAATATAAATTGAGCATGCTGCTTGTGGGGGAATTCTTGGGAAGCGCAATACGAGCCCGAGTCATCATTTCGGTGGAAAGTCTGGTAGCAAGTTAACCATGGACATACGAAGGCAATTTGATCTTCACGCTCCCAGTCAGTAACGGGGTCACTGTTCGGACAGCGCAATGACCCCGACCCCTCACTCTCAAACACTCCCCCCCCCCCCCCCCGGCACCTCCCCCTCCACCACTCCCTACCCCACAGAGAGCTGAGTTGGACTCCTTAACCTGATGCCTCTGCCGTACGTTGGAAATTGCCACCACTCCCACCCAGCCCATCTTTCCGCTACCCCCCCCCCCCCCCCCCACACACACACACACAACCCGTCCCCGTGCCCCTTCGGGCACATTTCAACTTTCTGTTTGGAGTGAAAATCACGTAGTCACGTTATTACATTACTGATTTATTTATTTACCTGAAAGTCAGAAGCATACATAGCTTGTCACTGGTAGAGGATGGAAGAGGAGAAAGAAGGGGATTCCGTGAGGAAGGAGGAGGAGGAGAAAGATGAAGAGAAGGAGGAGGCTTCCATGATGAAGGAAGAGGATGAGCAGGAAGATTGCCTGAGGAGGAAGAGGAACAAGATTCCCAGGAAAAGAAGAGGAGGAGGATTCCCCGAGGAAGGAAGATGAGGAGGAGGAAGAAGAGGCGGAAGATTCCCAGGAAAAGGAAGAGGTTGAAGATTCCCTGAGGAAGGAAGAGGAGGAGGAGGATTCCCAGGAAAAGGAGAGGAGCAGAAGCAAAACTCCCCGAGGAAAGGAAGAGGAGGAGAAGGAGAGAAGGATTCCCAGAAAAAGGAAGAGGACGAGGAGGAGGATTCCCAGGAAAAGGAAGAGGAGAAGGAAGACTCCCAGAGGAAAAGGGGAGGAGGAGGATTTCCTGAGGAAGGTAGAGCAGGAAAAGAACACTGCAAATGAACTGCAACTTCTGTTTATAACGAACTAAACAGGCCAGTCACATTTCAGATCCACTTAAACAGGTCGCACACACGATATACATTGCTAAACAAACAAGCAGAAGAGGAAGGGAGCAGCGGGGAGAAGGATACAGCTGCAGTGGTAAGGCCAACAGCAGGACGCTCTGTGTGCATAACTCTGTGTGTGTGTGTGTGTGTGTGTGTGTGTGTGTGTGTGTGTGTGTGTGTGTGTGTGTGTGTGTGTGTGTGCGAGCGAGCGTGGGTGCGTGCGTGCGTGCGTGCGAGTGTGTGTGTGGTAATTTCACACTTCACCACAGCGGTTAGGAACCTCACCGACGCTATTCCATTGGCATTCCATCTGCATAATTGACCGTAACGTCTCGTCGCTGTCTGCATGTAGCCTGGTGACCCACTCGTCTTTGTCGCTGTCGTTCATACAGCTCTGCTCTAATCCCTTTCTCTTCTACTGTATCTCCTTTCTTTCTTTGTCTTCTCGTCACTGTCGTTCATACAGCTCTGCTCTCCACCCCACTCTTCTACTGTATCTCCCTTTGTCCTCGTCTTGTCACTGTCGTTCAACAGCTCTGCTCTCCACCCCACTCTTCTACTGTATCTCCCTTTGTCCTCGTCTTGTCACTGTCGTTCATACAGCTCTGCTCTCCACCCTCTGTTTTATTGTATCTCCCTTCTTTGTCTTTTTGTCATTGTCGTTCATACAGCTCTGATCTCAACTCTTTCTTTTTTACTGTATCTCCTTTCTTTGTTCGTCTTCTTGTCACTGTTGTTTACACAGCTCTGCTCCCATTCTCTCTGTTATTGTGTCTCCTTCTTTGTTCTCGTCTTGTCATTGTTGTTCATATAGCTCAGCTCTCCACCCTCCCTCTTTTACTGTATCTCCTTTCTTTGTTTGTCTTCTTCTCACTGTCGTTCATATCGCTCTGCTCTCAACTCTCTCTCCTCTCCTTTTTTACCGTATCTCCTTTCTTTGTTCGTCTTCTTGTCACTGTCGTTCATACAGCTGTGCTCTCCACCTCTGTCTCTTACTATTTCCTTCTTTGTTTGTCTTCTTGTCATTGTCGTTCATACAGCTCTGCTCTCGATCCACACTCTTTTACTGTTTGTCTTCTTGTCACTGTCGTTCATATTGCTCTGCTGTAACCCCCTCTCTCTTTTATTGTGCCTCCGTTCTTTGTCTTGTCATTGTCGTTCATACAGCTCTTCTCTCCATTCTCTCTCTTTATCTCTATCTCCCTTCTTTCTTTGTTTTCTTGTCACTGTCGTTCATATTGCTCCTCACTCTATTTTACTGTCTCTCCCTTCTTTGTTTTCTCTGCCCTTCTCTCTTTTACTGTATCTTCTTTCTTTCTTTTTTTTGTCACTGCCGTTCATATAGCTCTCTTCTCTGCCGTTCTCTCTTTTACTGTATCTCCTTTCTGTCTTTGTTTTCTTGTCACTGTCGTTCATGTAGCTCTCCGCTCTTCCCCGTCTTTTATTCTGTCTCTCCAGTCTCTCTCTTCCTCCGTCTGTCCGCGATCTTGTGTTTTTCTTCATCTGACACCCAAGCACGCTGATATCGCATCTAGACAATTTCTGTACTGTTTCTTTACTTCTGACACCCAAGTACGCTGATGTCGCAGACGATTTCTTTTTGCCGTTTCTCTTCTTCTGACACCCAAGTCCTCTGATGTCGTAGACATTTAAAAAACCAAACTAAACTATTTCTCTTATTCTGACACCAAAGCATGCTAATGTCGCAGATATTTATTTTACTGTTTTTCTTCTTCTTGATGTCTTAGAGGATTTCGTTACTATTTCTCTTCCTCTGACACCCACGTCCTCTGATGTCGTAGACATTTTTTTAAATTTTATTACTGTTTCTCTTCTTCTTGATGTCTTAGAGGATTTCGTTACTATTTCTCTTCCTCTGACACCCACGTCCTCTGATGTCGTAGACATTTATTACTGTTTCACTTCTTCTTGATGTCTTAGAGGATTTCGTTACTGTTTCTCTTCCTCTGACACTCAAGCACTCTGATGTCGAAGACATTTCTTTTACTGTTTCACTTCTTGAGGTCTCAGAGGATTTCGTTACTATTTCTCTTCCTCTGACACCCAAGCACGCTGATGTCGTAGACATTAAAAAAAAAAAAAAAAAAAAGTATCTCTTCTTCTTGATGTCTTAGAGGATTTCGTTACTACTTCTCTTCCTCTGACACCCACGTCTTCTGATGTCGTAGACATTTTTTTAAAACCTGTTTCTCTTCTTCTTGATGTCTCAGAGGATTTATGTACTATTTTTCTTCCTCTGACACCCAAGCATGCAGACGATTTCTTTACTCGCTCTCAATCACAGCGCATTATAATAATAACCCTCCTACCCCCGCAATATGATACCCCCCGCCCCCTCCACGACAGTTGTAACCTCTCCACCACCTCACTGCCTGATGGCTCAGGTCGTTTGTTGACACATCTTTTCGGTAACGGAATCGTGCAGAAGCGCTTAAGGTCAGAGACGTGAATGCTCGCCACCGGCTCATCACACAAAAAGCAAACACCTTACGCTTCATCTAGCTGGCAGTCACTAGTCCTGGGACAGGGGTTTCTCTCAGCTGGGGTGTCGGTGTCCCGTTTTGATTTCTCCCTGTATGTCTTTTCCACCGTTTCCCTCTTGAAGCTGTCCGGATCTTGGTTGTTTGCTCGTGTCTTGGCCAGCCTTATTGATATAATTATTATTCAGTAAGGCCTCTCGTCCCTTTTGTCACGAAACACACTCTTCGGCAAACAGAATCGAGATCACCGAGATTTTTTTTATTCACCATTGTGTCATTTTTTCACCAAAATATTTCTTTGTGTATATACACGTGTGCTGTACCTTCTCAACATACTATAGGATATACGGACTGAAGTGGGACCCCCTCTGATATCAGTGAATGTATAGCCCCACTTGTGAGATATTATTACAACGGGATGGAAGTGACCTATTTTCTTTCTAAGACTTCGTACCGGCTGTTGTATAAATATACAAGAAGGCAGTCATTCTGTGTATATACACGTGTGCTGTACCTTCTCAACATGCTACAGGATATACGAACTGAAGTGGGACACCCCCTGATACCAGTGAATGTATAGCTCCAGTTGTGAGATAATATTACAATGGGATGGAAGAGAGTTATTTTCTTTCTAAGACTTCGTACCGGCCGTTGTATAAATATACAAGCAGGCAGTTATTCTGACACGTTCCTGGTATCCCGTTTCCATTCCAGGTTTTTTGAGTCACGTCAATTCAAAATATTTTAATCACCCCTCACGGGACAATTCAACTTAGCTAATAGAAGGCTCATTAATTTAAAAACATGTGAAACGAATGCCAAACATTTACGTTTAACAAAATCATAAACAAGTTACACTGGACTAAAATCCGTAATACAAATATAAAATATCACATAAATTGTAAATTTATGTCTGACGTTTGGGACTGTCTGACGTTTGGGGAGTCTTGAAGTCTTAATCCTAGTTTGTTTGTTGGTCATCGTCTAACTTCACTCCAAGACTCCAAGTGTTTTGGATCCACCGACATTTCAAGACTTAGAGAACTGAAGGCAGTGAATGAGTTCAACTCATTCCTTCATCGAACCATCGTCTGAACCAACGCGTCATCAACATTAACTGACTTCATAATCATTCGCAGCTCACTTATCATCCCATGGAACTGTATGTGTGTGTGTGTGTGTGTGTGTGTGTGTGTGTGTGTGTGTGTGTGTGTGTGTGTGTGTGTGTGTGTGTTGTGAGTGTGTGCGCGCGTGTGTGTGTGTTAAGTGTATGTGAAGTGTGTGAGTGTGTGTGTGTGTGTGTGTGTGTGTGTGTGTGTGTGTGTGTGTGTGTGTGTGTGTGTGAGAGAGAGAGAGCGGGCGTGAGTGTGTGTGTGTGTGTGACAGAGTGCGCGCGCGTGTGTGTGTTTGTGTGTGTGTGTGTGTGTGTGTGTGTGTGTGTGTGTGTGTGTGTGTGTGTGTGTGTGTGTGCGCGCGCGAGCGTGTGTGTGCGCCCGCGCACTATCATGCATCGAACAGCAGACTCATCAAAAGTTCACTTAATCATCAACTTATCATCCCCCCCCCCACCCCACCCCAAATTAAAGCTTTGCTTTCATCCATCTTCGTCAGAATCGTCACTTAATCGTTGTCTTTCGACAACAAGTCATTGTCTGAGTGACAGCTAGGTCCTCGAAACTCAATCGAGAACGACGAGGTGGGTGTTGGAAAGTCTTCCTCTTCTCTCAGGTGTGCTGTATATAGCTGTACTGAGTTTGTTGTTCTGCTTTGACTCAACCAGGCGTATAGTACATGAGACATAATACTAAACAATTCCATTTTCGACCAAGTAGTTAGTTAGTTATTGGATTGTAACGTCCTGTCAACCGCAGAAGGTCACTTCAGGAGGAACATAAAACATAAAAACAACAACAACAACAACAAACAAACACGCATTCACAGATTCTCCACACGAGATCGAAACGCGTCACAGAAACACAAGTAATAATAATAATACACAGCACTTCTATAGTGCAAAGTCCATAACATGACTCAGCCCAAGGCGCTTGACACGAAAATGTATGTACGTATTTACACTGTACAGGACATCAGTAATCATATTAACACCACCTCCTCTACATCCACACAGCCACTCAATCCTCGCAGAAAAGGTGTTTTACAAGCCAAGAGAGAAGCGTTCTTTAAAAAGATGTGTTTTCAGATTTTTCTTGAAAGAGGAGAGAGATGGAGAGCTGCGGACGTTTGTAGAAAGAGAGTTCCAGATTTTAGCTGCTTGAAAATGGAAAGATCTGTTTCCAGCAGATTTAAGGTTAGTTCTGGAGACTGTCAACCGTTTTCACTGCTGGACCGAAGAGTTCGTGAGCGCTGGTAGGTGTGAAGCAGTTCTGAAAGGTACGGAAAAGATAATTCTGTGGTACGGAGGAAGTGAAAAGTTGGCTCACAGTTCTACACACAACACAATCAACAGCAAACACGACCAAGCCTAAACAGTCAATTATCACATCTCCTTATTTACATTTCGCTTATTTACAATTATCACATCTCCTTATTTACATTTCGCTTATTTACAATGATCACATCTCAGTATTTACATTTTGCTTACTTACAACTGACAAAGATGCTTGAATAGTGTCCAGCTTACCACTGACATTTTTCGTGGGTGCTGGGTTATTTTGGTGTTTCCATAGTCCACCGAGCTTTGACATGGACGACAGGATCTTTAACGTGCGTAGGCCTATGTGATCTTTCTGCAGGCGTGTACACGCACAGTGGGGCCGAGTTTATAGTCTCGTCCGAAAGGCTTCTCGAGTTGAGTCTGCACATAATCTGACTCCGGAGAAATCTCAGGGCGGGCGCAAAGCCTAGCACGTCCAAGGGTCACCCATCTATTTGGTGATCACGCTTGACCGTGTTTAACTTCGGCTTTGGAGAGCGAGTTCTCTTGCTCTGCGCCACCGATCTCTCTCTGCACCACATTTCTCAGTTAAGAGAGGTTCTGACAGCCGGATTGTGTGTGCGTATTTGTATTGTTTCTCAACGCATGTTTACTACACTTAGTCACGCTTTCGATGGCAACAGACTTCAAAGGAGCAGGCTGGTAGCTTGCCGATTGTGTTTAGGCTTCACGCCTAGCCGACAAAGAATGCCTCGTGTTCTCGGTGACGAACTTTACAGACTGGAAGTATTGCGCCGTATACACGTGCAACACGCGGTGTGTTTACTGCTAGAGAACAGCAGTGTCTTTGGTTTAGCCTAATCTTGGTTTGATTGGTGTTACCTTCTTATCATCTCCTCGTGTGTGTGTGTGTGTGTGTGTGTGTGTGTGTGTGTGTGTGTGTGTGTGTGTGTGTGCTAGGCGTGCGTGCGTGCGTGCGTGCGTGCGTGCGTGCGTGTGTGTGTGTGTGTGTGTGTGTGTGTGTGTGTATGAGTGTGTGTGTGTGTGTGTGTGTGTGAGAGTGAGAGAGAGAGAGAGAGAGAGAGAGAGAGAGAGAGAGAGAGAGAGAGAGAGAGAGAGAGAGAGAGAGAGAGAGAGAGCTGCTTTAAGGATTTTGTTTTGAAAGCAAAGTTAATGTTATATCGAACTGAGAAAATAGTAATAATAGCCAGTAATTTCTCAAATGATCACAAAGCACTTTCATTCAAAATGCAAGTAAACTGGATCAGCTATACTCTCTCTTTCACACACACACACACACACACACACACACACACACACACACACACACACACACACACACACACACACACACACACACACACACGAAAAAGATCTGGTTGAGGTATTTGGAGACACGGTCATGCGGAAAGGTGTTACTGCAAGAAACGAGATTTGAGATGAAGACTCAGTTTAAAGGGCACACCCAACCACACTTTTTAAAGTGAATAAATTTTGTTTCTCAATAGGCTACATCCACCCACACCTTTTAAAGTGAATAAAGTTTGTTTCTCAATAGGCTACACCACCCATCCAACCATTTAAAGTGGAAAAAAATGAAGACAACAAAAACAAAACATTGTCAATGGAGTGAGAGAAAGAAAAAAATTGTCAATGGGCTACACCCACCCACACCTTTTAAAGTGAATAAAGTTTGTTTCTCAATAGGCTACACCCACCCACCCATCCACACCTTTTACAGTGAATAAAGTTTGTTTCTCAACAGGCTACACCCACCCATCCACACCTCTGGGCCAGAACCAGCTATAAGCTATCTTAAGTCTACGTAACTCCAGTTAATCAATGCCCTTGCAAGTGAACAGAGACACTGTGCTGTAGTCACCCAGACAAACCTACGTACAAAAAGGGCATAGAGCTGTCATACGACCCAAATGTAACACTGCCTCCCGTCTGCACGTGCAAGCCGGGGATATATGTGATGGCTGCCACGCGCCACGCATTGCAAAGACTACACTAGTAGTCCGGAAAGTACGGCAGCTTACGAGCGTCAAAAGCGCTACAACCGTAAACATGTCCACAGGAATGGAAGTAGCACTGCATGGTTAGTAATTATCAGTATATATTTACTAATTATCACAGCATATTTGCGGTATAAATGACGTTTTACACTGGTGCTTGTTTGCAATGTGTGATGAGTGTACTTGGCACCGCAAAACATTCTTAGTGCAGTTGTATTGACACTTGGCAATGAAGCTGTGTTGTATTATCGTTTGCACGTCATTGTAATTGTGTACTTTTGACGATACTAAGACGTTGGAAGTTGCACCAAAGGAACATAATCAGAATGGTGCCGTGATAAGTGTAAGTAATTATGCAGTATAGTGATATTTACTAAATATGAAGTGATATTTACTACTGAATTATGCAGAGATAACCAATAAACACACAGAGATAATCACTGTTATGTGCTTTTGAGCAAGTATGCCGTCAACTCTCCTCATTCAAAAAAGGACATGTTTGCAATGACGTGGTGATTATACCATTAACTCTGTCAGTTATAAAGGATATCTTAGCAACGATGCCGTGGTGATCATACCGTTAACTCTGTCAGTTAAAAATGATATCTTTGCGATGACGTAAGGACATTTTTACAATGATGTGGTGATTACGCTGTTAACTCCGTCAGTTAAAAAGGATGTCTTTACAATGATGTGATAACAATTCAAATTATCAGTGAAGTTTACTAAGTTATGCAGACGTTAGTTGTGAGTGTTTGTATGTAATCATAATTTTTATTTGGGTGGATGAGTGTGAAATGCTTTAGTGTTGATGTATGCATTTACAGTACTTCTGCTTTTTTGATTTTGTACTTGTGCTTTTCTGACAACAATACGTACATGTGATACTGATATATGCTTTTATAGTACTTGTGCTTCTTTTAAATTTTATTGTCAAGCGGGATGTTGATGTTGATAATGTACAACGCCGCAGGCTCGTAAATCTTTACGGGGCATAGCGCTTTATAAGAGTACTTGAATGAATGACTGAATCAAAATTTATAAATCAGCGCGTAAAAAACTTCCATACACAACCTTGCATGTTCACAGCGAGTGCACACACGTAAGCTCCCGCAAGCTAAAAACTACCAAAGGACACTCTACCAATAAAGTAGATCCTATTCTTCTCTTAGCGCAGTGAGTTTAACTCTGGTTAGAGAACAGCGCTTTATAAGAATTATTATTATTATTTATTATTATTACTATTGATTACATTGTAGCAAATGCGTACTTTTGACGCGCTGTGGCCACCATACTGCACCGTGTCTGGTGCCAG
>OY757544.1:26216537-26219037 GCA_963584105.1 Alviniconcha strummeri
AATGCATTCTGTCATCGATGCAAACGCCACGCAGTTTGAGAGATAGAACTATTTCCGGCGAACCAAGTGCGTCACGTTTCTTCAATGGCGTAACGAATATTGCAGTACATCTTTGTCCCTTGCGGGAAATTCGGGTCGCCTTACCTGGGTAAGTAAGGCACAGCAGCCGCAAGAGCAGCGCTACCCATACTGTGTGTAGTATTTTCGTGTGTCCAAACAATGGTATGGCTGTCAGCATTGGGATTTTTAATGCGCGCACAGATGTTGATGCGTGCGTTGTACGGGGGCTCTACGCCGGACACCGTGAGAGAGTCAGCACTGGAAGTCGTCGACTCTGTGAGAAAGATCCCTTGCCCTCTTGAGGATTCAAACTCGCGTCAGTATTGCGCTGGTTTCAGTCGCACGCTCTACCAGCTGAGCTATTCCGCCCCCGAATAGCCGGTAAGCGAAGCTGCCCAATGTTTTAAAGGAAGCAATCGATTTACTGAATCAGTGACGAAACTGTCCCTATCTGTAAGGACAAAACTCATCCAACAGTTTCTTCGTCAAATCAGTCACGACATTGATTGTCTTGTCACAGCTCTCAGTCTGCATGGCACTATCTGTGATAAACAGGGCCAAAAATGGCTTCTATTTTTGATCAAAATATTTTTGGATATTCTTCACCTTGTTGATGTACTGCTGTTTGGAAATAGCAACGATAACGCTACTGTCGCCATTTAATCGGCTAGCTAGTGATCGCGGCAAAACACAATACAACAACACACCACAATACACTGCAACATAGCACAGCACACCACACTGCAACATGACACACCACAACACACTGCAACATAGCACAGCACATTGCAACACAGCTCACCACACTGCAACACGACTGACACACCAAAACACACTACAACATGACACACCACAACACACTGCAACATGACACAGCACAAAACAGCACACCACAACACACCACAGCATAACATAAAACACTGCAACATAGCACATCGCAACACACTGCAACATAACACATCAAAACACACTGCAACGTAATATAACAAACTGCAAAATTAGCATACCACAACACACTGCAATATAACACACCACAACACACTGCAACATCACACACTACAACACTGCAACATAACACAACACACTGCCAAACAACAAACAACACACAACAACATAGCACACAACAATACACTGCAACATAACACACCACAACACACTGCAACATAGCACACCACAACACAATACACTGCCACATAACACAACACACTGCAACATAATATAAAACAACAAAAGCCCAGCCCAGTACAGCACAACATAAAGGTCCGTATCCCTTCTACCACACGGTGTACAAGTCGACATTGACTTTGACACAGTACACCATAGCACACCACACCACACCACACCACACCACAACACACCATAGCACAGCACATCAAACCACACCACAACATACCACACCACACCACAACATAGCAACACCACACCACAACATAGCAACACCACACCACACCATAGCACACCATACCACACCAAACCACAACATAGCCACACCACAACATAGCAACACCACACCACACCACAGCCTAGCACACCACACCACACCAAAAACAAAACACCAAAACATAGCACACCACACCACAACAGCAACACCACACCACACCACACCACAGCACACCACACCACAACATAGCACACCACACCACAACATAGCACACCACACCACACCAAAACACACCACAATATAGCACACTACACTACACCACAACAAAGCACAACACAACATAGCACACTACACCACAACACACCACACCACAGCACATCAAACCACACCACACTACACCACACTACACAGCAACACACCACACCACAGCAAAGCACACCACAACACAAACTGGTGAAGGTGATCCCGGCCCAGGTCAGCAAGTGTTGGGTCACACCTTTGGATGACGTGATTAATGTCCGACTTTTTTCTCTTTGTAAACTCGTTCCGAGATGACTCGGTGCAAAATGACAGGACATTAGAATGGAATACAAGAACGAAATAGCCTCACTCTTTGTAAGTAAACTGCCTTGCTCACTTTCGGCTCTCTTCGTCCGGAAACCAACTATCTATCTATCTATCCATCTATTTATCGGTCTCTTTCCGCTGTATTCGTCAGGAAACTCTCTCTCTAGAGAGAGAGAGAGAGAGAGAGAGAGAGAGAGAGAGAGAGAGAGAGAGAGAGAGAGAGAGAGAGAGAGAGTTAGTACGGGTTTTTGAAATATTCAATATGAATGCCTTGAAACTGCACCTCCCCCCATTGAAAAGGGCTATGGCCTTATATCAATAAAACAGTGTCAGTGCCAGTCACTCTCTCTCTCTCTTCATCTAACTATCCGTCTGTCCATCCAGTCAGTCGTAACTATCCATTTACCTCTTTATCCATCTGGACGTTTGCCAGCGATTATCAATTAGTTCAGCACTGACAGACGGACAATACAACCGTAGAACTGAAAACAG
>OY757544.1:26221537-26244037 GCA_963584105.1 Alviniconcha strummeri
GGAGGAGGGGGGGGGAGAGAGAGAGAGAGAGAGAGAGAGAGAGAGAGAGAGAGAGAGAGAGAGAGAGAGAGAGAGAGAGAGAGAGAATCCTTAGGGCGTTGTCAGCTACTAGTAAATGTTGTTTTTTGTTTTTGTTTTTACTATAACAATACATACGCAGCTGGCTGACTTCTTCGTTTGAATGGTAATCACAGCAATGCAATCAGACTACGCCGTTTTATTTGAGACAGCTGACGATCAGTTCGTGCCGAGTTTTGCGGCTGTGAGACAGGGCAGTAAACGCCAGATGTGTGGAGACCCGGGTGAGCATGAAGTAGCCATATCTTCCGTAAATTATGGCTTTATGTACAAATATATATACACAGCTCTCGCCACCCGTCGCTCGCCTGTTTGTTCTGTGATAAACTTCTTCTACATCTCCCTTGGCAACGACAGCAGCCCCACCCCAGCCGAACGACGTCGACAAACAAAAGGGAAGTAATAACGGTCGGCTCAGTGACGTCACGCATGAAACGAAGGGACGCAACAACCATGGGTCCGATTCGCCAACCATAGTGCACAAGTTCTGCTTCCATGACTTGCAAAACTGGAGGTCAGTAAAGTTCGCCAGCCACCTTCCGTACACCTCAGTTCTCATTCTGTTCAGATCACCGCCGATCTGTTTTGTGTTACTGGGTAGACGATGGCCAGAGCTGCTATTAGGTACTACTGTAGCTAGATATACACTCAGACTCAGAAGCAGTTTAAACGAGAGAGAGAGAGAGAGAGAGAGAGAGAGAGAGAGAGAGAGAGAGAGAGAGAGAGAGAGAGAGAGAGAGAGAGAGAGATGCAGAAGTTTATTTGGTTGGCCAGTGGCCTTCACAAAAGTTATACTAATAGTTGCAAAATGTACTTTAGCAAAGTGTTCAGAGGAATATGTAAATCATAAGGAATAGCAATCACACGTATATCCAGAATTTTTACACTATGTAGCTGAATATACACAAACATGAAGTGCACAAACGTAACTATTCAATCTCATCATCATTCACGTAAAAGCGATTCTCTTCGTTTAAAGGCTAAGTACAGGATTATGGCAAAGTTCTTAATAATGACCTTATTTTCAACTGATAGTAATAAAACAAGTCGAAATGAACTTGGCTGGCTATACAAGTTATCAGGTATAAGTCTTTGACGTAAATCTTTTAGAGCAGAACAACACAACGTGAAATGCACTTCTTTTTTGACAGCAGCTCTACACAAAGGCCATAGGGTGTCTGTGTAGGCATGCGTTTCGTATCGCAAAGAATGAACAGCTATAGGATTTACACCAATTCTAAACTTAATAAGCGAGTTCCTTATATATTTATTAATATCAACTGAAAGATATACTGCTTGCACATGATTCGTCTAAAAATTTGTCTGTAAAAAATAAATATATCACTTGCATCAATTTGACTCTTCCAGTCTTGCCAGCGGTTGTCAATGTCTAAAACAGCGTATGAACAAATTAACTTCCTGAACTCCCTTGTTCTGCCATACGTACCCAAAACCAAATCTAAACAATGTTGAGCGAATTTTGGTCCCCCAGTTGTTTTTTCCTATAACATCAAATAGGCTTTGTACGGTAAACGTTTTTCATTCATTCTAGTAATCTTAAGCCAATAACGTACTGCACGAACATATGCATTTATATACAATGGGTACCTTGCAGTATTTCCATATATCATATTGTTTGGTGTCATTTGACCCACCCCAAGAAACCTTTTTAATGCAAACATATGGTGTGTGTTTTCTGTTTGATAACAATAATCATCCTCAAGGCCCCAGATCTCTGCAGCGTACAGAAGCACTGATTGTACTTTAGAGTCGAAAAGTTTCCCAAAAGGTTTCATAGACTGATTATCAAATTTGTACAAAACACTCAAAATACCCATGATTGCCCTTTTACCTCTTGCAGTTGCAGCCAAGTCACTGCAAGCAGTGCTAAATCGTAACTTCGTAGTAAAATACAAACCTAAATATTTATATGCATTAACAACTTCTATTTGATTTTTTTCCACAAAACCATTTTTCATGTGCTGCTAAGTAGCCTCCCTTTCGGAACACAGTGATGTTACTTTTATCAAAATTACTTTAAGCTGCAATTTTTCAGAGCATCTGTACAATATATTCAGCTGATCTTGTAAACCAACAGCAGTCTCAGAAAGAATAATAATGTCATCCGCAAACAGTAGTAAAAATATTTCTACTAAGGTTGATGTATGTATTGCGCCGTGTTTGCCACCTTTAATAATATCTAGTGCAAGTTCATTTATGATCAACGAAAACAAAATTGGACTACACACATCACCTTGTTTCACACTACGTAAACAATGAATGCTCTCCGTGAGTGACGCCCCATCTCGCACACGTGTCTTTACAACATCATACATACTTTTTACACATCGAAACAATTTACCACGAATACCTTGCTTTTGCAGAATTGGCCACAATAGTTTTCTTGAACTAGAACAAATGCCTTTTGGAAATCAATAAAAGCAACATACAGTTTACGATTTAAAGACAGTAGTTTTTGTACAATAGCAAGCAAGGTAAATATATGATCAACTGTTGAATAGTCTTTCCTGAACCCCGCCTACTGTTAACCAATAGTATCATTCATGTCAACCCACATTTGTAGCCGGCGGTTAATAATAGTACTAAACAGCTTCGCACTAACATCTGAAAGAGAAATACCCCTGTAATTATTTGGATCATTTGGGTTACGTTTTTTGTGTAAAGGGTGAATGATTGAGTCTGTCCAGTTTTCAGGATATACTCCTTTATTAAATATTTAATTGAATAACTTAACAAACAAAAAACAAAAAATCTAGTACAACATCTGAAGCGTTTTTAAAACATTTCTCCAATAATACCATCTGGCCCTGGTGCTTTACCATTTTTGAGACTTATTGATGCTCTTGTGACTTCATCTTTTGTAATTGGTTCATTAATTAAATCTATGTCCCCTTCAACATCACCCACTATATCACCTAAAATGTCGTCTTCAGCTTCATGGTTAACAAGATCATCTGTTTCCAACACTGTTCGGAAATGCTGGTACCACATATCAATTAAAATGTTGTTTTCGGTTCTTGTGTGTTTTGGTACTAGTTGATTTACTTTCTTCCAAAATTCTGACTGATTTCCCAAGGTATCCAGCAATTCGGACAGTTGCCCGTCTTTATATTGCTTCTTTTTATGCTTCAGTAAAATTTTGTATTATCTTCTTGATTTACAGTATGACTCACGATCCTCAGTATTAAGCGATTTCCGAAACCAATTGCTTACAGTTTTCTTCTTACCTAAAGGCGTTTTTGTTACCATACAATGTGCAGCTTCTAGCATACATTTATTGAAGATTTTTAGAGCCATATTTATATCTGTGCCAATAAGACTAGTTGCATTATTAATTTGTTCTTGTGTCTGGGCTGATTTAACAGCTTGTAGAAAGGACTCTTTTCTCACTTTTCCATACAGTTCTATTTATAATTCTTCCGTTGTTGTTGTTTGTTGCACCCAAGGCATCTTTTTGTCTAGTATTAATTACAAGCTCTACAGGAAGGTAACTTGACTCAATCCTTTCTGCCACAGTTAATTCACTTACGGGTAGCAACTCATAAAATGATGCTACGAAATAATCAATGACAAGTACTGCATCCCAAACCAGTTACATATGTGTAGCGACCATATAGATCGCCTTTACATGTACCATTTAGAATACAGAGCCCGAATTTAGAGCACATATTTAACAACAATTTACCGTAACCATTTTTCTCGCTATCTTCAGAATTTCGTGTCAACAAATTGGTATCTTTATGGCAATGAACATCAAGCAACTGAAAAGAGCTATTAACTTCGTACGGGGTGTTAGCTGTTGTGGCATTAAGATTGCCACATAGTAGGACATGAACATCACTAGAGAGTTGTACTTCCGCTAAGCACTCTTCTAGAATACCTATGCCGTTGTCAGTGCCTGTTACTTTATAGTATGGACTCCCAGCCGGTGGTACATACACACACATGAGTAAAACATCCTTCAGCAGTCCAAAGCACTCTTTGTCAATAACAAACAGCATATTGTCATGTTTACAATCAAGTTGACGTACCAGTGGCAAAAGCTTAGCTCTAATCAGTACCACAGCACCACCCGATCTTCTCCCATGCGTGGAAAGTTTGACAGCAGGACAACAGGACAACAAAATAGTGTATGTTCTGGAAATAAAGAAGATTGAAATGTCTCTACAAATGTTTCACATAAGCTAATAAAATCAAAAGAAGCGACGTAGCTTACAAATTCTGGAGTGTCAAGTTTTGACAACAGTCCCCCTACATTCCATGTAGCAAGAGAAAAACGAGAAACATGAGAGTCGTCATCGAAACATACCTGCTCATTTTCTGTATTATCGTTAATTGTAGAAGTGTTACTAAGCGTATTATTTCCCACGGCATACGAAAAGGAAGTATTATCGAGCACACTTTCAGCACACACATCCTTAGAATGGTCGTGTTCAGATGTTCCAACTTCTGCGTTGTCACTGTCAGTCACAGTTTCATCGTCCCGTGCACAAAAAGCACTGTTGCGACATTCTGCACGTGTTTCGCTTGACACTGTTGTGTTTCTCTGTAGTGTTCAATTCACTTTTCTGTACTCCTTCACTGTCTGTTGTACGTAGGCTTACCGAAGTTACAGTTTCTTTAACAGTTTTTGTATTGATATTTCTTTTCTTTGGCCGACCGACACATCAACCTTTTTCTTTGATGCCGTTACTCACTGGGTCATAGTAGAACCTTTTCCCGTTGATCACCAAGTGACCATACACCATCCTTGCGTTGTTCTTTGGGCCTGCTTTAGCGTTCTTCAAAAAGGGAACGAGTTTCTTCCTCACCTCTCGAACTCCTTTTGAAAAGTCCTTCCCGATGAAGATGGTGCTTCCTTCCGCAGTTTCACTCAATTTTCTTTTCTGCTTCAGGACACGTTGTTTGTCTTTGAAGTTTGTGAAGCGGGCTATCATGGGATACTTTGGGTCTTTTCGCATTCTGTGCACCCTGTCGAACTGGATATCATCCGGTATCTTCAGCTGGTTGTGGATCAGATCCTGTAACAGCTTCTCACAGTCCTCCCACGACTCGTAGTCGGCCTGGGTCTGTTTCTGCAGTCCTGAGAAGATCAGGTTATTTCTCTTCGAACGGCCTTCCAAGTCGTCTAGCTTCTTTTCCACCTTTCCCAGTCTGTCTGTAAGTTCACGGTTCTCCGCCTTCAGCTGTTCGTTTTCACTCCTCATTTCTTCGACCTCCAGTGCCAACTGAGTCACTTCGTTTCGCAGCCCAGACCCGGAATCATTTAAGGGTGTCAAACCTTTGGCTCATGTCTTGCTTTATGGCCGACAACATTTGCATCAAGTCTGATAGTAATGGTTCTTGTACAGACCCCTCGTTCCGGACTGAAGTTATGTCGATGTTGTCTACAGAAAGGCTGCGATTGTTGGTCTGTAGTCGCGTCTGTCTGGTGTTTCCACTCATCGGTGGTGGTCCTGGGTTGAGCTCCACGTCGCCTGATCTGTGTAGCAGTGTGGCGATCAGAAACACGAGAGCAAAGGAGAAGCGTAGGCTGCACAGTTTTACCGTGTTGACATGGCTCAGGTTGTACACCAGCACACGTTTGTACATAAAATTCACAAAAACAGTGACAAAGCCTCCAGATACCACCCTGAAAGTCAACGAGCCCACAGGCATGGCTATCTCCTTCACACAGGTACACAAATTTACACAGTTAAAGTCTTTGGTGGAGAGTAATTAGCACAAATTAATCAAAATCTGACGAGCTCTAGAAAAGTCGACTTGCTGCGTCTCTGAACACAGTTCACCCCAGAGAGAGAGAGAGAGAGAGAGAGAGAGAGAGAGAGAGAGAGAGAGAGAGAGAGAGAGAGAGAGAGAGAGAGAGAATATTTACGAGGGTAATAGATAAGCATGTATGCTTTTTACATCCAGCCCTCGCCCAAACAAGGGACTACTCTAGATCTAATTATACATGTACACATTTTCTAATTTACGGCACCCCAGTACACACATGAAATAAATCAAGTTCAGAGAGAGAGAGAGAGAGAGAGAGAGAGAGAGAGAGAGAGAGAGAGAGAGAGAGAGAGAGAGAATTAATTAGCCTAACAAAGTTTTTTTCAAGGTTTTATTGAGCTTTTGGCCCCTGGGGTCTAGAAAGCGAAGTTACATTCGCACACGACATTCCTTATGAACAAGTACATGAGTTCTACTAATAAATAACTACCACACTTTATATATAAAATAAATAAATGCTCAAACACAAATCAAAGTTATTATAAATATGTATGGCTAAGGCGTAAAAATTAACTATTTCTTTTTCTTTTCCGTTGTGTTTCGTTATTGGCTTAATCAAAATAACCCAAGAATACAACTAATAAATTTAGCAAGCTTGATATTCGTAGATTTTGACGTCATATTCATGAGACTACAAAATTTGGGCACAGATTGTACATATAGTAAAATTTAAGGTAAGAGATCTAAGAGATCAGAAATTAAAGGTCTCAACACAGCAACACACTCACTATCACATGCACACTACACTGACACGTCCTGGCAAAACAGCCTAAATAATGCAGGTACTCCTTCGCCTCTCTCACGAACACACAGTCTCCATCTAACAACAGTGATACACCACTGTGGTAATTAACAGCCGGTACACTGGAGTATGAAAAAAAGAAGAAAAAAACAAAGAAAAAAGAAAAAAGAAAACAACAACAACAACAGCAACAACACGAAAACAAACCAACAACAACAACAAACCAACAACTTCGTTCTCAACAGATTGGGCACTGTTTTCGAGTCAGTGCCGATTGCAATACTTTGCCTTGTTACTGAAACTAAAGGACAGACCTTCGGCAGAATTCCTGGCTATTACTCGACCACTGGTTACACGGCAGTGAGGTTTTCACTACTACTAGTGCTAGGGAAATACAGCTATGCGCTCGGCCAGCAACCCAGCTGACGTGTACCCCCCTACTTCCGGCAAAGCGCGTACGCCAGTCCATTGCGCATATGCGCGAAGATTTAAGTGAATCGATAAAACAGAGGGGCGGAGGGGTGAGGAGGTGGGGGGTGGGGAATCAACCTTAACCTAGCTCTCTGAGGTGCAGTGTCAAAAGGTGCTTTCCCAGTCACTCAAAAATTAAATGTCTTTGACAGTCGTTATTTGGGCATGCTTTGGTGGTTCTTTCGTCCACGGAAATGGTTTTGTACGAATTAAAGATGAAAGTTGACTGGTATTTATTATATCGCTGTTTGAAATCGACATCAGTGTGCACGTTACTTGTGACTTGTGACAGCATACATTATCTTGCTGCATGCACAGTATTTGACAAATAATGTTCAAAGAGCACATGTATATTCTGCAACCCAAGTGCAATGCGTGTGTAATGTCAGTTTTCAAATTGTAGTGGTGACTGTGGTGATCTGGCAGTGTTTGTAACATCACTAGTGCACACAAAACTCTGCCTCTCATAGACAGTTCCACACTGTAAAGGAGAGCAAAACTATGGAGGGGTAACTTTATTTGTCAGGACAGATATTTGTTCGGCACAAGATCAAATGACAGTAAGTGCGGCAGACTCTGATTCTTACACTGAAAGTAACATTTCACACGTTACTTGTTACTTGTGACACATGTGCATGTGACGTCAAACTATGGTGTCACAAGCAACAAGAAACACGCAGCTATACAGAAGCAATGTTTTCTGTGGGCTATAAAATCCTCTTTTGTTAAAGTTACCATGCAAACAGTCCAATCACTTTAATTATAATGATATGAGCAACAACCTATTCAGACTACTACCTTAAATTCAGCTTATTGGTTTCTTGTGACATATGTGCTTGTGACGACAAGTAAAATGCTGTAATTAGTCACAAGTAACTTAAAAAAGCAGAAAATGTCATTTATATCAACTATCAGAGCTACTGTTGAAAATGACATAACTTGGAAACTCCCAGAATAAAAAAAAAAAAAAATGCCAGAGAATGCCTGTAACAACTGAAACAGCATCTAAAATGTTACTTGTGACATACATGACTGTGACGCAGAGATGTTGTCGCTTGTCATCAGAAACACAGACACTGTAAAATACTGAGTTCAAATGCCAGTTTGGAAAACAAATACTTAATAAAATAATTTAAAAAAAAATGCTAACAACTGAAGCGAACTATAAAAGCTTAACCCTCTCTGTAGTCATTCACACTTACGTGTGTGAGAAACAAACATAACGGTGTCACGAGTCCCCAGAAACCAGAACAAAGCAACTACTAAATTCTGCGTCAAAAATGTAATTCAGTTTTCCATTTGTTCAACTACCAGCTTTAGTAAGGTTTTCTGGTGTGTATTTTTATAATCTTGACCCTAGAATTCTGGTCTACACCATGGAACAGTTCCTGTCCATGTGTTACTTGTGACAAACATAATGTACAACCATACAGAGTACAATCGCTGTGACAAATCTCCGGAAACTTGTTTAGCCATCCAGTGCACTCCCAATCTGGACAATGTATTTTGTTGCTAGTACACTGTATTTCAGTGCTCAAAATAATGACAGAAAATTAGGAATGCCTACCACACAAGCTTCACATAAAAATGAAACCGAAGTTACATTTTTTTGACCCATCCCATCTTTTGTTCACCAACTCAAACCTTTTTTTAAACCACCCTGCAAAACCTAGTTTTATAATTTTGATATAATACTGCATTATTTTAGTTTAAAATCTTTTCCCTTTTTCCACAAATGCACCACCTGCATTGTACTGGACTTCTTATTTTGCCTTGTATCAAAAAGAAAAACAACAACACTGAAGATGTGACATGTCTGTGAAAACCTAGGACTTAGTCAAAATTCAAAATTAATTTTTAAAAATTAAACACACACACACACACACACACACACACACACACACACACACACACACACACACACACACACACACACACACACACACAAAAACAAACAAACAAACAAACAAACAAACAAAAAACAAAAACCAAACAAACAAAGAACCTAAACAAAAAACACGTTTTCAGGGAAATGTAAGATCTGCATCTGCTGCCAGAACTTTGCATTCCATCAAGCTTGCTCGTCACCCCAGTTTCATGGTTTTAGGTGCCACAGAACTATCCCCCTTTTTATTTTTATTTATTTAATTATATATATATTCTTTTCTATTTTTGATGTGCAGAAGTTTTTGCTGGCTTTCCACAAAACACTGCAAATGTGAGAAAACTAAACAAAACACTCTTATCTCCAAGTGTGACAACCCAGCTCTGCATCCTTGCTTAGAAAAGGCAACACTTTAACTTCAAGTGTGAAAACCTAGAAACAGAATGTGTGTCCTTGCTTAGGAAATAAAAAACAGCACCAAAGCTGTGAGAAAACAACACTTTCTCTCCCAGTCCCAACGTGAAAACCTGAACTTTAGTTGTAAGTGTTTAAAAAAAAAAAAAAAAAAACTTTCTCCCATCATCATGGAGCTGGAAATCTTCCATTTTCCTGAGGACATCTGCTGCTGGAACTTGGTATTCCATCAAGTAGGATGCTGCATCCTCCCATTTCCGGGATTGCTTCCCATCCCAGTTCCATGGTTTCAGGTATCGCACCCAGACAGAACCACCAGGATCAGCCTCCTGCCGTAACACTTGAAGCAGAAAGTCAAAATGAACAAATACCTGTAAGAAAAACATAACTAAAGTGTTGTTACATCCAACTTCTGGCATCACCACTCTCTATCACTGTTAACCCAAAAGACCATTAACACTTAAACACATGACTGTTAGTGTTAGCAGCAGCAAGACTACCAGTGGCCTCGTGAGACAGCTCACAGTGACAACGTACAGGCGTCTGTCACAAACACTTTCCCACTCTCACCAACACTGACATGAATTACAGGGTGAAGGCAACAGAATAATTTGAAGTTGTGCTTTAGTCTCTACCATATTTTCATCATAAATACAGTATCATTTAATTTACATGAGATCTCAACAATGTTTGCATGTTTCTTAGTACTTGAATGTTCCTTAAGACACTCACGACAAACACAGTGTCGTCACGGAGCACATTGGTCACTAGTAACACAAAAGTAATAGATCTGAATTATCACGCAGCACTTGCACACAGCTCCATGAAAGACAATAAATTTAAGATCGTAAGCACGCAAGCTGTTCGGGCATTTGAGCTTCTATTGTATAATTTCAACTTCACTGACCCTTTCATATGTTACTCGAGACACGTGACGACATACAAGCTTCCGTCACAGAGGATTCTCCCTCCACCCACAATGCCATCAACCACCACCAAGTGATGCCGAATGATAAATTTGAAGTTGTGTGCCCGTATGAGCATAACACTGCCATCAGAAATACAGCATCTTAGTAATCACATGAGATAGCTACAGTGTTTGCATGTTTCTTGGTACCAGAAATGTTGCTTATTACATGAAATGTTGGTGTGACAACAAAACTTTTCTTACCTTCTCGTCGAAACTCCATAGTTGGAAAAGAAAGTTATTTATCCGGGCGTGCGCACATCGTTAACGGTTTTCCAAAAATCAAACTTTCACTTTCGCCGATTGTCAAATAAGTTTGAAATAAGCGTTAACAGTTCGAATATGTTACTTGTTACAGTGCGACACAAACACTCTTTCCACCCAAAACCGGTCGCTAAATATTTAAAAAAAAATCAAAAAAATAAATAATCATCGTGCTAGTAAGCATTGAAAACGTCATCTTCCAGTGAGTTTATAAACCTCGTTTCGGATTCATTCCATTCTTTTTAGCATGCTTGAGATGTGTTCGTCTGCTTGCAAGCAATGTGACGACAAGTGTAACAAGTAACATGCACAGTCTGATGCCACATCACATCAACATTCAGGCTTCTGGGTTGCTTTGGAACAATTCCATAGACAATTCAATTCAAGAACAACACCATAAGACCAAAAATATGTTTATTTTCTGTGTTTATCCACAACCATATACACCTCAGTCAGTTCCTGCACCATCACGCGAAGTCAAAATGCACGACAATTTTGTCAGATTTGCACCGTCACTTTCACTTCCTGTTCTCTTACATTTGCGTGCTTCCTTCTGATTTCTTTCTCAAGCACTTTTGAGTCCTTCAGCTTTAAGGCCACAAACAAAAATTGGACCAAGAACATCATAACAATAAGTTATGAACAAATGTGTATGGTGGGTGTGGGACTTGGCACCTTTTGACCTTGAATCCTGATGAGGTTCGACCCTTATTCCTCACTGCGGTAGCACAAACTGAACCGAAATGTCATGGCTCTGCTTGATGTTTGAGGCATGGTATAATCATATAACTGATATTAATAATAATATGGAATTTATATCGCGCGTTCGGCGACTCAAAGCGCTTTGTCATTTAATTAAAGAAAGCATTAATACTCACAGACAGAAAAATCAATAGTATAATAATACATTACTACATATACTTTGTCATACAAAGCAAAGTGTCCTGAGCCGGTTTGGCCTAGCGGTAAGGCGTCAGGTTGGTAAGCGGAAAGACCTCGGTTCGATACCGCTTCGGCTCTACTTTCTCTTCAGAAAGGTTGTGGTTTGTGGACACTGTCTTGTGACTTTGTCCATCACTTCCTACTGAAACATTAAAATGGCTGTCATCGCTGCCCATCTTAATGCAGGAATCATTCTGATGGTGACAGTGTAGCGATAGGTATATAATCCCCCCCAACCCCCACCTCCATACCCCCTTCCCCCCTTCTCCCCGTCCCTTATAAGCCTTTTGGTTTCTGCGGACGTTAAGCACCATATTTACTTACTTACAAATTTAGCAAAGTGAAACTGACACAAACACACTCAAAGCGCTTTGTCATTTAATTAATGAAAAGCTTGAAAAGCATTAATACCCACAGACCGAAAATCAAAAGCATAATAATACATTACTACACAGTCTCACGCAGTCGGATACTTTGGAAAATACTGCTTCTCGCAGGTACCTGTCCGTAGTTCTCTCTGTGAACCCATTTCTTTCAACAGTTCAGTTTTGACAGAACTAAAAGGATCTAGCTGCTTATTCTCGGCATCCGTTCTGTTTATAAATTCAGGCGGAGGTTTACTGACACTACTTCTACTCGTTAAACATTGGTTTCGGTGTTAGCTGTGAGACGCTCTACTCTCTCTGTGTCTTATGTACACATTGTAATGAATATATTCAATATGTCAGTGTCTCTCCCACCCGCCACCCTCTCTCTCTCTCTCGTGTTCGTGCGTGCGTGCGTGCGTGCGTGCGTGCGTGCGTGCGTGCGTGCGTGCGTGCGTGCGTGTGTGTGTGTGTGTGTGTGTGTGTGTGTGTGTGTGTGTGTGTGTGTGTGTGTGTGTGTGTGTGTGTGTGCATGTGTGCGTGCATGAGTGCATGTGTATGTGTCCTATATTTTGTACAAACATCTCAGTAACAGCTGTAATAATGCAACTTTTTTTTTTCTTTTCTTTCAGCACGTTTTGAGAATCCTGTCCTCTGGCTATCGATCTGACGAATTATTCGTTCGTTTTCTTCTCGTTTGTCTCTTCTGTTCTAATATCCTGTCTAAAGACAAATTTGTCTCACTGCACAATAAAGTTTTCTGTATTCTGTATACGAGAGGTACAAATCGTCATCACAGACGCCGTTATTGAATTATCAACAGTGAAGCTTTCGAAAAGGAAGACACGAGCAAACTGCTGCGTCACTTCCACAAAGATTGCGTCACGAGCAACGATAAAGAAAAAACGCAATTATAATCATATCCGTCAGTTACACATAATGTACACATCAACAAGGGTTCAGGCATAACTAGGCGCAAGATGCATACACACACACACACACACACACACACACACACACACACACACACACACACACACACACACACACACACACACACACACACACACACACACACACACTACACACACACACACGAACACTACACTCACACACACACACACACACACACACACACACACACACACACACACACACACACACGCACGCACGCACGCACGCACGCACGCACGCACGCACGCACGCGCGCGCACGCACGCACGCACGCATGCACGCATGCACGCACGCACGCACACGCGCGCGCGCGCACACACACACACGAACAACATGCACACACACACACACACATACACACAAATGCGCGCGCGCACACACACACACACACACACACACACACACACACACACACACACACACACACACACACAGTCACTCAATAATATTGAGTGTCAAAAAACTTTTGCTATGCATGGGCTCGCCTGTCATTGTACACTTATTTCGTTGACGGCTGCAAAATGACGTCACGCCAGTTCGGCCTAGGCCAATTTTCTGTACCTTCTAATAGAAATAAATGTTCATTACTCATCTTTATTGCGAGATTTAAATAACAACAACAACAAACAAACAGATTATAGACTTGCTTCTCTGTCCTACGATACAAGCACCCAGAACAATCGGTTACGATGAGTGCACCATTTCTGATGACGCGTACAGGCTGGAAAACCTGAACGAACGATCATACAGTTTATTACTTAATTGACACTGTCACAGTCCCTAAAAGTATTATTCCCTTCTTGCTGTGCAATTTCAAATTTCTCAGCTACATCTTAGCCAGAGGGAAACAGTCATGAGCTAAGTGACATACGTGATTATTCCCTCACTGACGTAAAATCGAGGAAGGCCTGCATGGTCGGTGACGTTTATCCCCTATGTGACGTCATCCACAGACTGGCGTGACTTTGGTGAAGCAGTGGGTGGAGGAGGGGGGGGGGGGGGAATGCAAGGTCTGTGACGTTTATCCCTATGTGACGTCATTATCCACTCGCTGACGTGACCTTGATGAGCTGGGGGGGGGGGGGGGTGCACGGTCTGTGACGTTTATCCCCATGTGATGTCATTATCCACTGGCTGACGTGACGTTGATGAAGCAGGGGAGGGTGAAGGCGTTTGGCGAGGCGATGGCGGCGATAGCGGAGTAGGTGGCGAAGATGCCAGCGAAAGTGCCCACCAGCATGATCTCAATCAGAATCACCTTCTTCGTCAGCGGGATCTCGCTGCAAAGCAAATAAACTAAATGTATGTGTTTTCTACTCCTCTGCAAGACCCATACAGAAAGCCTATCTCAGAATATCAATTCAGAAACAGTTGCATCAGCCTAGGCGAGAAAGGCTCAGAGAGAATTACAGTAGTCCAGGCAAGAAAGGCTAAGAGAGAATTGCAGTAGTCCAGGCAAGAAAGGCTAAGAGAGAATTACAGTAGTCCAGGCAAGAAAGGCTAAGAGAGAACTTCTGTAGTCTAGGCGAGAAAAGCTAAGAGAGAATTACAGTAGTCCGGACGAGAAATGCTAAGAGAGAATTACAGTAGTCCGGACGAGAAAGGCTAAGAGAGAATTACAGTAGTCTAGGCGAGAAAGGCTAAGAGAGAATTGCAGTAGCCTAGGCGGGAAAAGCTAAGAGAGAATTACAGTAGTCCAGGCGAGAAAGGCTAAGAGATAATTACAGTAGCCTAGGCGAGAAAGGCTAAGAGAGAATTGCAGTAGCCTAGGTGAGAATTAAAGGCTTAGAGAGAACTGCAGTAGCCCAGACGAAAAATGCTAAGAGAGAATTGCAGTAGCCTATGTGAGAAAACTAAGAGAGAACTGCAGTAGCCCAGACGAAAAATGATAAGAGAGAATTGCAGTAGCCTAGGTGACAAAGGCTAGGACAGAACTGCAGTAGCCCAGACGCAAACTGCTAAGAGAGAATTGCAGTAGCCTAGGCGGGAAAAGCTAAGAGAGAATTACAGTAGTCCAGGCGAGAAAGGCTAAGAGATAATTACAGTAACCTAGGCGAGAAAGGCTAAGAGATAACTGCAGTAGCCTAAGCGGGAAAGGTTAAGAATGAATTGCAATTGCCTAGGCGAGAAAAACTAGCTAAGAGAGAATTGCAGCAGCTTAGGCGAGAAAGGACAAAGTAGACTCACATTTCTGGCCAGGGCCCCTTGCTGTAGGCCAGCTTGAAGTAGAAGACGGGTGGGGCGACGTAGGCCAGCAGGGTAGTGGAGGAACCGCCGATGAGAGAGAGGATGGCTCCGAAATGAGGGATGGTCTCTGCCGTGAACAGCACCAGCAGACTCACCACCGTCCGTAGGATCACCCGCTTGTAGTTAAACTCTGTGGACACAGCAACATGCACGTTCGTCACGTCTACATATACAACAAGGATCGCCTGCTTGTAGTTGAACTCTGTGGACACAGCAACATGCACGTTCGTCACGTCTACATATACAACAAGGATCGCCTGCTTGTAGTTGAACTCTGTTCACACAGCAACATGCACGTTCGTCACGTCTACATATACAACAAGGATCGCCTGCTTGTAGTTGAACTCTGTTCACACAGCAACATGCACGTTCGTCACGTCTACATATACAACAAGGATCGCCTGCTTGTAGTTGAACTCTGTGGACATAGCCACATGCTTGTCACGTGTACATTATATGCAACAAAGATCGCCTCCTTGTAGCTGAACTCTGTTCACACAGGAACATGCTTGTCACGTGTACATATACAACAAAGATCGCCTGCTTGTAGTTGAACTTTAAAAACATAGCCAAACTCTCGTCACTTGTACGTATACAACAAGAATCACTCACTTGTAGTTGAACTCTGTGCACACAACAACATGCGTGTCACGTGTACAGATACAACAAGAATCGCCTGCTTGTAGTTGAACTCTGTTCACCCAGCAACATGCACGTTCGTCATGTGTATGCAAGGATCACCTGTTTGTAGTTGAACTTTGAAGACACTTGTACATATACAACAAATAAAGAAGCACTTATATATATACATATACACACACAACAACCAAACAAGTAGTTGAAGCTTGTAGTTGAAGTTTGAGGACAGCCAAACGCTCGTCATTTGTACATATACAACAAAGATCACCCACTTGTAGTTAAAGTTTGAGGACAGAGAAAAACGCTTGTCACTTGAATGTACATAATTATACAACAAGGCTCATCCGCTTGCAGTTGAATTCAGCAGACACAGCAAAGCACCCGATCGTCACCTGTATGCCCAAGGTTAACCCGCTGGTATCTGAGCTCTGTGGACACAACAAAGCATCCGATCATCACCTGTATACCCAAGGTTAACCCGCTGGTAGCTGAGCTCTGTGGACACAGCAAAGCACCCGATCGTCACCTGTATACCCAAGGTTAACACGCTGGTAGCTGAGCTCTGTGGACACAGCTAAGCACCCGATCGTCACCTGTATACCCAAGGTTAACCCACTGGTAGCTGAGCTCTGTGGCCACAACAAAGCACCCGATCATCACCTGTATACCCAAGGTTAACCCGCTGGTATCTGAGCTCTGTGGACACAACAAAGCACCCGATCGTCACGTGCATACCCAAGGTTAACCCGCTGGAAGCTGCATGAGCTCTGGACACAAAGTACTCATGACATATTTATGCACACAAAGGGTTCATCCACTTGTAGGTGAACTCTGTGGACACAGCAAAGCGGACGGTGGTGAGCCTGCAGGTGCTGTCCACGGCAGAGACCATCCCTCACTTCGGAGCCATCCTCTCTCTCATCGGCGGTTCCTCCACCACCCTGCTGGCCTACGTCGCCCCACCCGTCTTCTACTTCAAGTTGGCCTACAGCAAGGGGCCCTGGGCCAGAAATGTGAGTCTGGGTGGGGTTGGAGGGTGGGAGGTGAACGGTTGTGACATATACCTCTGTACTTGTCTACATCTGTCCGGGACGTATGTTTCACTCTTGATCGACCCCCACTCTTTCCAAACCATCCAGTTGAATGGTTGTGACATACCTCTGTACTTGTCTACATCTCTCCTGACCAGAGGAGGAGGAAGAAGAGGAGGAGGAGGAGAAGGAAGAGAAGGAAGAGGAGGAGGAAGAAGAGGAGGGGAGGAGGAGGAAGAGAAGGGAGAGGAGGAGAAGGAAAAGAGGGAAGAGAAGGAGGAAGAGAAGGAAGAGGCGGAGGAAGAAGAGGATGAGGAGGAAGAGAAGGAAGATGAGGACGAAGAAGAGGAGGAGTAGGGGAGAAGCAAGAGAAGGAAGAGGAGGAGGAAGAAGAGGAGGAGGAGGAAGAACAGAAGGAAGAGGAGGAGGAAGAGGAGAAGGAGGAATGAGACACCCACCAGTGGGAAAACGCAGGACCTCCTCCAGCTCCTGGCAGAGAGGGTTGATGACGATGATGAAGCTGCAGAAGAGGTGGAGGGTGATGAGGCACTGGATGACCGTCAGCGCCGGGCCGTGGGACACGGCCTCCAGCACGTTGTCCTGCAGCTTGTTGCCGTACACAAAGTAGCCGCCCGCCGCCACCGGGAAGTACAGCAACACCACCACTGCGCACACAGCGGGGGGAAGGGGGGTGGGGGGCGTTGTTCAGAGTGAGGAGGGGTGTCGAAATAATCAGATTCTAGCCCGCCTGTCTTCCCAGATTCAGCACATACCCAGGTTAGCCAGGCTACCTACCCAGCGAAACGGCAACGCAAGTGCACTGGTGGCCCAGCCTACATACCCAATACTAACCAAAATGATTTGCATAGCGCCCCATCTTCCACACAAAGTGGTACCGCAGAGCACGTACACATACGCCTGCACACACACACACACACACACACACACACACACACACACACACACACACACACACACACACGCACACACACGCACACGCACACACACGCACACGCACACACACGCACACACACACACACACACACACACACACACACACACACACACACACACACACACACACACACACAGATAAGCCATCTTAGGCCACCCTACCTAGCCAGATAAGCCAGCCTAAAACACGTATTTATACCTACCCAGAAAAGCCAGCCTGAGCTAACCTACCTACTCAAACAATTCAGCCTAAACCAACCTACAACCCAGATAAGCCATCCTAAACCAACCTACCTACTCAAACAATTCAGCCTAAACCAACCTACAACCCAGATAAGCCATCCTAAACCGACCTACCTACCCAAATAAGCCATCCTAACCTAACCTACCTACTCAAACAATTCAGCCTAAACCAACCTACCTACCCGGATAAGCCATCCTAAACCAACCTACCTACCCAAATAAGCCATCCTAAACCAACCCACCTACCCAAATCAGCCATACTAAGCCAACCTACCTACCCAAATAAGCCATCCTAAGCCAACCTACCTACCAAGATAATTAAGCCATCCTAAGCCATCCTACCTACCCAGATAAGCCAGTATGCAGGAGGCTCCAAAGCGCTGCGGTTGCTTCATATCGTTCTGGAAGGTGGGGAAGGTCGGGTGTCCGCCGAAGGCGAAGCAGATGGTGCCGAAAGCCGCGGCGAAAGAGAGCGGGTCCACCTTGTTGTGGATGACCGTCACGTCCTTCTTGTTCGAGTCCAGCCCCATCAGCACCACGAGGATGATGCAGGCGACGCTGGTGGCCACCGTAGCGCTCATAGCCACCCATCTGCAACGAGGTCATGGTCGTGACTTAGTAATTAGCTACATACCTTAACCCCTTCACTGCTACAGCCTGTCAAATTTCCGGGTTGAAAAGTTCACGTATACACGCCTGCAAACAGTGTATTTGATGGTCCTATAACAAACCTGCTTCAAGTACTGTTCATTGTGGCAGAAATCCTTTCACGTGCTCAGGCAAAGGGGGAGGAAAGCCTGAAAGATTTTAAATTTGGCACTTTTATTGTGGGTTTTTTTGAGTGACAGGGCGGCAAACATGGCAGTGAAAGGGTTAACAACGCTGGGAAAACATGCGGGACTCTTTGAGGTGGTCAGGATGCGTTCAGTACACATGATTATAGATGGTCTGAATATATATACACACTCAGAAAACTTCATATATTTATACGTATGCATAAAACGTGAAATTTGCTAATTAGGAATTAGCATACAAGGGAGTCGATTAGCGCTCGAGATACGTAACACAAGTACAACAACAATGATCTGAGTCGCCTGCGGTAACTCTCACCTGGCATGCGTGTAAATACAAGGTTCGTAAACTCCACCAGAGGTACACCCTCTTGTTTTAAATTAGGAATTAGTTTATGAATTAGGAAAAAATTTAGGATTATATTTATTACACATTAGGGAAATGGCTGCTATTTAATCAACACATTTTACCTGTTTTATGAATAAGGTTAATTGGCTGCCTATTTCGCGAATTAAGCAATTTCAAGATCCAAACACATAAATGGTTAAGCAACAGCAACAACAACAACAACAACAACAACAACAACAACAACAACAACAACAACAACAACAACAACAACAACAAACGCTATTTGTTGGGACAAAAACACAGTCAGAAAATTTGTTTGGGGTAATCCACTTTGTCAGGCTACAAAACGACAGTTAAACAACAGTAAAACGGTGAAAACGATGAAAAAGAAGATGAAAAGCTAAATCACCTATCTGTCTTTGGTTGAGCTGTGTTGTTTTCCTGTCCAGATCTTGGAAGAGTGTTTGGATCTTGTTTCAGAACGCTAGCAGTCATTCTTGTTTCAGATTGTTTTTAAAGCAATTTCCAGTTTTAGGCATCAAAAAGGTGCCCTACAGAGGGCAAACGTAAGTAAGTAAACGTGGTGCTTAACGTCCACAGAAACCGTACGGCTTATTAGGGACGGGGAGAAGGGGGGAAGTGGGTACGGAGGTGGGGGAGAGGGAGATTACATACATATCGCTACACTGTCACCACCAGAATGACTTCTGCATTAAGGTGGGCAGCGATGAGAGCCATTTTATTGTTTCATTAATTGCGAGGGACAAAGTCACAAGACAGTGTCCACAAACCACAACTTTTGAAGAGAAAGGAGAGCCGAAGCGGATTCGAACCGAGGTCCCTCCGCTTACCAGCCTAACGCCTTACCGCTAGGCCAAACCGGCTCACTAGGGCAACCGTTCGTCTGGTTGCTGATTTATAGGCGTTATCTTCGTTATTTCCCCGGCTTCGAGTCTCCGCTGACAACTCTACAATGGCTCCAGTGGCTGCCTGGTTCAATGCGGAAGTAACCAGGTGATGACCGGGAGCATCAGGTACTCCCTTCACCCCATCCCCCACCCTCCACCTCCACCCCAAATCAGGTTTTACCAACAGCCTGACCAGATCCTTTACAGATCGCCTACAAGCTGACCAGATTGTCAACAGCACGCTGACCGGATAGTAAACAGCCTTAATGGATCGTCAGAAAACTGACCAGAACAAGATCACATCGTAAACAATGTGGCCAGATCATGACCAGTTCGTTAATAATCGGACCAAATCATCAACAACCAGGGCAGATCATGACAGATTGTCAGCAACCTGACCAGATCATGACCAGACGGTCAACAATCTGACCATATCATCAACGACCTAGCCAGATCTCTATCAGATCGTCAACAATCTGACCTGATCATCAACAACCTGATCACATCTCGGCCAGATGGTCAACAATCTGACCAGATCGTCAAAAACCTGGCCAGATCACGACCAAATCGTCAACAACCTGGCCAGATCACGACAGATCGTCAACAACTTGGCCAAACCATGACCAACAACCTGATCGGACCATGGCCAGACGGTCAATAACCTGACCAGACCATGGCCAGACGGTCAATAACCTGACCAGTCCATGACCAGGTCGTCAACAATCTGACCAGACGGTCAGTAACGTGACCAGACCATGACCAGAGCGCCAAAATTCGGACCAGACGGTCAACAACCTGACCAGACCATGACCAGATCACCAACAACCTGACGAGATTCAGTGGCTAACAGCGAGTGCATGGATACTGACTTGAAGTCCTTGGGCGTGGCAGCCCAGCAGCAGGGAATGAGGACAGCGGCGACGATCATCAGCCAGTAGCAGAAGGAGATGTCGAAGGCGTTGTTGTCCTTGAAGACGCTGTGCATGTTCTGCGAGGCCAGGAGCAAGAAGACGCAAGCCACACCGAACAGCGTGAAGTCGATGGACACCGAAATCACCATTCTGAGGACCCATAAACGTGGACAAGACGGGAATGATTCTCTTCACACCAAGACATATTCAGAAAAACCCAAAATTACCTTCTTCTATTCAGCTGAAAGGTTGTGACATACCTCTTTACTTGTCTACATCTGTCCGGAACGTATGTGTCTATCTTGATCGAACCATCTCTTTCCAGCAACTTGTACGTATCACGTACATGTCAGGGTTGCTATCTCGAGCTCCGTCCAGTCAGTTCTGCCCGTCACTATCTCACCCATGATGTTCTCAAAACTCTCATTCATTTCTCGCTGGGTGCCCCCAAATCTGATTTGTAAACTTCCGAAAGTTCAAAATAATGCTGCTCGCCTTATTAGTCGTTCTGCCAGGTCTTACTACATAGCTCCGATCCAGCTATTGGTTTCGTGTGTGCGTGCGTGCGTGCGTGCGTGCGTGTGTGTGTGTGTGCGCGCGTGCGTGCGTGCGTGCGTGCGTGCGTGCGTGCGTGCGTGCGTGCGTGCGTGTGTGTGTGTGTGTGTGTGTGTGTGTGTGTGTGTGTGTGTGTGTGTGTGTGTGTGTGTGTGTGTGTGTGTGTGTGTGTGTGTGTGTGTGTGTGTGTTGGATGTGATGAGAAATATGTTAAATGAAGTCACAGGGAAAAATTTACCTACCAGTGACTCCCTTGTCAACACAGGGAAGGACAAACTTACAAACAACGCAATTGTTCAATATTTACGTATTAAAAACGCACCTAGCAACAACTCCGTTGTCAATATACCAAAGTGGGATGTACATAACTATACCAGTCAGTGCTAAAAGGTAAGAACATATCTATCAATAACTCCACTGTCAACAGTCACTTTGGCTGTTCTTACGAATAGCTCCACTGTCAACAGTCACTTTGGCTGTTCTGACGAATAGCTCCATTGTCAGCAGTCAGTTTGGCTGTTCTGACGAATAACTCCATTGACAACAGTCACTTTGGATGTTCTGACTCCATTGTCAACAGTCACAGATTTAAAAAGAAGAAGAAGAAAGAAAACCGACCAAGACGTCATGCAGCTAGTCACATTGGCACAATGGCATATATGCCGGCCTTTGGTCATCAAAGGTAGATACTGAAGGAACTGCCGACACAACCCTATGTCATCATACGCAGATAATGACGTACCTGCCGACACTACCACAGGTCAACAAAGGGTAGATACAGCGTACCTGCAGACACGGCCGTAGGTTAACAATGGTAGATAACAGCTTACCTGTCAACACTACCATCGGTCAACAAAGGTAGATAACAGCGTACCTGTCGGCACTACCATCGGTCAACAAAGGTAGATAACAGCGTACCTGCCGACTCGGCCATAGGCCATAGGTCAACATAGCTAGATAACAACGTACCTGCCGACACGTTCGTAGGTCAACA
>OY757544.1:26249037-26257687 GCA_963584105.1 Alviniconcha strummeri
TACCCAGAGTTCAGGAGCTGTGTGAAAGTCGAGATGTTTGTCATGGGCTTTCCGTCCTAATGAGCCTTACGGTTTCTGTGGACGTAAAGCAACATTGAACCGTGCTTCGGCATTGGTCACAGTTTGTCCCTAATATGGCAACCGACATCCGAGGACATGAAGCTCCACATCATCATCATGATTTCATACGATATGAAGCGTCAACCTCAGAAGGGACAAAACTCCTCTTTTTTGTTTTGTTTCGGTGCACAGTGCTTTCCCTTCGCTAGTTCATGTTCGTCCGGTTTTCCGAAAAAGAGAAATCAACACCTTTACTCGTGTACTGAGCAGAACAGTTTAAAATATAACGACGAAAATATAACACTACTTACAGTTTGTCCCTAGTATGTCAACCCGGCATCCGAGGACATGAAACCCCACATCATCATCATTATAACACTACCCACACCATTTTCGTGGAAACAGCTGCACAAACATGCACTTATCAGTTAAAAATTCTTGGAGAAAAGTGAGCCGGTTTGGCCTAGCGGTAAGGCGTTAGGCTGGTAAGCGGAAGGACCTCGGTTCGATACCGCTTCGGCTCTCCTTTCTCTTCAAAAAGGTTGTGGTTTGTGGACACTGTCTTGTGACTTTGTCCATCACTTCCTACTGAAACATTAAAATGACTCTCATCGCTGCCCATCTTAATGCAGCAATCATTCTGGCGGTGACAGTGTAGCGACAGGTATATAATCTCCCTCTCCCCCACCTCCATACCCCCTTCCCCCCTTCTCCCCGTCACTAATAAGCCGTACAGTTTCTGTGGACGTTAAGCACCATGTTTTTCTTGGAGAAAAGTGCCAGCAATGAGAAAGACATGGATAGAAAATGACTGACAAATGTTGCTATAGGTATGTTATGCCTGGAGAGGATATTTTGTTATCTGTGTCTCTTTGTGTCAGCAAGATTGATGAAAAAGTAGAATGGATCTGGAAATATTGTCATTTTAGCTCAGGCAGAAACAAACTATGATTGTTTCTGGTAATATAACACAAACACCAACATCAAGTCTACTACTACTACTACTACTACTACTACTACTACTACTACTACTACTGCCACCACCACCACCACCACCACCACCACTACCTACACCACCACCATCACCACCACTACCACCACCACTACAACTACTACTACTACAAAGGCAGCTTAAAAACAGGCAGGATGATGGTGGTGGTGTTTTTCTCCAGGTGGGGTGTGTTTGTGCAGACATAAGTTATGCAGGAAAGATGTAAAAGGAGTGCTGTGGAGCGACCAAATTTAGTTCTATGGTTCATCCCGTGCTAGTTTATTTTTTATTTTTTAGAAGGAGAACACGTTCTGAGTCGGTGGTGTGTGTGTGTGTGTGTGTGTGTGTGTGTGTGTGTGTGTGTGTGTGTGTGTGTGTGTGTGTGTGTGTGTGTGTGTATGTGTGTGTGTGTGTGTGTGTGTGTGTGTGTGTGTGTGTGTGTGTGTGTGCGTGTGCGTGTGCGTGTGTGTGTGTGTGTGCGTGTGCGTGTGCGTTTGTGTTTGTGTGTGATTTGACAACAAATCGATCAGTCAGTATGTCTTTATTGCCCCGTATCATATAACAGCTACCGTTGTAGTAGTAGTAATGATGATGATGATGATGATGATAATAATAATAACAATTTGTAAAGGGCCTACCCGGCGGTTGAATGCGCTGAGCACACATAATGTTCATCGAGAATGAGAATGTTATCCATAATCTAACAAACGCTAACACACAATGTACACATCAACAAGGGTTCAAGTATAACTATGTGCAAGATGCACCCATCCACCTACAGACATCCCCACCCCACTCCACCCCACCCCACACCACACCAACCACCCACACCCACAGACACCCCCACCCCACACCACACCAACCACCCACACCCACAGACACCCCCACCCCACCCCACACCACACCAACCACCCACACCCAAAGACACCCCCACCCCACACCACACCAACCACACACACCCACAGACACCCCCACCCCACCCCACCCCACACCAACCACCCACACCCACAGACACCCCCACCCCACCCCACACCAACCACCCACACCCACAGACACCCCCACCCCACCCCACACCAACCACCCACACCCACAGACACCCCCACCCCACCCCACACCACACCAACCACCCACACCCACAGACACCCCCACCCCACACCACACCAACCACCCACACCCACAGACACCCCCACCCCACACCACACCACCCACCCCCACCCACAGACACCCCCACCCACACCACACCACACCACACCAACCACCCACACCCACAGACCCCCCCACCCACACCACACCAACCACCCACACCCACAGACACCCACACCCCACACCACACCAACCACCCACACCCACAGACATCCCCACCCACACCACACCACACCAACCACCCACACCCACAGACACCCCCACCCACACCACACCACACCAACCACCCACACCCACAGACACCCCCACACCACACCACACCACCCAACCACACCCACAGACACCCACACATCACACCACACCAACCACCCACACCCACAGACACCCCCACACCACACCACACCAACCACCCACACCCACAGACACCCACACCCCACACCACACCAACCACCCACACCCACAGACATCCCCACCCCACTCCACTCCACCCCACCCCACACCACACCAACCACCCACACCCACAGACATCCCCACCCCACTCCATCCCACCCCACACCACACCAACCACCCACACCCACAGACACCACCGCCCACACACACACACACACACACCCACACCCACACACACACACACACATCACATCCGTTGCAACAACAACAACAAAGAGAGTAAGAGAAAGAAAGAGTAGAGGTGTCGAGGTGAAGCAGAGATAACATGCGCATGGGCGCATAGGTAACAGCGTGAACTGAATTGAATTGAACTCGAGTAAACTAGCAATGGTCAAAAATAAAGCATAATGACCTAAGCTAACAGACGAATGGCTAGAGTCAGAACCGTTATTCGGTCCAAGCCTAATTTGCCCTCTACGGGATGTTTTAAGAAGCAGATTTACTCTACGGGATATTTTAAGAAAAATTAGATTACGGAATATTTTAAGAAGAAGCGCAAGCAGATTTACTCTACAGGATATTTTAAGAAGAAGCAGATTTACTCTACAGGATATTTTAAGAAGAAGCAGATTTACTCTACGGGATATCTGAAGAAAAAGCAGATTTACTCCACGGGATATTTTAAGAAGCAGATTTATAGTCTCAGTCTACAACTCGGCTCGCGTCTGCAAACTTTCACTCCGCTGTAATTATGATAATCCATTACTGTCCGTGACACATATTCATATTAGCAAAGACGGATATATAACACAGGGTAGGAACACTCAACATCATATAACAATAATTACTAATCGGTTACGAGAAAATACCAGAATCTGAAACAGAACGAGGCCAAGAGTGCCAGTGCAGAATCAACAAACAAGGGAGTTAACTGGCACTCGAAAGGCGTCACACAGAAACAACGAAGACCTGAGTCGCCTGCGGTAACTCTCACCTCTCAGTCACGCGAGTGAATACAAGGTGTATAGATTCCACCACAGGTACTCCCTCACACGATGATGTAAGCCTACTTTTTGTGGAGTTTATACACCTTGTATTTACTCGCATGCCAGGTGAGAGTTACCCGGTAGGCGCTTCAGGTCTTTTTCGTTGTGTTTGAGTGACGCTAATCGTCTTTCGAGCGCTAATTAACTCCCTTGTTTGTTAGTAGGTAAGTAAGTAAGTAAACATGGTGCTTAACGTCCACAGAAACCATAAGGCTTATTAGGGACGGGGAGAAGGGGGAGAAGGGGGGAAATGGGGTAGTGAGGTGGGGGAAGAGGGAGATTATATACCTATCGCTACACTGTCACCACCAGAATGATTCCTGCATTAAGACGGGCAGCGATGAGAGCCATTTTAATGTTTCAGTAGGAAGTGATGGACAAAGTCACAAGACAGTGTCCACAAACCACAACCTTTTTGAAGAGAGAGGAGAGCCGCGCCGAAGCGGTATCGAACCGAGGTCCTTCCGCTTACCAGCCTGAAGCCTTACCGCTAGGCCAAACCGGCTCACACCCTTGTTTGTTAAGAAAATACCACTCTATAAACGTCCGGTGACAGCTCCAAAAATTCGTAATCCAACCCATGTAGCAAACGTTTCCAGATCTAACAGATGGCGACACAAGAAGGAATGTTTTTGTTTCTTTCTTCAGAACAATCCGTTTCTCGAGTGCCTGTGCTTAGATTATTCCGTTCATATTAGGGTCAAGCACGATAACCGCGAAGTCGATATTGTCCCAATTTCTGCAGATACCTGCGACAATTGGCCGCATGTGATATCATTATGCATGTTGTGGTGGTGGTGGAGGTGGTGGAGTCACGGGTACTACGCAGGTAGGGCCGTACGACAGTTTCAGTTTTAAAAATTGACAAACCTTGCGTGACATTGATGAACCAAAAAGAAATCGCATTTAGTTCAGGTATCTGAGTGGAACTTTACGCGTACGCGAGCGTGTGTGTCTGTGTGTGTATGGCGAGTTGTGTGTGTGTGTATGGCGAGGTGTGTGTGTGTGTGTGTGTGTGTGTGTGTGTGTGTGTGTGTGTGTGTGTGTGTGTGTGTGTGTGTGTGTGTGTGTGTGTGTGTGTGTGTATGTGTGTGTGTGTGTGTGTGTGTGTGTGTGTATCCCCTTACAACTAAAGACAATACGACTAAGAAAATACAAGTAGATCAAAAGCAGAGCTCTTTATATTACAATTTACAGAAAGAATGGAACTTTTAACGATAAAGAAGACTAAGAATAATAATGGGTATTCAGAGCGCCTAACCCGTACAGGCCCTAAGCGCTTACATGTTCTTTAAATGCACACGATTTCAAGATCCAGTGCATACAACACACACAGACACAAGAGACTGAGACTAGGCCATCTGGCGAAGAAGAAAACAAAACAAACAACGACAAACTGAGACAAAACAATCTAGAGAAGAAGAAAAAAAGATGAAACAATCTGGAGAAGAAGAAAACAAAACAAATAACAACACTGTGAGTCCAGACAATCAGGAGAAGAAGAAAACAAAACAAACAACAACAAAACTGAGACGAGACAATCTGGAGTAGAAGAAAACGAGACAATCTGGAGAAGAACAAAACAAAACAGACAACGACAAACTCAGACGAAACAATCTGGAGAAGAAGAAAACAAAACAAACAACAAACTGAGACGAAACAATCTGGAGTAGAAGAAAACGAGACAATCTGGAGAAGAAGAAAACAAAACAAACAACAAACTGAGATGAGACAATCTGGAGAAGAAGAAAACAAAACAAACAACAAACAACAACAGAGATGAGACAATCTGGAGAAGAACACAAAACAAACAACGACAAACTCAAACAAAACAATCTGGAGAAGAAGAAAACAAAACAAACAACAACACACTCAGACGAAACAATCTGGAGAAGAAGAAAACAAAACAAACAAACAACACACTCAGACGAAACAATCTAGAGAAGAAGAAAACAAAACAAACAACAACAAACTCAGACGAAACAATCTGGAGAAGAAGAAAACAAAACAAACAACAAACTGAGACGAAACAATCTGGAGTAGAAAAAAATGAGACAACTTGGGTAAGAAGAAAACAAAACAAACAACAAACAACAACAGAGATGAGACAATCTGGAGAAGAACAAAACAAAACAAACAACGTCAAACTGAGACGAAACAATCTGGAGAAGAAAAAAACTGAGACGGAACAATCTGGACAAGAAGAAAACAAAACAAACAACAACAATCTGACACCAGGCAATCAGGAGAAGAAGAAAACAAAACAAACAACAAACATACTGAGACGAGACAATCTGGAGTAGAAGAAAACGAGACAATCTGGAGTAGAAGAAAACGAGACAATCTGGAGTAGAAGAAAACGAGACAATCTGGAGTAGAAGAAAACGAGACAATCTGGAGAAGAACAAAACAAACCAAACAACAACAAACTGAGACGAAACAATCTGGAGAAGAAGAAAACAAAACAAACAACAAACAAACAAAAACGACCTCGCTCCGAGCACGAACGGGTGGCCGAGCCGTTATCACAGACGACCAACGATCGGGATTCTGAGGTGGTGATCAACAGCTCCCAGTGATATCTCTGCCATCAATCTTAAACTTTAAGAGACTTGCCCAGACTGAGACGCAGTAAAAGGAGTCATGTGAACTCTTTAACGATCTTGAGAGCCGGCTGTTTGATCACGATGGATGGACGCAACAGACAGTGGCTTTTACGACGTCTGGATGTCACTGTCTGCTGACAGGCAGCTCTGTAGCAATATCCCACAGTGCAAGACAAGCCCGCCGCAGTATATGTGGGTGCTTCCGGGACGAGTTACATTTACACGTACGGTTTCCGTCACTAATTATCACAGAAACGTCGTTGGGAGCCTACATGTGTGAGGAACAAACAGTCCCCTTAATCGAGTTTATGTTCTAAACGGTGACGAAACTAAAAATTCGCATGCGTCGAACGCAGATAAAACTATCACTCCGGCGAAAACGCCTTTAAAGGCGTAGACTCGCGTTTCTGCGTGTAAGCAGCCTAAACGGCGTAAGGAAAATGGCGGCTCTGATGCTGTCGTTATCGACAGAGGTTTCTAATAATGACAAAACGAATACTTGAACGGACCGACGACACCTCACATACCATCGAAAAACCGCAAATTACTGAGACAGTTTGGCTTCACGCATCAAGACACAGCCTGCTCAACACAAACGGCAAAGAACATTTCGAATGGGAATGGGTCATTGGTCTTTGAACTTGAAACTGACAAGACTGCTGTCATTCGGTGTCCAATCAGCTTCAGTTTTCGATGTCACGCGCACAGCATTGTTGGTAAAACAAGCGATTTTCCAGATCTAAAAATACACAAACAAATAGCTATTTTCGAGACTATTGACGATTCGTTCATGTGGATGGACATCTGGGCTCTTTAGCAAGTCGAAATTGGGGGCTACACGCCTTTAACTTTATTTGCTCATCATGCATTGGGCCCTGTACTTTGAGCTACAGTTTTGAAGTGCACATTCCTTGAGAGTGAGTGTTCTATCCCCGCTCCACAGCGCGACAAAACTTGACCAGAGAGAGCTGTAAGTCCACCACTTGCGTATTCACAAAATGCGCTATCACAGACTACAGTCACTCTCTGAGAATCACATGCAACAAAAGCGCAGTGAGTCTGTTCGAGAGCATAGACTAGCGCTATAAAGAAGCGATTAACAACAGCAGCAACGTCCGCTTTGAGAAAACGACTGTAATTATTACCTCACACGTCCGGTGGAACGCTGTTGGCAAAGTAAGTGCAATGAAGCGTTTTGATTATGTCCGCCACAAACAGGAAGTGCCTAAAGTTCACTCGCATTGTTAGAAACTGGATGTGTGTGCGTGCGTGCGTGCGTGCGTGCGTGCGTGCGTGCGTGCGTGCGTGCGTGCGTGTGTGTGTGTGTGTGTGTGTGTTAGCAACTGGATTTTAAACGTCTAGTTAACCGCACAGGTTCGTGACAGGTTCGTGACTCCACGGCAGCACATAGGTAAGTACGTGACGCTTTAATCCAACATGAGGCTATGGAGAGAAACATTTTCAGCACAAACTCAGGGAATCGCGGACCACTTTCTGTCAGTATTTGTACTAAATGGAAGCAGACAGAAACGCTGAGTTAACTTCAACGTTCACATAAAACAGTGTCAGTAAGTAGCTTGGTGTGTTACGCCCATTCCACCATTGCGGTTTTATCGGGGCGAGTTTAAAAAAATAATAATTAATGAACAAATAGAACGTTTAAACGGAAGATTTCAATAACTAAAAACTAAAACACGCTACGCTCTCTCCGTTACGCATATTACACAATATACCAACTGTATATTTAAAAAGAAAAAGAAAAGAAAAAACAAGAAAACAAAAGGGGTAAAAAAGGAAAAAAGATCCATGCCCCTGCTGTTTGGGTATAATGTCTTGCACAAAGCCATCAGTTAGTTGTACGGTTTAAAAACCTGTTTTGCACAAAGCCATCAGTTAGTTGTACGGTTTAAAAACCTATCCTGTAAGGACCACGCTGTTTCAGCAATACAACTGATTTTTTTATTTTATTAATTCTCTCTCTCTCTCTCTCTCTCTCTCTCTCTCTCTCTCTCTCTCTCTCTCTCTCTCTCTCTCTCTCTCTCTCTCTCTCTCTCTCTCTCTCTCTCTCTCTCTCTCTCTCTCTCTCTCTCTCTCTTATTTTTTTGATTACGTTTCGAAATCTTTGATTAGACACCAGTCCATTGTGATTTTCTGTCAGACGTTCATTAAAAGGAAAGTAATAGGGTTTCCCCAAGCTAACTTCAAACGGAGCTCTATTTCTTTTTTCCAATTTGGTGATGAAATTGATTTGCTCGAACAATTGGCAGCGGATCCGGTCAATCAAGCACATTTCATTCTGATTTTCAGAACTATATTGTCAGGATCTCTTCAAATTTGCCATTAAACTGGTGCAGTTCGACACTCATTGATCTCAACGCAAGGTCAGGACGACCTAATACTTTCAGAAGTCACAT
>OY757544.1:26257887-26271965 GCA_963584105.1 Alviniconcha strummeri
AGAGCACAGACACACAAAATGTATGGGCTGCCTGAAGCAGCACAACACAGGTTGGAGCAGCACATGGACAGATATATATATATATTATCTATGATCATGGTTTCACGTAACACCTAAGAGAGACAACATATGAAGCGTAAGATGCTTTTTAAACACTGAAGGACTGACTGGAAGCCTCAATTTGCTGGGCAAAGAGTTCCAGAGAACAGGACCAGAATAAACCAGGCTGGACTTGAATAAATCTATCCTTGGTATTGGCACATTTAGCTTTCTTGATGAATTCCTCGAACTTTGATTAATAAATAATTTTGTTGATAGATACATCGGTGCCCTACCCGATAAAATTTTGTGCACAAAACGCCCTTTGTTACTCATTAACCTAGAAGATAGCGGGAGAATTTGAGCCGCTTTATAGTCTTTATCGGTAAGGCTAGTTCGTTTTAGAAGAACAATTTTGATTGCTCGCCTGTGTAGTGACTTCAAGGGTTTTTTCAAGGAGTCACTTGCTGAGTCCCAAAGAGTTGAAGCATAATCTATACCTGACTGAATGTGTGCTTGGAAAAACGTTTTTCTGGCATGAAAGTTAAGAAAATGCTTAATTTTTGCTGATTGGTAGACTTTTTTAGCAGTAGTTTTGCACAGGTCACGAATGCCCTCTCTCTCTCTCTCTCTCTCTCTCTCTCTCTCTCTCTCTCTCTCTCTCTCTCTCTCTCTCTCTCTCTCTCTCTCTCTCTCTCTCTCTCCTCTCTCTCTCTCTCTCTCTCTCGGACTGAGCCTGAATAAAACCGGGGGTACCGTGCCGGTCTAGCTAAACTAGTCTGTTCGGAAAAAAAGAAAAAGAAGTCAAGACAGCCGCTTCTAGTGAGCTATTTTTTTGCTCCAACTTTTTTTTTCAAAAATATCTTTAAATAGTATCTGATTCTTTTCCTGTAAAATCAGTTTCCGGGCTGAAACTGAAACTGATGCAGGCACAGGCCTGCAAACAACATATTTTCCAGTTCTATGACACATCTTCTTTGGCGATGCTATGCGTTTTGATAGAAACCTTACTAGATAATATTCAAGGAGATACCGGTCCGCGGAAATCCCGTTTTGGATGATTCTGATGATACTTGTGACCTAAAATGGCGTATAAAATTCAGTAACTAAACTCCCAGGAAATTCCGATCGCCTCAGTCCTTGGATATTACCACCCTACTAATGAAAAAGAAAAGAAAAAAAAAAAAAAAAAAAAAAAAAAAAGGAAAAAAAAGGATGAAGGATTCCAAATTTGGCACTTTTATTGGTCTTTTTCAAGCAACATCATGGTATGCCACAGTTACTCAGCCGGGGTAGAAAAAGAAAACTGCCGATATCGCTGACACTCAGTGTCAGTCAGTGACTGAAACGGCAACGGCCGCTGTGGGCGTCACACGAAGTCACACCGCCTCAAACCACCAGTAAAGTTCCAGATTACCGAATGAATTACAGTAAAGTTCCAGATTACCGGATCATCATTATCATCGTGGGTTGTTGTTGTTCTTTTGAATGATAAATTCGTCTTTTCAAGATTTCGATTAAGTATTACAGCATAATTGGGTGACCATACCTAGTTAGGGTAAGTAACTCCACCTATTACTCAAATTGCTTTCAAGTACTCTCCCTTATGTTTCGTCTGCAGGGATGACTTGCAACTGACATTGTAAGTGTATTTGTTTTCGTCGTTTTGCTGTTAGTCTTCGTACAATTACCCTCAGCGTTGCACACATCTGTTTGCTTATAACATTGCAACTATTTGTCGTCTGCATTTAAACCATTAGGATCAATAACTGAATAAACCATTCATTTGTCCAGGGCTCAACGAAACATTCTGTTCAAGAGTTTTATGTTACTGTACTATAAATTTAATTATACAACAGGTCGTATAGTGACTTCTGTTAGTCTAAGGATCTGCGACCTACTTTTGGTCGTGCAGTGACCTCTGCTAGTCTAAGGATCTACAACCAACTTTTGGTCCTGCAGTGACCTCTGTTAGTCGAAGGATAGATAGGTAGATCTATCCTACAATCTACTTCAGTCTGGTCGTGTAGTGACCTCGGTTAGTGTTATTAGTGTGTTTATATAATATAATTATAATATTAACAACCAGAATATTTTACATCTCTAGCTAGCTAGGTTGTTTGTTGTGTGTGTGTGTGTGTGTGTGTGTGTGTGTGTGTGTGTGTGTGTGTGTGTGTGTGTGTGTGAGAGAGAGAGAGAGAGAGAGAGAGAGAGAGAGAGAGAGAGAGAGAGAGAGAGAGAGAGAGAGAGAGAGGTTTGGGGGGTGGGAGGAGGGGGGGAGGTTGCAGTCGGCTGTCTTGGAGTTGGAGTCTGGCAGTGCCACAGATTTTAGTGGTAAACATCAGTATAATTCACTGTAAAGCTGATATATATAATTGCCCTTATGTTGCTGCATAATTTTGCATGTGTATCACAGACAACCACCTTAATTGCATCAGAATGTTCCATTCAGACTGCATTCAAAAACACCCTGCTGTCTGTTACTATTGAATTTTTCTCTTATAATTTTTTTCTCTTATAATTTTTCTTCTTATAATAGTAATTTAATAAGACCTATCAAAGACCTAATTTAAGTAGACCTATCAAATACGCTCAAGTCGCTGCTGGAAAACTTTCAGTACTGGACCACCTTTGTTTTCACCACTACTAGTACTGCAGATTTTATATTCATGTATGTATACTGTGTAATTGTAGTTTAATTGTGGTATATATTATGCACATGTATTTGAACAAGTGCGTTGAGCTCGCTCAGCGGGGAATAGCGCTATAGAAAATTTATGTATTATTATTATTTATTTACTGATAATGATGCAGCCTGCAATTCACGTTTGGTTGTTAAGTACAGCTGTTAATGCTCTGGATGTACTTACTGGTGCTGACTGACCCATTGTACCATCTTGTTGTGTCCAAAATAGGTGAAGTCACTGTTGCTGACCTGGGGCAGATAGTACATTGAAGATCCCCACCAGTCACCCATCACCATGGTGACATACTGTGTCAGGCGATGCCTCATGTTTGCAAGAAATGTTCTTCTTGCTGGCACCTCAAGTGGACTGCGACGACTGTCTTCACATTCACAGGTGCAGAGTACCTGCATGACCCCGGAGATCACAGGAGCATTTCACCTGAACAGGCGTGGTGTGGTTCGCATTGCTGGCCGGGATACTGTTGATTTGCTTCAGGGACTTATTACCAGCGATGTAACAGAGATGAACAATGTGGGTCATGGTGTCCGTGCTCAGTATTCCATGATGCTGAATGTTCAGGTGGGTGCTTTACTGGTGTTGCTGAGTGTACAGGTGGATGCTTATGGTATAATAATTATTGCCATTACTTGAGACTGAGCGTAGAGGTGGGTATTTATGCTGTACAGCATCGCCATTAGCTGTGACTGAGTGTACAGGTAGGTGTTTATGTTGTACATGTATAGCACTGCCATTACCTATGACATTGAGTGTACAGGTGGGTGTTTAAAGCTGTACATAGCCCTGCCATTATCTGTGACATTGAGTGTACAGGTGGGTGTTTATGCTGTACAGCATTACCATTACCTGTGAGGCTGAGCATACAGGTAGATGTTTGTTCTGTACACAACATTGAAATTACCTGTGGGTGTTTATGCTGTACAGCTGTACATAGCACTGCCATTATCTGTGACACTGAGTGTACAGGTGGGTGTTTATGCTGTACAGCATTACCATTACCTGTGAGGCTGAGCATACAGGTGGATGTTTATTCTGTACACAGCATTGAAATTACCTGTGACGCTGAGCATACAGGTGAGTGTTTATGCTGTACATAGCATTGCCATTACCTGTAATGTTGAGTGTACAGATGGGTGTTTATGCTGTACATCAATACTGATAGCTGTAACACTGAGTGTACATTTGGTCATTTGTGCTGTACAGCATTAACATTAGCTGCGATGCTGAGCATACAGGAGAGTGTTTATGCTGTACACAGCATTGCCATTACCTGTGATACTGAGTGTACATGTGGATGTTCATGCTATACAGCATCAACATTAGCTGTGATGCTGAGCATAGAGGTGGGTGTTTATGCTGTACAGCATTCCCATTACCTATGACTCTGAGCATACAGGTGGGTGTTTATGCTGTACCGCATTGCCATTACCTGTAAAGCTGAGCATACAGGTGGGCATTTGTGCTGTACATAGCATTGCATTCACCTGTGACAGTGAGCATTACCTGTGATGTTGAGTGTACAAAGAAGAAAAGAAAAAAAGAAAAAAAGAAGAAAAAAAGATATGGCATACAAGGCATACCACCACAAACATATATTTATTTACAGCAGACCTATGAAAGTAAGAGATAACAATAATTTTTTAAGCACATGTATGCACGCACACACACACACACACACACACACATGCACGCACACACTTAGACACGGATTGCATGCATGCACACGCACACATGCATGCATGCATGCACACACACACACACGCATGCACGCACGCACACACATGCACACACACACTCACTCACTTATACACACGCATGCACGCACACACATGCACACACACACTCACTCACTTATACACACACACGCACACACACACACACACACACACACACACACACACACACACACACACACACACACACACACACACACACACACATTTTCACAAAAAAGAACAAGAACAAATTAATGTGAGCTTTTCCGCAAATGACCAGCCCATATGTATGGTTGCAGGGTCGTGTTCTTTATGACCTGATTCTGTACAACAACTCCAAGATTGCGGATGATGTCTGCTTCTTGGTTGAGTGTGACTCCTCGCTGAAAGATGATTTCATAAAAGCTGTCAAACGATACAGGATACGTAAAAAAGTAAGTATAATTTTGACTAACTTCCTACTTAGTGATGATGATGACAAGTGCAACTCTTTGCTGTTGAAGCTGTTGAGAAATATAGGATATAATGTAAAGTTTTGTAGTTGTTAAGTTCATAGCCTACTAATAAGTGATGCTGCTGCTGGTGATACAGAGCTACACTCGCCTGAGAAGTGTACAAAAGCTTTTGGGTGAAGCAGGACCCAGACCTCTTTACCTGTATGATCTGGGCATGTTTTTTATACGCTTAAATTTCCAGCATATGAAAAAAAAAGGGAAAAAAATACAACCATGAATATTTTGGGACATGTTTTGTGGTTTGTTTGTTTTGCAGTCAGGAATATGCTTAGTTCTGGGTTTTCAGTGGCACATGTGTAATTGTAAGTCTCACGACCTCTCGCTGTCATAATGTTGGTTTCTGTATTGTGCATTGTGTAGCCTGGGCACTGAATCCTGTGGTAATTCAAATCAAGGCTTGTATTTCCACTGCAAATACAAGCATTTGTCATTTTTTCTGAATGCTGTGTTGAAATTATCTTCAAATGATTTTCACTGAGAACAAAATGAAACTGAAAAGAACTGATGGAGAAAGTGCCAAAGCAGTGAGGGTACAAGTGTTCCTGTTGAGATACAAATCTGAGTCTGGCATGGCGAAGTCTTCTGTTTCCAGATCTGCATACTGCCAGTATTGCTGCTTCTGTCTGATCAGTGGCTAAAAATCGAAAATACTCTAGCTTTTCTAAAAATAAGGCTTGTGTGTGTGTGTGTGTGTGTGTGTGTGTGTGAGTGCGTGCGTGCGTGCATGCGTGCGTGCGTGCGTGCGTGCGTGTGTGTGTACTCTTATACATGTGTATTTGAGTGTAAACAGGTCTGAGGACCCAAACCCACCAGCCCATCAGACAAGTCATAATCTTACCTTCTGTGTGGTGATTTCCCTGACTTGTCAAAGGTTGTTGAACACAGGAGAAATCCAAGTGGGGTCATCTGCAGCGAAATGCTGTCACTTTTTAACTTGGTTACCACTGTGGGACCAAACCTGAATCTAACATGGAAAGGCTTTTTTGTGCTATGAAGAAAATTCTTTGTGTGGGGCTAAGCTTGCAAAGTGTATGTAGGTCAGCTGTGTATTTCAGCGGGCGGTCAGTGCACTGACCACAGAAAACCTGAAAACCAAAACATAAAAACAAGTCAGGTCAGTGGTAATTCCTTTGGGCTAGTGGATTTTGATATAAATTTACTAGCCTGGCAAGATAATAATAATAATAATAATGATGGAAATTTGTAAAATGCCTACCCTGCGACTCAAATCCCTGAACAAGCATAATGTACATTGAGATGGAAAATTTATCAACAATAAAAAATAAAAAAATAAAAATATATATATAGAGAGAAAAACTAACAAAAATGTTCCACTTCTATAGGTCTGTGATGACTGTCAAGTTTTAACATGTATGTGCTGCTGTCCTTGTGCTCAGCATGCATGTTCAAGACACATTTTGGACAACCACTAGGCTTAAAAATATACATATAAGAAAAACCAGATGTGGAGAGAGAGAGTGATGAATGAATGCCAGAAAAGGACCAGTGTTCACTTCAGTTGACAGTCTAGCAGTAAGCAGCGGACTGAAAAGAGACTGTGTGTTCTCAGACATTTTTGGCAAGCTGTGGCAGAATGGGCGATTTTTTATTTTATTTTAAAGATTGTCTTGCTTGGTGGTGCTGCCGCCAAGCAGGTTTGAGGCTTTAACAGGGCCCAAGCCAGCTGCAGATTATCTCCCCTACACGGGCAGGGCATTATTGCATGGGCAGTGCAAATGCTCAAGCCAGTAAAGTTACTCACTTGGTCAGGGTTTGTGTTAACCAGCAATTTCCGGTATTTTACTGGTTAAGATCAGTATATATATATATGTATATGCTGGAAAAAAACAGCAATTGGTCAGATTTACTGGCTGTTATTGTGTTTGACTGGTTCTGAAAAAACAAAAACAAATCAGAGCGAGAGAGAGAGAGAGAGAGAGAGAGAGAGAGAGAGAGAGAGAGAGAGAGAGAGAGAGAGAGAGGGAGAGAGAGCATGTGGCATGTTGTGTGTGTGTGTGTGTGTGTGTGTGTGTAACTGGGTGTGTAACTGGGTGTGTTTGTGTGTGTTCTAGACGGGAAAGGGAGCAGGGTGTAAAACTTGCTAGAAGAGCTCTAGATAGTAGTATAGACAACTGTGCATCTGACCAGTTACAGTTGTTGTCTGATCGGTTTCTGTGAACCCCTCTCACCCCCTTACAGATCTATGGTATGCTGGTTTTGAAACATTGTCTAGCATGATCAGTGCTTGGTTTTCTCAGCAACTTGACCACAAGTATTCATTCACCTGGCAGGTAGACATCAGCGACGTGAGCGATGAGTACACTGTGTGGGCTATCACCAGTGACCGTGACCCCATGGAACCAGTTACTGACCAGGGTCAGGATGGAATGGATGAGGAGGCAGCAGGGAAAGTTGGAGCAGTGGACATCCCTAATGCCATCTGCTGTGTGCCAGACCCTAGAGTTCCACTCTTCGGTCAGCGGGTCCTCTTTCATAGAGGAGACGGTGTGTTTTGCTGCATCATGGTTACTTTTTCATGCACACTCTATGGACACACAGTTTTGTGTCTGCATGTAGTGAGGAATGTCTTTTGCACCATCTGTTGTCTGAGTTCATTGATAGTTAAAAGAGAGGGCGAGAGAGAGGGAACTTGAACTCAAACTCGAACACTTTATTTTACAAGGATTGTAGTTTAGGTTCAGTCAAAAATCTAACAACTAGTCCTTGCTAAGCTACTGATGAATAGATATCAAATTACAGGCATTATTTATAGGCATGAATGAGTGAGTGAAATGTTATACATGAGAATTTCCACACAAAACATAGTGTGCTCACAGCGCCAGATGAACACATGCCATTCATCATTCAGTTACATATTATGAGCATACAATGAGCATATTATGAGCAAATGAAGCAGCAGAACAGAGAGAGAGAGAGAGAGAGAGAGAGAGAGAGAGAGAGAGAGAGAGAGAGAGAGAGAGAGAGAAACTGAGAAGCCATTGGTCTGGGTTATGTGTATCTCTGCCTGTATCTCTCTCCCTTCCTCCCCCCTCCCTCACTCACATTCTCTCCTTCTCTTTCTCCCTTTTTCTGCCATTTCTGTGCTCCTTCTTTTGCTCATGCTTTGTGCAGGGATTTCTCTATTTTTTTTGTGTAGTCATTTAAAAAAAAGAAGATTATTTCATTATTACATCTGAGAGTATGGATCTGATGTGGGAAATGCATGTTTAGAGGGTAGTTTCAAGCTGAAGTATACAAAAACAACAACAACAAAAACAACACAAAATGTACATTATGGGAGCTGAAGGCGTGTAAAAAAGACAACAGATGGCAGGAAATGAGCTTGCTATCCTGCATTCCCATAGACTGGCTGAAATAGTCAGGTTGTCAAAAGGTCACCTCCCACAATTTGTACACCTTGTTTTTATATACCCCCATACCAAAGTTAGGGAGGTATGATGGAATCGCCATGTCCATCTGTCCTCCTCTCTGTCTGTCTGTGTGTCTAGCTTTGTTCAGACGATATCTTCTGAACTGCTCAACTTTTGTAACCAAACTTGGTATTGCGATGCATGATAGTTGCCAGTTTGTCATGCAGAAACAACAACGAAAAACAACACTTGTTTTCTGTGTCAGATAAAGGGAGAATTCTCACAATCTGAAACAGAATGAGGCCCAGAGTGCTCGTGCAGAATCAACACACAAGGGAGTTAATTAGTGCTCAAAAGATGTCACACAAACATAACAACAAAGACCTGAGTTGCCTATAGGCTGTACCTCTGCTGGAGTTTATGTACCTTGTATAAATTTACACGTATGTCAGGTGAGAGTTACTATAAGTGACTCAGGTCTGTGTAGTTGTGTTTGTGTGACATCTTTTGAGTGCTAACTAATTCCCTTGTGTGTTGAGATAAAAGGAAGTTATCTTTTTCTTGGCGGTTGTATCCACCAGTACCTCTCCAAGAGACAGCTTATCTCTAAACAAGTCTAACAGTAATGATTGGTTGTGATGGATTTGTAGAAACGTCATTAGGTCCTGAAGAGGAGAAGCAAAGAGGTCCTTCAAAGAGGTTAGAGTCCATGACTTTCATCTCCCAAAACAGGCATGAAATCTGTGTAAACAGAACTCTGTGTAAATACAGTGTAAATGGAACTCTGTGTAAACAGAACTCTGCATAAACAGAACTCTGCGTAAACTCTGTGTAAACAGAACTCTCTGTAAACTGAACTCTGTGTAAACAGAACACCCTTTGTTTCCTTCCCTCCAGAGACACTGGTGAGCAAGAGTGGGGATGGTGAGCAGTACGACTCACTGCGCTACAGATGGGGCATTCCTGAGGGTCCCGTCGACCTGCCACCGGGCAACTGTCTGCCGCTGGAGAGCAACTTGACCATCATGAATGGGGGTAAGGGACTGGCTACTGACCATCATGAATGGGGGTAAGGGACTGGCTACTGACCATCATGAATGGGGGTAAGGGACTGGCTACTGACCATCATGAATGGGGGTAAGGGACTGGCTACTGATTGTCATGAATGGGGGTAAGGGACTGCATGCTACTGACCATCATGAATGGGGGTAAGGGACTGGCTACTGACCATCATGAATGGGGGTAAGGGACTGGCTACTGACCATCATGAATAGGGGTAAGGGACTGGCTACTGACCATCATGAATGGGGGTAAGGGACTGGTTACTGATTGTCATGAATTGGGGTGAGGGACTGGCTAATGTACACCAAATCCATTGGTTCTGTAACATGTGCTCATTGACTGTTCTTTGAAATTGGATGTTTTGGCAGCTCCATTAAGTTAGTGTGGAAGTCAGCTTACATTTAATGACTGTTCTCTCTCTCTTTCTCTCTCTCTCTCTCTCTCTCTCTCTCTCTCTCTCTCTCTCTCTCCAGGATGCTTCATATGTATATATATATTGCAGGGAGCTTGCTTTAATGACTGGCTGATATAATGTTGCAGTCAGCTTTTTGAAAGGATGCTACATTGGCCAGGAATTGACAGCTCGCACACATCACACTGGTGTCATCAGGAAGCGGTTACTTCCCATTGTGTTGGACAGGTCAGAGCTGTGGACAGAGTTAGTCATGTGGACAGTGAAAGGGAAGGCCCTGGGACAGTTATTTATAGCTCATTGTCATGGAAAATCAACCAACAAGGGAGTTAATATAATAATAAGGAATTTATAGAGGGCTTTCGGAGACTCATAGCTCTTTACAACTTAAAAACATGCAGTGTGCAAATACCATACAAATCAAAGCAAACAAAACCTAAAAAAATTGGGAAAGACCATAACACAAACACAACAAAGAAGACCAGAGTCACTTACCATAACTCTCACGTGGCATGCGAATAAATACAAGGGACGTAAATTCCACCAGAGGGACGTTGATCTGCATCATTTTCATTGTCATGGAGTCAGTTTAATGTGTGATGGACAAGTCCTCTTGAACATCTGTGTATAATTTTGATCTCTTCTAGGGGTGATGCTCAGGGCTGAGGAGTATTGTGGCATCAAAAGAGAAAGTGCTTACCACTAGTTTTTAATATAATGAAACAGAAGCAGTGGGAAAACGGATGATTGTAGTGCACAGGTAAACTGAAGGGATCCTAAGTGAGCTTACCACTAGTTTTTAAAACACAGAGGCAGGGGGAAAATGGGTTATCGTAATGCATAGATAAACTGAAGGGATCCAAAGTGAGCTTACCACTAGTTTTTAAAACACAGAAGTAGGGGGGAAATGGATCATTGTAATGCATAGGCAAACTGAAGGGATCCCAAGTGAGGATGCAAGTTAGTATGAAAGTACAAGTTGGGAAATGTGAGGTTTACTGTATGCATTGAATGAGTCTTTTAAGTAGCTTTTATTTGACAGTAATTTTATGCCGGATCCCTTGATGTGATTGCTACTTGTCTGTAAATTGCATAGTTTTTGTTTTGTTTTTGGTGTGTGTGTGTGTGTGTGTGTGTGTGTGTGTGTGTGTGTGTGTGTGTGTGTGTGTGTGTGTGTGTGTGTGTGTGTGTGTGTGTGTGTGTGTGTGTGTGTGTGTGTGCGTGTTTGTGTTAGAGTTTAATGTTACATAATGTACTGACAAGAAGTGCATAATTTTAGCATGGACAATAAACAATCTTATTTTATCTTACATGGTTACTGTGATTGTTGAGACATGCAGAATTGCTATCGGGCACTACTCCTCCGCATAGATACTCTAAAAGAGCATACATAAATTATGTTCAAAGAGGTAATAGATGTAATTGTTGAAAGATATGTGTGTACCATATCAAAGTGACCATGTTTGTTTTAACCTGTTGCATTCAATGTACCATATCAAAGTGACCATGTGATTTTTAACCTGTTGCAGCCAATGAACCATATCAAAGTGACCAAGTCATTTTTAACCTGTTGCAGCCAGCCACCCTTGATAGACCATGACGCACCCATCGTAACGGACAAGGGGAAGGCAGCGGGGAAGTTGCGGGGAGCAGTGGGAAAACGTGGTCTGGGTCTCATGCGACTGGAGCATCACGACAAGGCGTTGTCAGTGTGTGCCAAAGATGGGCAGACGGTCACCCTCTCGTCCTACAGACCGGGATGGTGGCCAGAGGAACTGCGCCAGTAGCTCATGACTCTCACCACGAATTCGCAAAGGGAGTTAATAACACTTGGTGACATCGTGTGTACAACAAGCAGGCGTGGGCATTATCCGAGTTTGCATGACGTTCAGCCATCAGTCATCTGAGGGACAGGCATGATGCGTGTTGTGTAACAAAGGTGTGGGATGTTCCTTTTTTTAATTTTAATTCTGCACCATCTGTCTGGAATAGTCTCCCCTTCAAAGTTAGGTCATCAAACCCACTCACAGCTTTCAGATCATCTTTGAAATCTCACCTCTTCAAGCTATCTGATTTACTCTGTGTGTGTGTGCGTGTGTGTGTGTGTGTGTGTGTGTGTGTGTGTGTGTGTGTGTGTGTGTGTGTGAGAGAGAGAGAGAGAGAGAGAGAGAGAGAGAGACAGAAGTTTGTTTTGACTGTGTTTTGGTTCTTTGCTTTGTAATGGGCTGTGTTCCAGTTTGGAGAACCAGCACATCAAAGAGTAGATTATGATTATCATAAAGCAGTGTTACATTTTTGCTTCATAGTCTGTGAATGAAAAACCCTCTCTGTGACTGCTCAGCTATGGAAAGCAGCAGCTCACTGCCAAATCAGGGTACATTAAAACGACTGGTGAGTTTAGTAACACTTTGTGTGACACATTAAAAAAAGAAAAGAAACAGACCCCCAAAAATTGTCTCTTGAAGATTCCTTATCAGAGCTTTAAGAGTGAACAGTCTGTTTTTAGCTATTTTAAAACCAGATTTTCTTTGGATAATTTGTGCTCTCCCCATTTCCTCAATTTCCTGTTGACCTATCTATGCGTGAAATGGTACTGTCACTGACAGTGTCAACATATCCAATCAAGATCATGATCAAGAAGTATTAGCAAATGCATTGTACAATGAGATATTCCAGACGGTGTAGATTTGCAGCTGGTTTTCAGACTTGTCTGGGGAAGCATGTCCCTGGACCTCCTAAACATTTGGACAGTTTCTTTGCCTGAATGAGGGACGCAACATCGGAGGCCTGAACCTTCCATGGGAACTCTCTGCTGGCAGGTGGGACACTCTGAGTAGACAATGACCACCACAGTCACATCCTCGTAAAGGATGCTTCATAGTGACATGGGTACTTACACATTGACATGCATAATTGGTCAGTGACCATGACCCCGAGGAACCTGTGACTGACCAGGGTCAGGACGAAAAGGAGGAGAAGGCAGCTGGAAGGCTGGAGCAAGACGCACTCTACGTGTTGAACTGGGCATTAGGGGTATTCACCTTTGGAGACAAACTGGTAACTGTTCCTAAGGAATTCCAGCTGCTGCCTAGCCTACTGTGGAGAGTTCAGACTGCCAGTCACCATAGTGCTTCATATCATCAGGAAATCACTAGTATTATTTTGTGGAAACACTGAAGCATGTTTGTTTGTTTTTAAGTTTTTGTTGTTGTTTTTGTTTTTTAAAGGTGTGTTTTTATGTAGTGCTATTCTCTGCTTCTGAGCAGACTGCAGCTTTACACAACACGGTTTTGAATACCAAAATGTAGATACCCCACTGTCAGTTACGCGGCTGTTGCCATGTACAGCTGCTGCCCTCTCCTTACTGCCACGCACCAGTTTACAGTGTTAGTCAAAGCCACACACCATTTGTGTTTAGCTTTAACCTGCCACCTCCACTTTTGGCAGAATGACCAGGACCTTGTCAGTGCTGCTGTTGTAACAGTGGGTGGAACAGAGGCTGAAATAAGAGTTGGCACAGAAAGTTCACACACACACACACACACACACACACACACACACACACACACACACACACACACACACACACACAGAGGCAAGCGCGCGCGCGCGCACACACACACACACACACACACACACACACACACACACACACACACACACACACACACACACACACACACACACACACACACACACAGAGTTGATGAGTTTCTCAGTCCAGCAACATCTCTCTCTCTCACGCGCACACACACACACACACACACACACACACACACACACACACACACACACACACACACACACACACACACACACACACACACACACACACAGAGTTGATGAGTTTCTCAGTCCAGCAACAATAGCATGTGTGTGCACACTCACACTTACATGCACATACACACACACACACACACACACACACACACACACACACACACACACACACACACACTCTCTCTCTCTCTCTCTCTCTCTCTCTCTCTCTCTCACACAATCTCTCTCTCTCTCCATTACACACACACACACACAGAAGAACATTATTTTGATCACGAATCCAGCTGTCAACCATGACTGTGCTACCCCTGACCCCAGCATTTGTAGTTGTGTTGTGCAATAACAGCGTTTGGTTGAGTGTCCACAGAAACCGTAGACTTTTTAGGGACGGGAGCCCAGGACGTCCACCTCGACTTTCACACAGCTCCTGAACTCTGCAATAACTGCAGGTGGAGTGGACATTATCATACTGGATTGCT
>OY757544.1:26277165-26304665 GCA_963584105.1 Alviniconcha strummeri
TATTTCCAGGCTGCCTGACGGCGTGTTCGACGGGCTGAGCAATCTGACCCATCTGGATCTGAACCGTAACCAGCTGTCTGTCATAAAAGAGTCCACTTTCAATGCCAGCACGCGGAGCAGGTTGACATTTCTGGACTTGAGTGGAAAACCCTTTCGACTGTTCGTGCAGTCCTCCTGTGGTTTCAAGGTTGGTTCATCTCCGACTCGCATCTGTTTTCCCGCTCTTGGACGGAGTACGGCTGCAAGAACCTGCCAGGAACTGACGTGGCGTCGTTTCTTCGTGAACCGACAGGCCTGCCTGCTGTCCCGTGCAGCCAGTATCTTCCTGGTGGTCAGCGTCGCCATGGTGATGCTGACGCTGACTCTGGTGTCCGTGCTCTACCGTTACCGCTGGCACATCCGCCTCTTGTTCTACGAGGCCGTCCGAGGCCGTGGTGACGTCAGACGCAGACGTCAGAGGGATGAACCCTTCGATTATGACGTGTTCGTCTCCTACGCCGTCGAGGACTGCGACTGGGTTCTTCAACGCCTGAGGCCTGAGCTGGAGGGACGGCTGGGGCTCCGGCTGTGTCTCCACCAGCGAGATTTCATCGCCGGCAAGAACATCGTGGACAACATCGAGGACTGCGTGCAGTCCAGCAGGAAGGTGCTGATGGTCTTCTCCATCAGCTTCGCGCGCAGCCAGTGGTGTCAGTTCGAGCTGGCGCTGTGTCTGCACCACGTGATGGACAACGACGACGCTCTGCTCATCGTCTCCCTGAATGACATGGCTCCACGGGACTTGACGTCCGCAATGATGGCGGTGTACAAGACCACCACCTTCTTCCAATGGGAAGCGGGGTCAGAGGTGCAGGGACTCGTTCTGGGACGTCTCCGCATAGCTCTGAGCGAACTTGTGCCTTAACTTTTTCTCAACACGTTGCGGTCATAGTCGCAACGGCTGCTGTATCCTATCATTGGCGGGAGCTGCCACAAGTATCATTTTTGTCGAGACAAAACAAACATGTATTTGTCGTGACAAACATAATTTTGTCGAGACAAAACAAACATGTATTTGTCGTGACAAACATAATTTTGTCGAGACAAACACGTATTTTGTCGCGACAAAACACGTCTTTTGCCGCAACAAAAGTATTGTGTCGCCACAAAAGCGACACGTGTTTCGCTACGACAAACACAATTTTATCGCGACAAAAGTTTCGTCGTGTCAAGCATACTTTTGTCGCGACAAAAGACGTGTTTTTGTCGCGACAAACACGTGTTTGTATATGTTTGTCGTGACAAAATTTTGTCGGGGGCAAAAATAATACTTATGGCAGCTCCCGCCAATGATAGTATCCCTGAGTGTGTTCGAGCTACTGTCTCCATCAGAGCGTGCAGCAAGCTACCGTCTCCCTTGGCAGCCTGTAGCGAGCCGCCTCGCGACGCGTCAGCGGGTGCCGACGTGCAGGTAGCGACTGTTTCTCGCGACGGTGTTCTAAATTAACTGACACTGCAATTTCCCCGCGTACAGGCAAACAAATCACACCCGCACGAAGGGGTATCCCTCCTGCGTCATCTAACGTCGTTTTACAAGTCTGTAACGTGGTTTTTAGATTGTTATCCGAAAATAAACCCCAGATTTTGTCTTCCTGCTCTCGGAAACGCGCGGAACTCGCTCTTCGGTGTGTGGCGAACGGCGGACTTTCAATAACTTTCAAGGTCTAAAATTGATCCTGCAGCCTGGTTCAGACAACGAATTAGAAGTCGATCACTATGAACGTAGCAATAAAGTTGTAGAAGATGAGGATTTTGCAGAAGATGGGCCCAGAATCGATGGCAGTCCGAGTATGAGAGTGATAAAGACAGCGAAGTGAACGACGAATCTGGCGCCAATGATGGTGGTGGAAGAAAAGTGTTTTGTTTACATTTTTCAAAGCTCCCAAAAGACAAGTAAACAACGCTGCTGACAAACAGGAAAACGTCAGTAGCAGTGAGGAAACCCTAATCTTTTATTGGCACCAAACGTCATGTTTATATACTACTTCTACCTTTTATGGCGATTGTTTGGAAAACGGGTGATTTTGGCTGAATTTAGGTGTTCCCAGGCTATAGTGCAGTGTACATCTATGCGGACTAGTAGATGTGTTGAATGAGTTAATTAATGACACGACAAAGGGTGGGATTCCTCGTCTGGACATGATAAGGATGATGATGATGATGATGTGTGTGATGCTGCTGCTGCTGCTGCTGCTGATGATGATGATTGTGTGTGTGTGTGTGTGTGTGTGTGTGTGATTTCTCGTCTGGACATGGTGATGTGGTTCCTCGTCTTGAAATGATCATGTACGTGATTCCTTGTCCGGGCATGATCACGTGAGTGATTTCTCATCTGGATAGGACTGAGGGAGATCATCACATTACGGTTCCATGTCTGGACATGATGACGTGCGTGATTTTTCGTCTGGACATGATAACCCGATTTCTCCTCTGGATATAATGTGCCTTACTTCTCTCCTTGAGATGGTGATATGCGTGATTTTTGTCTGCGCGTGATAACGTGATTTCTCCTCTGGATATAATGTGCATTATTTCCGGCTGAGCATGATCTTGTGTGTGATTTCTCACCTGGACATGTTAATAATTATGCATAATTTCACCTGGACGTGAGAATGTGCGCGATTTTACCTGGACATGACAGTATGCGTAATTTTCACCTGGGCATGATAATGTGCGTTATTTTCACCTGGACATGATAATATCGTCATTTTCACCTGGGCATGATAATGTGTGTTATTTTCACCTGGACATGATATTATGCGTAATTTTCACCTGGGCATGATAAAGTGCGTTATTTTCACCTGGACATGATAATGTCCTTTTTATCTCTCCCCACGTGGATATGATGATGTGCGTTATTTCTCACCTTGGTATGATAATGAGCGTTTTTTTTCTCACCTGGACATAATCTTGTGCGTGATTTCTCACCTGGACATGATCATAAGCGTAATTTTCACCTGGACATGATAATGTGCGTTGTTTTCACCTGGATATGATAGTGTGTGTTATTTCTCACCTGGACATGATCATGCGCATTATTTCTCGCCTGGACATGACTCTGTGCGTTATTGTTCACTTGGACATGATAATATGCGTAATTTTCACCTGGGCATGATAATGTGCGTTATTTTCACCTGGACATGATAATATGCATAATTTTCACCTGGACATGATAATGTGCGTAATTTTCATTGGGACATGATAATGTGCGTTATTTTCATCTGGGCATGATCATGTGCGTTATTTTCACTTGGACATGGTTATGTGCGTTATTTTCACCTGGACAGGATAATATGCCTAATTTTCACCTGGACATGGTAATGTGCGTTAATTTCACCCGGACAGGATAATATGCGTTATTTTTACCTAGACATGATAATGTGCATTGTTTTTCACCTGGATATGATATGTGATAATGTGCCATATTTCTCGCCTGGACATGACCTTGTACCTTATTTCTCACCTGGACATAATGATGTACGTGTGTGCCCCCCCCCCCCCGTCCCCCCCCCCGCACTTTGGGAAACGGATCCACGAAAGAACTGTAGCTGTTACCCCCCCCCCCCCACACACACACACACCACCCCCGCACACACAAACACGCACACGCACACCACCTACGTAATTTACGGACAATGCATGTAGATTTGAGAGCGGATCGGAAGAAAAAAAAGAAAACTGTTTTTAATGGTGACTTCAACAAATTTAACCAATTTGCTGGTGCATATTTTATAAATGTTCCATGTACATAAGCTCGGTGAATTTAACTGTTAGTACAGTTTTCAGTCGAGTCCAGCAGGAGATCGCCTGTGCTATGAAGTTTTACACAAACACACCCCTCCTCCCCACCCCACCCACCCTCCAGCCCCACAGTCTTCATGAATGCATCAAATAATTCTAAGATTTACACACTGATGGCGAGCAACAGATTGAACTCTGACACTGCACATTGCGATCTCTTCTGCAGCGATTTTGGCTCAGTTCAGTTCTGTTCAAGGTGGTATTTACCCATAAGCGCTCCACTCCATCCCTCAGAAGTTTCCCCAACGTCAGATTTGGAACTGTTCCAATGTTCGTGTGATTGACGATGGCCCTCTCCCTCATCTAGCGCTTCCTCTTTCGCGCGTTTGGATGTAATATAGTTTCCCTAACGTCGGCTTTGGAACTGTTCCAATGTTCGTGTGATTGACGATGGCCCTCTCCCGTCCTTTTAAGGAAGATCATCTAGAGCTTCCTCTTTCGCGCATTTGGATGTAATATATTTTCTGTTCAGTGAAGCTTCTGGAATCAGGGTGGCCTGTTCTGTTGTGCACTTCTTAAACCGATTCTTGGATACGTTTACATTGTCTTTTGTTTTCTATTCGTGTGTGGCACCCACATTTTCCTTTACATGGAATAAAGAACAACTGACTTGACTTGATGTTCAGAGAATTCATGTTTTGAGAAAGATTGTTCCTCTAGCCAGATGAATCAGCGTCAGTGTGCATAATCATGTTCTTTACATACTGGTTCGTTTGTCTGTAACAGTCGCCTTTGAAAACAGACCAGGAATTACACGTGAATACTAACAGTAGCAATTCAAAACACAAAAGACCCATCAAGCCAGTTTATTGTTAAACAGAAAATGGAACTGTTCAGCGCAGTAACTGAAAAGGAATTTTTCATTTCTTCCTTTTCCAAAAAGCACATGAAAAACATTATGGCAGCTTTCATTTGAACAGGAACCTTCTCGCAACTTCCAACAACAACAACAAAGAAAAACAGCTAAATCAATAAACAAGCAAAGGAACAAACAAACACATCAAAAACACACAACACTTAGACACAGTCACAGTCACAGACACAGACACAGTCAAATGGGGTTGAGAGAACTTTTGCAGATTTTTACAGCATTCAATAAGACAGCAATTAGACTAGTGACTCGACACCATAAGCATAGATAAAAAAATAAAAAATAAAAAAAAGGTGGTGTTGGTGGGGGGGGGGGGGGGGGGGGGGGTGGACGCTTAAAGAAATCTGTATAGTTTGAATCAGCGCACAAGGGAGTTAATTAGCGCTCGAAAAACGTGATACAAACACAACAAAAAGATCTGAGTCGCCTATGGTAAGTCTCACTTGGCATGCGTGTAAATACAAGCTATATAAACTCCAGCAGAGGTACATCATCAAAAGTACATCCTCCTCCTCTGTATAGTTTGACAAGATACAAGAATCACTGAAATTGAATCAAAACCACAAAGGAGTTTATCACAACAAAATATTCAAGTGTACAGATCGATAACCTGGACCAGATTAGCTCCAAAAACGGCTTCAGTCTGGAACTACAGACTAAAAAAGTGAATTTATCCTAGTGCCTCCATTTACGTGTGAAAATATCCGTAAAACTGAGCATCACAACTAATTATTCAGCCAATGAGAACCTAAAAACAACACAAACTCTGGTTAGCCTACATTGACTGTCAACAGATTTTAACATTCGGATCAGCCAATCAGAACCTAAAAACAACACAAATCTTAGTTTTAACTTGGAAGTGATTGGTTATCAGAGCTGTCAATCACCTCGGCAGCTTCAGCCAATCAGAACATTAAAAACATAAACATAGACCTTAGTTTCAACCGGGAAGTAACTGGAAATCAGAGCTGTCAATCACCTCGGCAGCTTCAGCCAATCAGAACCTTAAAAACATAAACATAAACCTTAGTTTCAACCGGGAAGTGATTGGAAATCAGAGCTGTCAATCAACTCGGCAGCTTCAGCCAATCAGAGCCTTAAAAACAATGCAAACGTTAGTTTTAACAAGAAATTCATAGTTCTGGCCTGCCAATAACTTTAGTTAATCCTAGTAACTTCAGCCAATCAGAGCCTTAAAAGCAACGGAAATCTCAACGACGAAGACACAATCAGAGCCTTAAAAGCAACGGAAACCTCAACGACGAAGACACAATCAACGGAAACCTCAAGACAAAGACACAATCAGACCCTTAAAAGCAACGGAAACCTCAACGACGAAGACACAATCAGCAGTTCTTGACGCCACACTGCAGAACCCAGTACCAGAAGCTCTCATTCCTGCCGAGAACCATACGAGACTGGAATAACCTGCCCCAGGAAGTCACTGAGGCCAAGACCTTCGACACATTTGTGTCAAGGGCCTCCAGACTGCAGTAATCCAAAAAAAAAACCATTTTTAATTTTGTTTCGCTGTTGATCCTTCATAAAGTGTCAAAATAATCAACATGATGATTGCGGTCGCTTCACAGGAAGAAGAAGAAGAAGAAGAACCTTAGTTTCAGCAGGAAATGGATAGATCTGACCTGCCAATATCCCAAGCAGCTTCAAATAAGAACCTTAAAAACAAGGCCAACGCAGCCCCCGTGTGCAATTGCATGCAGCAACGTCTGTTCGCGCGTTAAAAATCTCATTCCATTGTTTGGACGCACCCCAATACTGAACACACCGTTAGGAATTGGTAGCGCTGCTCCTGCGGCTGCTGTGCCTTATCAGTTAATGACAAAACGTGCCTTGGTGACAAAACGTGCAGCAGCAAGCCCCACGGAGGAAAGGAACATGGATAATGAGTGCTCCCGGATGCAAAAGAGCAAACAGTGCACGACGAAAACGACGGTATTTCATATCGATGTCAATGTCCACTTGTGTAGCGCAGTTTACCACCATGTACATAGCAACATGCTTTTAACACCTAAGGCGTGGACTACGTGCTGTTATTTTCCTCACGCTGTAATCGATACTGTGTGACATTCAGACCCGGAAGAAAGACGCCGATGACATCAACACCGTGAGTGGTGAATAAAGAGGACCCGACGAGAGCATTCACCTCTTTACCATGACAGTTTAACTGCCGTGATCAGCCCGCACACATTCACACACACACACACACACACACACACACACACACACACACACACACACACACACACACACATACACGCACGCACGCACGCACGCTCGCACTGACAGATGCACGCACGCACACTCACACGAACTCACACGGTCACGCACACACACACACACACACACACACACACACACACGGACTGACACATGCGCGCGCGCACACTCACACACACACACACACACACACACACACACACACACACACACTGACACGCATTCACACACACACACACACACACACACACACACACACACACACACACACACACACACACACACGCACGCACGCTCGCACTGACAGATGCACGCACGCACACTCACACGAACTCACACGGTCACGCACACACACACACGCACACACACACACACACACGGACTGACACATGCGCGCGCGCACACTCACACACACACACACACACACACACACACACACACACACACACACACACACACACACACACACACACTGACACGCATTCACACACACACACACACACACACACACACACACACACACACACACACACACACACACACACACACACACACACACACACACACACACATGGCATATCAAATCGAACAGGAATGAACCTCATTCCAAATTTGTTGACTCAATGTTTCCATAATTGTTTTTGCTTGATACTGTAGTACTCGTGAGCCTGGGGGATTCAGTCGTTCGTCAGACGGCCGGAGGGTGGGAATGGGAGGAGTGAACTGTACATAATGCTACACTATCATCACCCAAATGAGTAGCTGATTGCCACAGTGTACACACCACAGAGCTCGGGAGCTGTGTGAGAGTCGAGGTGGCCATCCTGCTTCTAACAATCCGTACGGTTTGAGCACTCAGGGCGTTGATGAGCGCATGATAAATGTACATTATTATTATTACGGTGTCTGTGGGCGTAAAGCCACATTAAACTGTCTCAGAGCCCGGAAGCTGTGAAAATGTCGAGGTGGCCGTCCTGGGCTCCCCGTCGCTAATAGTCCGTACGGTCTCTGTGGACGTAAAGCGACATTGAACTGTCCCGGAGCTCGGGAGCTGTGTGAGGGTCGAGGTGGACGTCTTGGGCTCCCCGTCCCCAATAAGCCTGATGATTTCTGTGGACGTAAAGCAGACCTGAAATGACAACACCCAAATGACTCCTGCACCGTGTGTGTGTGTGTGTGTGTGTGTGTGTGTGTGTGTGTGTGTGTGTGTGTGTGTGTGTGTGTGTGTGTGTGTGTGTGTGTATGTGTGTGTGTGTGTGTGTGTGTGTGTGTGTGTGTGTGTGTGTGTGTGTGTGTGTGTTTACAACTTGCGCCTATAGTTACGTCTGAAACCTTGCTGATGTGTATGTAATGTGTTAGCCGTTTGTGTTAAATTGCGAATAACAGTCTCTATCTCGACGTACATTATGTGTGTTACATTATACTTGTTCACCGCAGCGTAGGTGGGCGCTTTACAAATTTCCATATTATCGAAATGGGCAGCGATTGATCCATTTTCATGTTTTATTTACACTGGACGATCACAATCCGGCAGACACTGTATATGAAACAACCTTCGAAGAGAAAGGAGAACCGAAGCGGAATCGAACCGACGTCCGACTGCTTACCAGCCTCTTGAACGCCTTACCGCCGGGCCAAACCGGGCGACAGTGCGCTGGGTTGTTTGTGTGAGATGTTCGAGTCGTAGTTTTTTCAAGAGTCTGGTGTACGTTGATGTAAGTAAGCATGGTGCTTAACGTTCACGGGAATCACAAGGCTTATTGGAGACGGGTAGGGGGGGGGGGGGGGGGGGGGGGTTGTGGAGGTGTAGGAAGAGGGAGATTATGTACCTTACACTACACTGTGATCATCAGAATGACTCCTGCATTAAGATAGGCAGCGATAAGAGCCATTTTAATGTTTCATTAATTGTGAGGGACAAAGCCACAAACGAGACAGTGTCCACAGACCACAATTTTTGAAGAGAAAGGAGCCGAAATGGATTCGAACCGAGGTCCTGCTCACCAGCCTCCGTAGCGGATTCGAACCGAGGTCCTTCTGCTCACCAGCCTAACGCCTTACCGCTACGCCAAGCCGGCTCACAGGCGTTGATTTGTTGTTGTTTAAGTGTTGCTTAACGTGGCACTGTGGCGTTGATGTGGCATAATGGCCTGTTTGCGGGACACAGTGAAGTAGACAGCCAACACAGCGTGTATGCAAAAATCCAGAACGGTACCGCGTAAAACCCGGTTACAGTTACTTCCTTATCCAGTACAGTATAAGTCAACGCAGCGATCTCGACCGCACACTTTCCAGTTGAGACCCTTCGCGTCAGTATCGGGTGTTTTGTGTGACAGCAAGGAACGGTTTTGGGCTCAGGTATTCTCTCACACCTGCACCATGACAAAGATTATCTACAGATGTTTTTTCTGGAATGTGTGTATGGTCGCCGGTTTGATCACAGCTCTTTCCTTGAGTAGCAGAGCGAATGCCATCACTAGCAGACTGAAGACTCCTGCTGGCGAAGAGAACGTGAAAAAAGTGTCACCAGCCGAGAGAAAATACTGTTTTGAAGACAAGTGCACGTGTGCTGGTCGTTTGGCGGACTGCTCGAAAAATTACGGCAATCTTACGTTCGTACCAAAGCTGCCGAAGCGGATACGATTCCTCAACTTTACGTACAACCGCCTGAGAGACATTAACACAAGCGATTTCTTCACAAACGTGAGTGGGCTACAGAGACTGGACCTGGGTGAAAACAAGCTGCAGCGGATCCATCCAGACGCCTTCAAGGTGTTCACCCAGCTGGAAGGTCTTTTTCTGAACAGAAATCGCAACCTGACCCTGAAAGCCTTGCAGCCGGTCTTGACCGCTAGCATGCTGCGGAAGCTGGAAGTCAAGTTTGCTGACGTGCGCTACCTGCCGGACGACCTATTCCTCACCTTTCCCCTCCCTAAACTCCAAACTCTGAAACTGTACAAAAACAAGATAAAAACTCTCAACTTTACTACTCTGGCTCCCTTGACAAGTCTGTCTTATCTAGAGCTGGGCAACAATAAGATCTCGGGCATTAAAAGTGACTTGATGGTCAGCCTGGAGACTCTCAACCTTCAGATCAACCGTATCTCCGACTTCCCGGTCACCTGCAGGAACGGCTCATCCCTGTTTCCGCGCCTGAAACGTCTGCTCTTGGCTCACAACTCCATCTCCTCCATCCCTAGTCATGTGTGTCTTCCTCGGCTGACATTTCTAGAACTGACTCGCAATGATCTCTCCTACTTTTATAAAGACATGTTCAACGTCAACCGATTCCCTAGCCTGACTAGCCTGTTTCTGGAGAACATGAACCAAGCTGCGAGAAAAATTGCAGCCTACGCCTTTCGAAATCCGTCTTTGACTGGGATCAGTTTGATGTACAATATTGTGGATTTTGGAAACGATGACGTCGTTCATCCAGATTGTTTCGCTGGGTGTTTCAATCTGACCAAACTTCAGTTGAGCCACTCAAGCTTTGACACTGTGAGCGGCGAAAAATGGCAACGGATATTTAAAGACTTGGGCAAACTGCAGTGGCTTTACATGGGAGACTGCTTCGTAAGAAACCTGTCAGCAGACGCCTTCTCCAGACTGCCTTCTCTGACGAAGCTGGCTCTGTACCAGAACTCTATTTCCAGGCTGCCTGACGGCGTGTTCGACGGGCTGAGCAATCTGACCCATCTGGATCTGAACCGTAACCAGCTGTCTGTCATAAAAGAGTCCACTTTCAATGCCAGCACGCGGAGCAGGTTGACATTTCTGGACTTGAGTGGAAACCCTTTCGACTGTTCGTGCAATCTCCTGTGGTTTCAAGGTTGGTTCATCTCCGACTCGCATCTGTTTTCCCGCTCTTGGACGGAGTACGGCTGCAAGAACCTGCCAGGAACTGACGTGGCGTCGTTCTTCGTGAACCGACAGGCCTGCCTGCTGTCCCGTGCAGCCAGTATCTTCCTGGTGGTCAGCGTCGCCATGGTGATGCTGACGCTGACTCTGGTGTCCGTCCTCTACCGTTACCGCTGGCACATCCGCCTCTTGTTCTACGAGGCCTTCCGAGGCCGTGGTGACGTCAGACGCAGACGTCAGAGGGATGAACCCTTCGATTATGACGTGTTCGTCTCCTACGCCGTCGAGGACTGCGACTGGGTTCTTCAACGCCTGAGGCCTGAGCTGGAGGGACGGCTGGGGCTCCGGCTGTGTCTCCACCAGCGAGATTTCATCGCCGGCAAGAACATCGTGGACAACATCGAGGACTGCGTGCAGTCCAGCAGGAAGGTGCTGATGGTCTTCTCCATCAGCTTCGCGCGCAGCCAGTGGTGTCAGTTTGAGCTGGCGCTGTGTCTGCACCACGTGATGGACAACGACGACGCTCTGCTCATCGTCTCCCTGAATGACATGGCTCCACGGGACCTGACGTCCGCAATGATGGCGGTGTACAAGACCACCACCTTCTTCCAATGGGAAGCGGGGTCAGAGGTGCAGGACTCGTTCTGGGGACGTCTCCGCATCGCTCTGAGCGAACTTGTGCCTTAACTTTTTCTCAACACGTTGCGGTCATAGTCGCAACGGCTGCTGTATCCTATCATTGGCGGGAGCTGCCACAAGTATCATTTTTGTCGAGACAAAACAAACATGTATTTGTCGTGACAAACATAATTTTGTCGAGACAAAACAAACATGTATTTGTCGTGACAAACATAATTTTGTCGAGACAAACACGTGTTTGTATATGTTTGTCGTGACAAAATTTTGTCGGGGCAAAAATAATACTTATGGCAGCTCCCGCCAATGATAGTATCCCTGAGTGTGTCGAGCTACTGTCTCCATCAGAGCGTGCAGCAAGCTACCGTCTCCCTTGGCAGCCTGTAGCGAGCCGCCTCGCGACGCGTCAGCGGGTGCCGACGTGCAGGTAGCGACTGTTCTCGCGACGGTGTTCTAAAATTAACTGACACTGCAATTTCCCCGTGTACAGGCAAACAAATCACACCCGCACGAAGGGCTATCCCTCCTGCGTCATCTAACGTCGTTTTACAAGTCTGTAACGTGTTTTTAGATTGTTATCCGAAAATAAACCCCAGATTTTGTCTTCCTGCTCTCGGAAACGCGCGGAACTCGCTCTTCGGTGTGTGGCGAACGGCGGACTTTCAATAACTTTCAATGTCTAAAATTGATCCTGCAGCCTGGTTCAGACAACGAATTAGAAGTCGATCACTATGAACGTAGCAATAAAGTTGTAGAAGATGATTTTGCAGAAGATGGGCCCAGAATCGATGGCAGTCCCGAGTATGAGAGTGATAAAGACAGCGAAGTGAACGACGAATCTGGCGCCAATGATGGTGGTGAAGAAAAGTGTTTTGTTTACATTTTTCAAAGCTCCCAAAAGACAAGTAAACAACGCTGCTGACAAACAGGAAAACGTCAGTAGCAGTGAGGAAACCCTAATCTTTTATTGGCACCAAACGTCATGTTTATATACTACTTCTACCTTTTATGGCGATTGTTTGGAAAACGGGTGATTTTGGCTGAATTTAGGTGTTCCCAGGCTATAGTGCAGTGTACATCTATGCGGACTAGTAGATGTGTTGAATGAGTTAATTAATGACACGACAAAGGGTGGGATTCCTCGTCTGGACATGATAAGGATGATGATGATGATGATGATGATGATGTGTGTGATGCTGCTGCTGCTGCTGCTGCTGATGATGATGATTGTGTGTGTGTGTGTGTGTGTGTGTGTGTGTGTGTGTGTGTGTATGTGTGTGTGTGTGTGTGTGTGAATGTGAGTGAGTGAGTGAGTGTGTGTGTGTGTGTGTGTGTGTGTGTGTGTGTGTGTGTGTGTGTGTGTGTGTGTGTGTGTATGTGTGTGTGTGTGTGTGTGTGTGTGTGTGTGTGTGTGTGTGTGTGTGTGTGTGTGTGTGTGTGTGTGTGTGTGTGTGTGATTTCTCGTCTGGACATGGTGATGTGGTTCCTCGTCTTGAAATGATCATGTACGTGATTCCTTGTCCGGGCATGATCACGTGAGTGATTTCTCATGTGGATAGGACTGAGGGAGATCATCACATTACGGTTCCATGTCTGGACATGATGACGTGCGTGATTTTTCGTCTGGACATGATAACCCGATTTCTCCTCTGGAAATAATGTGCCTTACTTCTCTCCTTGAGATGGTGATATGCGTGATTTTTGTCTGCGCGTGATAACGTGATTTCTCCTCTGGATATAATGTGCATTATTTCCCGGCTGAGCATGATCTCGTGTGTGATTTCTCACCTGGACATGTTAATAATTATGCATAATTTTCACCTGGACGTGAGAATGTGCGCGATTTTTACCTGGACATGACAGTATGCGTAATTTTCACCTGGGCATGATAATGTGCGTTATTTTCACCTGGACATGATAATATCGTCATTTTCACCTGGGCATGATAATGTGTGTTATTTTCACCTGGACATGATATTATGCGTAATTTTCACCTGGGCATGATAAAGTGCGTTATTTTCACCTGGACATGATAATGTCCTTTTTATCTCTCCCCACGTGGATATGATGATGTGCGTTATTTCTCACCTTGGTATGATAATGAGCGTTTTTTCTCACCTGGACATAATCTTGTGCGTGATTTCTCACCTGGACATGATCATAAGCGTAATTTTCACCTGGACATGATAATGTGCGTTGTTTTCACCTGGATATGATAGTGTGTGTTATTTCTCACCTGGACATGATCATGCGCATTATTTCTCGCCTGGACATGACTCTGTGCGTTATTGTTCACTTGGACATGATAATATGCGTAATTTTCACCTGGGCATGATAATGTGCGTTATTTTCACCTGGACATGATAATATGCATAATTTTCACCTGGACATGATAATGTGCGTAATTTTCATTGGGACATGATAATGTGCGTTATTTTCATCTGGGCATGATCATGTGCGTTATTTTCACTTGGACATGGTTATGTGCGTTATTTTCACCTGGACAGGATAATATGCCTAATTTTCACCTGGACATGGTAATGTGCGTTATTTTCACCCGGACAGGATAATATGCGTTATTTTTACCTAGACATGATAATGTGCATTGTTTTTCACCTGGATATGATATGTGATAATGTGCCATATTTCTCGCCTGGACATGACCTTGTACCTTATTTCTCACCTGGACATAATGATGTACGTGTGTGCCCCCCCCCGTCCCCCCCCCCCCCCGCACTTTGGGAAACGGATCCACGAAAGAACTGTAGCTGTTACCCCCCCCCCCCCCCCACACACACACACCACCCCCGCACACACAAACACGCACACGCACACCACCTACGTAATTTACGGACAATGCATGTAGATTTGAGAGCGGATCGGAAGAAAAAAAGAAAACTGTTTTTAATGGTGACTTCAACAAATTTTACCAATTTGCTGGTGCATATTTTATAAACGTTCCATGTACATAAGCTCGGTGAATTTAACTGTTAGTACAGTTTTCAATCGAGTCCAGCAGGAGATCGCCTGTGCTATGAAGTTTTACACAAACACACCCCTCCTCCCCACCCCACCCACCCTCCAGCCCCACAGTCTTCATGAATGCATCAAATAATTCTAAGATTTACACACTGATGGCGAGCAACAGATTGAACTCTGACACTGCACATTGCGATCTCTTCTGCAGCGATTTTGGCTCAGTTCAGTTCTGTTCAAGGTGGTATTTACCCATAAGCGCTCCACTCCATCCCTCAGAAGTTTCCCCAACGTCAGATTTGGAACTGTTCCAATGTTCGTGTGATTGACGATGGCCCTCTCCCTCATCTAGCGCTTCCTCTTTCGCGCGTTTGGATGTAATATAGTTTCCCTAACGTCGGCTTTGGAACTGTTCCAATGTTCGTGTGATTGACGATGGCCCTCTCCCGTCCTTTTAAGGAAGATCATCTAGAGCTTCCTCTTTCGCGCATTTGGATGTAATATATTTTCTGTTCAGTGAAGCTTCTGGAATCAGGGTGGCCTGTTCTGTTGTGCACTTCTTAAACCGATTCTTGGATACGTTTACATTGTCTTTTGTTTTCTATTCGTGTGTGGCACCCACATTTTCCTTTACATGGAATAAAGAACAACTGACTTGACTTGATGTTCAGAGAATTCATGTTTTGAGAAAGATTGTTCCTCTAGCCAGATGAATCAGCGTCAGTGTGCATAATCATGTTCTTTACATACTGGTTCGTTTGTCTGTAACAGTCGCCTTTGAAAACAGACCAGGAATTACACGTGAATACTAACAGTAGCAATTCAAAACACAAAAGACCCATCAAGCCAGTTTATTGTTAAACAGAAAATGGAACTGTTCAGCGCAGTAACTGAAAAGGAATTTTTCATTTCTTCCTTTTCCAAAAAGCACATGAAAAACATTATGGCAGCTTTCATTTGAACAGGAACCTTCTCCCAACTTCCAACAACAACAACAACAACAAAAGAAAAAAAGAAAAAAAGCTAAATCAATAAACAAGCAAAGGAACAAACAAACACAACAAAAACACACAACACATAGGCACAGTCAAATCGGGCTGAGAGAACTTTTGCAGATTTTTACAGCATTCAGTAAGACAGCAATTAGACTAGTGACTTGACACCATAAGCATAGATAAAAAATAAAAATATAAATTAAGAAAGAAAAACAAAAAGGTAGTGGGGGGAAGACGTTTAAAATAATCGTATAGTTTGAATCAGCGCACAAGGGAGTTAATTAGCGCTCGAAAGACGTACATGTAATACAAACTCAACAAAAAGATCTGAGTCGTCTATGGTAAGTCTCACCTGGTATGCGAGTAAATACAAACTATATAAACTCCAGCAGAGGTACGTCATCAAAAGTACATCCTCACCCTCTGTATAGTTTGAATCAACACACAAGGGAGTTAATTAGCGCTCGAAAAACGTGATACAAACACAACAAAAAGATCTGAGTCGCCTATGGTAAGTCTCTATTGGCACGGCTTCAGTCTGGAACTACAGACTAATAAAGTGAATTTATCCTAGTACCTCCATTTACGTGTGAAAATATCCGTAAAACTGAGCATCACAACTAATTATTCAAACGTACGAGTCAGCGACCTGCACCCGTTTAATTCCACAACTGACATCAGTCTAGAAGTGCAAACTGATAAACGTGAACTAATCATAACACATCCATACGTGTACGTTGTGCTGATGTTGTTGTTGTTGGTTTGAATTTTGTTGTTGTTGTTTTTGTTGGTTTAATTTGTGTTGCTGTTGTTCTTGCTGTTGTTGGTTTAATTATTGTTGTTGTTGGTTTAATTTTTGTTTGTTGTTGGTTTACTTTTTGTTGTCGTTGTTGTTGCTGAGTTTAGTTTCCTGGGTGTGATGTAGGCTAAGTGCTAGATAGGATGAGAGCCCAGAGCATGTCAGGGTTCACTTATCTCCGTTTTCACAGGTAATGTCGATGCTGTGTTCCTCTGGCGGCGCCGGTGGAATCTTGGGGGCCTTCAGAGTCAGAACACCGTCTCTGGTCATCAGCGTTGTCACCGTGTTGGGGTCCACGTCCTGAAAAGCAACGCAAACAAACCGTAGTTTCAACAGGGAAGTGATTGGAAGTCAGAGCTGTCAATCACCTCGACAGCCCCAGCCAGTCAGAATCTTAAAAACAACGCAAACCTAGTTTCAGCAGGGAAGTGATTGGAAGTCAGAACTGTCAATCACCGCGGCAGCTTCAGCCAATTAGAACATTAAAAACAACACAAACCTTAGTTTTAACCTGGAAGTGATTGGAAATCAGAGCTGTCAATCACCTCGGCAGCTTCAGCCAATCAGAACATTAAAAACATAAAAATAAACCTTAGTTTCAACCGGGAATGACTGGAAATCAGAACTATCAATCACCTTGGCAGCTTCAGCCAATCAGAACCTTAAAAACATAAACATAAACCTTAGTTTCAACCGGGAAGTGATTGGAAATCAGAGCTGTAAATCAACTCGGCAGCTTCAGCCAATCAGAACCTTAAAAACAATGCAAACCTAGTTTCCACAGGAAATTCATAGGTCTGGCCTGCCAATAACTTCAGTAGTTTCAGCCAATCAGAGCCTCAAAAGCAACGGAAACCTCACACAATCAACGGAAACCTGAACGACGAAGACACAATCAGAGCCTTAAGAGCAACGGAAACCTCAACGATGAAGACACAATCGGCAGTTTTTGCAGCCACACTGCAGAACCCAGTACCAGCAGCTCTCATTCCTGCCGAGAACCATCAGAGACTGGAATGACCTGCCCCAGGACGTCACTGAGGCCAAGACCATCGACACATTTGTGTCAAGGGCCTCCAGACTGCAGTAATCCAAAACACCCTTTTTCTTCTTCTTCGTCGTTTTTTTCTTTTCTTCCGCTGCTGACCCTTCATAAAGTGACAAAATAACCAACATGATTATTGCGGTCGCTTCATAGGAAGAAGAAGCAGAACCTTAGTTTCAGCAGGAAATGGATAGATCTGGCCTGCCAATAACCCAAGCAGCTTCAAATCAGAACCTTAAAAACAAGGCCAACGCAGGCCCCGTGTGCAATCGCATGCAGTAGCGTCTGTGCGCGCGTTAAAAATCTCATTCCATTATTTGAACGTACGCAAATACTGCACACACTGATAGGAATGGGCAGCGCTGCTCCTGCGGCTGCTGTGCCTTACCAGCGTAAGGCGACCCGAATTTCCCGCAAAGGACAAAGAAACACTACCCCCCCCCCAACCCCCCAAAAACAACAACAACAACAACAAACCCAAAACAATAAAACCACACACACACGCCCCCCCCAAAAAAACAACAACAACAAACAAACAAAAAACAACAACAACACACACACAAAAACAAAACAAAACAACAACAACAAAACTAAAAACAAAAGCACAACATCCAAAAATCAAACATCAAGAACAACAGCTAAACCAAACCAATCAAAAACAATAACAACAACAAAAAACCAACAACCCACAACAGCAACAACCAAAAATCAAAACCAATACATCAAGAACAAACAAAACAACCAAACCAACAACCAAACAAACCAACAAACAACAACAACAAAACCAACAACCCACAACAACACCAACAATCAACAATCTAAACCAAAACATCCAGAACAATAAAAAAGCAAACCAAACCCAACAACAACCAAAACAACCAAACCACACAGTGTGTTATTACTTTCGGCAGGACGTACTGCCGTGTGAATTCCCGCATGATGGATCCGTGCTCGTCTTCGCGAGCTTCATGGCGGGCGTGGATGATCAAACGGTTGCCTTTGGTCATGATGCTGATCTCCCCTGGCCGGAAGTGCTGGACGTCAATCTTCACACGGAACTCTTTCTTGTTGTTCGATACCTGAAACACACACACACACACACACACACACACACACACACACACACACACACACACACACACACACACACACACCCACCTTCCCTGACCCCACCCCCCACCCCACACACACCTCCCCCCACCCCACACCCCCACACACACACGCACGCGCGCGCGCGCACGCACACACATACGCACCCCACCCCACCCCCACACACACATCCATCCCACACCCATATACACACACAAAGGGTGATAAAAGTAAACAAAGTCATATTATCAGCTTTTGCTTATCGCAGAAATAAAACAAGCTAACAATAAACAAAAGCAAGTAAATTTTGTTGTTGCTGTTGTTGATCTTGATCGTTTTTACAGATAATACAGCACAATTCTCTGCTCTCGACCAGACTCACTGTGCTCTTGTCGCATGCGATTTTGAATGAGTGATTACTATTTAAGTCATTACTATTATCATTATTGCTAGAGGAGAGATGAAGGTAACAGGCTATACTCACCTCCGAGAAACCGATTATTATTATTGCTAGAGAAGAGATGAAGTAACAGGCTACTCACCTCCGAAAAACCGATTATTATTATTGATAGAGAAGAGATGAAGTAACAGGCTACTCACCTCCGAGAAATCGGTTATTGTTATTGTATGAGAAGAGATGAAGACAACAGGCTACTCATCTCCGAGAAATCGGTTATTGTTATTGTATGAGAAGAGATGAAGACAACAGGCTACTCATCACCGAGAAATCGGTTATTATTATTGCTAGAGAATAGATGAAGATAACAGCTACTCGCCTCCGAGAAACCGATTATTATTATTGTGTGAGAAGAGATGAAGATAACAGGCTACTTACCTCCAAGAAAACAATTATTATTATTGCTAGAGAAGAGATGAAGATAACAGGCTACTCACCTCCGAGAAACCGATTATCATTATTGCTAGAGTAGAGATGAAGATAACAGGCTATACTCACCTCAGAGAAACCGATTAATATTATTACTAGAGAATAGATGAAGGTAACAGGCTATACTCACCTCACAGAAACCGATTATTATTATTGCTAGAGAAGAGATTGAGATAATAGGCTACTCATCTCCGAGAAATCGGTTATCATTATTGCCAGAGAAGAGATGAAGATAACAGGCTACTCACCTCCGAGAAATCGGTTATTATTATTGCTAGCGAAGAGATCAAGATAACAGGCTACTCACCTCCGAGAAACCGGTCTCCTGGGGCAGTTGTCTCTGAGCAGTTGCCGTCGTTTGTCCATACAATGGTCGACAACACACGTGAGCCGGACAGAGACACGTCGGGGCAACTGGATCGCCGAAGAACTGATCATAGAGCCGGGAGGGGTGACCACCCAATCCTTCCCATGGATCGTCCCAAAAACTGCGCATAAACGGTCTCAGAGACATCTTTTCACCCACAATTTCCTCGGAGCAGGTTTCTGGAAAATTGTTTTCATCATCCGCCACAAAATTCTAGACAGGAAGTGACGCAATTGCTATAGATCTAGATCTAGAAAGATACAACACTCCCAAGAGTTCAAGGTTTCCTGCTATTTACTGTTCTTTCTGATTATAGATATAGTAGATCCAGACGCCCATATCTAGTAGAAGTTCAGTTTTGTTGACGCAATTGTGTGTGTGTGTGTGTGTGTGTGTGTGTGTGTGTGTGTGTGTGTGTGTGTGTGTGTGTGTGTGTGTGTGTGTGTGTGTGTGTGTGTGTGTGACCGGATGCAGTTCTTGGAAGTTATGCAGCTACGGAAAGACGAGAGATTCGTGAGTGTGTGTGTATGTGCGCGCGTTTGACTTTGTGTTTGTAGGGTGTGTGAAAATGGCGTGTGTGAGGGGCGGTGGAGGTGGGGTGGGGGGTGGGGGGTGACTCTGTGTGTGTGTGTGTGTGTGTGTGTGTGTGTGTGTGTGTGTGTGTGTGTGTGCATGCGTGTGTATATGTGTGTGTGTGTGTGTGTGTGTGTGTGTGCGCGTGCGCGACAGTGTATGTGCGTGTGTGTGTGTGAGGGGTAGTGGAGGTGGGGTAGGGGGGTGCTTGACAGTGTGTGTGTATGTGTGTCCGTGTGTGCGTGTGCGTGCGTGCGTGCGTGCGTGCGTGCGTGCGTGCGTGCGTGCGTGTGTGTGTGTGTGTGTGTGTGTGTGTGTGTGTGTGTGTGTGTGTGTGTGTGTGTGTGTGTGTGATGAAATGAGTGTATCCTTATATCTTTGTAAGCGCTCTGGGCTCTTACGAGACAGAGCGCCATAAATAATTTATTATTATTATTAGACTGATGAAGGTGAAGCCAAAGGGTAGTAAATTAACCCCTTCACTGCCCCAGCCTGTACAATTTCCGGGCTCAAAAGTGCACCCATACACGCCTGAAAACAATATATTTGATAGTCCTATAACAAATCGGTTTCAGTATTGTGCATTTTGATAAAAATCATTACACGTGCCAAAGGGAAAAAAATGCCTTATTTCAAATTTGACACTTTTATTGGTCGTTTTCCGAGTGACACGCTGGCAAGCATAGCAGTGATAGGGTTAATGATGTTTTATGACTGGCTTGAATGCGTGATGAGTGCATCTTTTGCATCTTGTCGATATCTTCTTTTTTCTTTTCTTTTTTTGATAACATTTTCCATCTCGAGGTCCATTATGTGTGTATTCTTGTTCAGCGCTTTGAGCCGCAGGGTAGGCGCTTTACAAATTTCCATTATTATTATTATTAGGAGTGTACGTGTCACCACAAAGTGTCATTCCAGTGCAGTTGTATTGACATTTGGCAATAAAGCCGTATTGTATTGTGGTGAATTCCGTCGTGTAGACCCGAGTAAGGAAATGTGCAGAAGCCTTGTCTCGTTAAGTTCCTCTGTTAAGACTGCGTGTCATTTTGCAAAATCCTGAAAAGAAAGACTGTCAAGTTTTGTCCCTTTTCCTTACGATTTTATTTAGCTTCCTTTTCTCTCTCTGCTCTATGCTTCTCCACGTCCTTTCTCATTTGTATTTAGGATTGTCTACTACTCTGTGTGTTTCAGAAGTCCAAAAATTTACGCCGCAGACCACAAACTCTTCTTTTAGCATGTTCTCCCCCATGAAGTGATCCGTCTTCTGCGTATTCCCTACAGTGAAGTGATCCGTCTTCTGCGTATTGCCCACCATGAAGTGATCCGTCTTCTGCGTATTGCCCACCATGAAGTGATCCGTCTTCTGCGTATTCCCTACAGTGAAGTGATCCGTCTTCTGCGTATTCCATACCATGAAGTGATCCGTCTTCTGCGTATTCCATACCAGAAAGTGATCCGTCTTCTGCGTGTTCCATACCATGAAGTGATCCGTCTTCTGCGTATTCCATACCAGGAAGTGATCCATTTTCTGCGTATTCCCCACAATGTTTAAGGACTCTTCTGCTGCGTATTCCCGCCTCTTACGCTTCTTTTGGCATGTTCCCCATCAGCGAAGTGACACTACGGTATCATGTTCCCCATCAGCGAAGTGACGCTTCTGTATCACGTTCTCCATCAGCGAAGTGACGCTTCTGTATCATGTTCCCCATCAGCGAAGTGACGCTTTTGTATCATGTTCCCCATCAGCGAAATGACGCTCCTGTATCATGTTCCCCGTCAGCGAAGTGACGCTCCTGTATCATGTTCCCCGTCAGCGGAGTGACGTTTCTGTATCATGTTCCCCATCAGCGAAGTGACGTTTCTGTATCATGTTCCCCGTCAGCGAAGTGACGCTTTTGTATCATGTTCCCCGTCAGCGAAGTGACGCTTCTGTATCATGTTCACCATCAGCGAAGTGACACTTCTGTATCATGTTCCCCATCAGCGAAGTGACGCTTCTGTATCATGTTTCCCACATGAAGTGACTTCTATCAGCCAACGTGTTTCCCAAGCTGAAGTAGTGATTTTAGCTTGTTTTCTGGCATATTTTTAGTGCATATGAAGTAATTTGTTTGAGCATATGCCACACAATGAACTGATGCTACTTTTTAAAATATATTACTTTTTTTATATTCCTTATTATGAAGTGATCCTCTTAGCATGTCCCTCAGTATGAAGTAATTTATTTGAACGTGTTAAAATGAACTGACCTGAATTGCCTACGATTACCATCACCTGGCATGCGAGTAAACACAAAGTATTTGCAACATGAGATGCGACTTTGGTGGATTGATATCAACCGTGTATTTACTGGCATGGCTGGTAATAGTCAGTGTATTTACTGGCATGGCTGGTTACAATCAGTGTAGACGCACGAAGTGCCTTGCTGGATTGTTATCCGCCTTGTATTTACAAAAATGCCTGCATGGTGATATTTGTTTTAGACACACCATGTGACCTCGTTGGATGCGGCCTTGGTGGATTTTATCTACCTTGTGCTTACTCGCATGCCTGGTTACAGTTATCGTGGACGCACGCACCCGTGACATTGGTGGAGTTTATGTACCTTGCTTTTACTCAAATGCCTCGTTACAGTCATCGTAGACGCGGCCACATGACCTTGCTGGATTTTATGTACCTTGAGTTTACTCGCATGCCAGGTTACAGTCATCGTAGACGCGCACATATGACCTCGGTGGATTTTATGTACCTTGTGTTTACTCGCATGCCTGGTTACAGATACTGCAGACGCCCGTACATGACTTTGGTGGATGCAGCCTTGGTGGATTTTATGTACCTTGTGTTTACTCGCACGCCTGGTTACAGTTACTGCAGACGCCCGTACATGACTTTGGTGGATGCAGCCTTGATGGATTTTATTTACCTTGTGTTTACTCGCATGCCTGGTTACAGTTACTGCAGATGCCCGTACATGACTTTGGTGGATGCAGCCTTGGTGGATTTTATTTATCTTGTGTTTACTCGCATGCCTGGTTACAGTTAGCATAGGCCCGCCACACATGACTTTGGTGGATGTGGCCTTGGTGGATTTTATCTATCTTGTGTTTACTCGCATGCCTGGTTACAGTTAGCATAGGCCCGCCACACATGACTTTGGTGGATGCGGCCTTGGCGGATTTTATCTATCGTGTTTACTCGCATGCCTGGTTACAGTTAGCATAGGCCCGCCACACATGACTTTGGTGGATGCAGCCTTGGTGGATTTTATCTATCTTGTGTTTACTCGCGTACCTGGTTACAGTTAGCATAGGCCCGCCACACATGACTTTGGTGGATGCGGCCTTGGTGGATTTTATCTATCTTGTGTTTACTCGCATGCCTGGTTACAGTTAGCATAGGCCCGCCACACATGACTTTGGTGGATGCAGCCTTGGTGGATTTTATCTATCTTGTGTTTACTCGCATGCCTGGTTACAGTTAGCATAGGCCCGCCACACATGACTTTGGTGGATGCGGCCTTGGTGGATTTTATCTATCTTGTGTTTACTCGCATGCCTGGTTGCAGTTATTATAGAGGAGCATACAAGGCCTTGGTGGATTACCTGCCTCGTGTTAACACCTTCACTGCCATGATGTCACTTGAAAATGGCCAACAAAAGTGCGAAATATGAACCCCCATAGTTGTTCGAGTTCACGAAACTGACCCAGGCCTTAATCTGCATGATGGTATCTTGGTCAGTGGAGCAAGCTGTTGACCATCGATCATGCCAGCCAAAGCGGATGCGATTGGTTGAAATCTGATTTATTCAAACAATTAAAACAAAAGTCAGTGAGCTTTATGAACGTGCTAAGCTTATGGACAACATTTCATATGTAACGCAGAGAACAGTTTATAAAAAATTATAGGATCAGCAACTAACACAATGGACACAGAACAAAATGATACATATTTTATCTGCAAACGCGCAGAATGTAACAATAGAAAAAGAAAAAAGAAAAAGAAAGAAAAAATACAAAAAACAAAACAAAACAACTAAATAAATTAAATACGCGGAACACAAGAATAAGAAGGAAAACAAAACAAAACAACTACAACAACAAAAACAAATAGATAAGCTAATCTTCAGCGCCTAAGTTATAAACAGATATTGACGCCGAGCAGACGGCAACAGCAAAACGAAGGGAGATCATTCTAGATAGGCACACAGATTTTGCAGCTGTGGTGTTGCCCCAGTTCAGGCACTGATACACGAGTCGTTTTTGCCGTTTGCTTCAGGATCTCAAACGGATCATGTGTCAGCATAAAACAGCTCACAACATCGGTTTCAACATGTCCATTCCAAATACAGCATGCTGTATTACAAACGGAAGAACTGCATTCGTCAGCAAATGAATGGAAATTCGCGCGAATTTTTGTTTCTGTTACAATGCCTCAGAAAGTTGCTGTGCCAGCTTTGCAAAATCCAAACAGATAAAAGGTTCAAAAGAACGCTATTTATTAGGACAAAACAAAACCAGCAAACTTTCGGGGGTAATCCCCTTTGTCAAGCTACAAAATGACACTTAAACAACAGCTAAACGGTCAAAAACGATGAAAAATAAAGTGGAAAAGCTAAACCACTGATCTGTTTTGGGTTGGACTATGTTGTTTGCAATGCTTAGAACAGAGATATGTGTTGCTTGTCTACCGCAAAACAAACAAACAAACAAACAAACAAAAAAGGCCATGATTTAAACTAATTAACTCACAAATGGCTCCAATCACAAGATGCACTGGCTCACGACGAATATTTTTCAGTCGATTCCATCACTGAATGGATGACACAGGGCTCTTACCGGATCAGTTGTAAACGCACAAGGACAGTCTTCCATTGTCAAAAGGGAGACAACTGAACCATCTCAACAAAAAGGACAATTTTACTGAAAATCAGAAGTCCTTGATTACGCTTTTGTTGTCAACAGAATTGTACTGCCGTACACTTTATTCCATCATCCAGACACAAATTTCCCCAGCTTGGTGTGATTTGCTTTCGTGTCAACAGGTGGTCTTGTATACTTGAAAAGAACAGTTCTTCTGAAAGTTGTGTTTCTTCCTTTCTCTCCATTAAAGCATTCTTAATCTTCCACTGTGTTTGTATTTCGATGAAGTCAGAAATGAGTTACAGGCGACAGGGTGGATGTCCTGATCGCTTCCCTTCGATGGCATACCATTCAGAAACCCCCCAAAGTACATGTTCTGAAAGCATTTTGCGCTAAATAGTGGGTTAAACTAAACCTTTCTAACAGTATGAAGCGACGTGATTTTCCTTCCATACTCCTCGCCGGTAACCTTAACAGATTCAAGAACCAGGCTCAAAATTATATAGGAAAGGCTTTGTAATTATATAGGGAAGGGGAGGATTATAATTATAGATTATAGGGAAGGCTTATAATTCTATAGGGAATGCTTATAATTCTATAGGGAAGGCTTATAAATCTATATGGAAGGCTTATAGTTATATAAGGAAGGCTTATAATTCATAGGGAAGGCTTTATAATTATACAGGGAAAGCTTATAATTAGGGAAGGCTTACAATTTTATAGGAAAGTCTTATAATTCTATAGGGAAGGTTTATACTTTTATAGGTAAGGCTTTATAATTATACATGGAAGGCTTATAATTCTATAGGGAAGGGAAGGCTTATAATTCTATAGGGAAGGCTTACAATTCTGTAGGGAAGGCTCATAATTACATAAGGAAAGCTTACAATTATATAACAGGGAAGACTTATAGTTATTTAGGGAATTCAAAGTGATGCTAGCATGTTCAATGGAGAATTTGCCTGATGTAATAATAGCTTGAAGAATGTTTTGTTTTGTGTTGTTTTTAATCTAGTAATATCATTTTCCATTCATAAATTGTCCCAAATCCGCTTCAGATTAACCATATTCTTTGTAGTTAAAAATCTGGGCTTATATGAGAAATCTATTTTTCTATATTTAATTCATCTAAAGTAGCGCGCAAGATTAGTACTGACTGGATAACCCTATTGATTTCAAACTAGCATAATAATACTTACGGAACATGTAGTTTCTGAGATATTTAAATCTTGTGAGCGAACACCAAAACTAAGGCCAGTAGCTTGCCGCCATACAGGCCTGTCGAGTATTCTGGGCTTCAGCATCATGGTGCCGTTAGATCTTAGAATATTAAATAAGATCTTTTTGGCTTGACTATGATGCTGACGACCTTGGAATGTTCAGATGTCTCGGCCTTGAGGATCAGACTGGCACCTAAAGAAGGTCAAGGTGATTTTTGAGGATCAGACTGGCACCTAAAGAAGGTCAAGGTGATTTCTGAGGATCAGACTGGCACCTAAAGAAGGTCAAGGTGATTTTTGAGGATCAGACTGGCACCTAAAGAAGGTCATGGTGATTTTTGAGGATCAGACTGGCACCTAAAGAAGGTCAAGGTGATTTTTGAGGATCAGACTGGAACCTGAAGAACGTCAGGGTGATTTTTGAAGATCAGACTGGAACCTGAAGAACGTCAGGGTGATCTTTGAGGATCAGACTGGAACCTGAAGAACGTCAGGGTGATTTTTGAGGATCAGACTGGAACCTGAAGAACGTCAGGGTGATTTTTGAAGATCAGACTGGAACCCGAAGAACGTCAGGGTGATTTTTGAAGATCAGACTGGAACCTGAAGAACGTCAAGGTGATTTTTGAGGATCAGACTGGAACCTGAAGAACGTCAAGGTGATTTTTGAGGATCAGATTGGCAGCTGAAGAACGTCATGGTGATTTTTGAGGATCAGACTGACACCTGAAGAACGTCATGGCGATTTTTGAGGATCAGACTGGAACCTGAAGAATGTCAGGGTGTTTTCTGCCCGACCATCGTGCCCCACCTCATGGAATTAAGATGCTTTGGATTTGAGCACGACGGTGACGCCCTTATGGCCAACCTTAACAGGGTGTTTTATGTCCAGTCAGAACACCGATGCTCTGAAAGCGTTTGGCATTTTATGCTCAGTCATAACACAAATGCCCTTAGAGCGTTTAGGCTTTTTATTTACAGTCATAACGCTAGGAGCCGAAAGATTTTAGGGCGCTTTTATGTCCAACCGTAACGCTGCCGCCTTTAGTGTAGGGCGTTTTATGCCCAGCCATGACGCTGACGCCCTTAGAACTTTTGGGCATTTTATGCACGAAAATGCCGACGTCCTTGGCACTGTAGGAATTTTATGCCCAGTCATAACGCTGACGCCCTAGAATGTCGAATGGTAGGGCGGTTTTATGTCCTATCATCACGGTGACGTCTTTGTAGTGTTAGGGCGGCTTTAT
>OY757544.1:26312709-26326025 GCA_963584105.1 Alviniconcha strummeri
TTGGTACAGCGGCATGACGGCGCTAAGCTTTGTCGCGACAAGTTTACTTTTGTCGCGACAAAAGACGTGTTTTGTCGCCCCAAACACGTGTTTGTCGCGACTAAAATGATACTTGTGGCAACTCCGCCAGTGATACCAGTGTATCTATACTAGCTTTGGTACAGCCGTATGACGGGGCTGACCTGTATTGCACAGCTAATGTGTAGCTATACTAGTTTTGGTACAGCGGCGCGACGGCGCTGACGTGGAGTCCGGGTGTAAACAATACAGTAATTATTATTGTGCCATGGAAGTGCGGAAAGGCACAGGTACCAGCTTGTTATAATGAATAGATGACAGACAGACAGACAGACAGACAGACAGACAGACAGAAACACACACACACACACGCACGCACGCACGCACGCACGCACGCACGCACGCACGCACGCACGCACGTACACACACACACACACACACACACACACACACACACACACACACACACACACACACACACACACACACTGCCAAACGGTGGATACACTCACAATGACGCGCACACGCACATAGCGCAATTATATATACAGCAAACACGCGCACACGCGCACACGCACACACACACACACACACACACACACACACACACACACACACACACACACGCACACACGCACACACACACACATACACACCCGCACACACACATACACACACACACCGACACACACACACACGCACGCACGCACGCACGCACGCACGCACACACTGACACACCTTGTCTCCAGAGGCTGTCTGTTTACCACTGGTCACTCTCTCCAACTGGTCTCGATGCTTCTTCAACTCCAGTTCGCCAGGGGTCAAGGTCACTGACCTCCACAATCCATTCTTAGACACCAGGTAACGACCTTCACCTCCAGTGCCCCCTTGACCGCCTGCAGTCAGAGAAGGTCACAGTGACACAGTGCGGGTCACTCCAGAAACCAAACCTTCAAACTGTGGACATACGTCATACTTATCATAGTTCAGGACCTGTGTGAGAGTCGAGGTGGTCGTCCTGGGCTGTCCGTCCTAACGAGCCTCATGGTTTCCGTGGACGTAAAGCACTATTGAATCATGCTCACGCATTGGTCTCAGCTTATCCCTAATATGTCAACCGACATCCGAGGACATTAAGCATCACCTTAAGGAATGTGGACATACACGACTTAATCCATGGACTGATCGCCATCACAGAACAACGTTATGTGGTCACTGATGAGCTGCTCCGGTAACGAAACACGCGTTTGACCTAGGCAACCACGCACACTATTGTCCTGATTGACACATTCACTGCCCCAGCCTGTAAAATTTCCGTGCTGAAAGATGCACGGACACGCCCGCAGACAGTAGATTTTCCGTTCCTTTAACAAATCTACTTTTGATGCTATGCGTTTCTCTGAAAATCCATTCACATGCCGGAGCGAAAATGAAAACAAAGGCTTAAGGGTTTCAAATTTCACTTTTATTGATCGTTTTCATATGGCGTCATGGCAGTAAAGGGGTTAAATAAATAATTAAAATCTATGATGACTGAAGCCCGGAGCCCTCTTTGATTTCACCAACTAAAAACTGTCCGTTGGCTGACAGTTTTCGGAAGCCTATTGCATAATCAGTTATGGCTGTGGTTGGAAGAAGGACGTCGTAAACCAGTGCCAGAGTTTGGGAGACAGCGTCACTCCGAGCATCGCATTCTGGCACCTTCCTCCAAACTCTGCTAGATTTCGTTACGCCACTGAAGGGGCACTTTTTATCTCCGCGGAGCTGTCTACCGACGCGGTCAGCGCCCTCCGAAAGGTTTGGGTACTAATGTCTGTGGAAGCAGCCTAGCGCCCAATCACCCACGTAAACATGGGGCCACCCCTGGTAAAAGAAAAAGAGAGCTCCGTCTCGATTCACACGATTTTGGTTTTATTTCAGCTGGCCAGTGGTCACCAATTATTTCGGCTGGCCAACAGGGTCAGTTATAAAACAAAAGTCTGATCTAATCTGAGTTGTTTGTAACAAACTTACTACTGTTTGAGCACAAACAAAAAACTGCTCGCTAGCTGACAGTTTTCTGGACCCTATTGCGTAAACATTCATGGCAGTCGTTGGGAGAATGACGTCGTAAACCAGTACACGGAGTCTGGGAGACAGTGTCACTCACCAATGCCGCCAGCTGCAGCTGAGTTGACAGGTGACCAGGTATTGGTGGAGAAGGCGGGCTTGGGCAGACCGCGGCCACTCCCCACGCCCTGGCCCCACCCCTCCGCCGCTGACGTCATGAAAGGGGCGGTTCCGGAGTCGGGCGAGCTGCTGTCGGCTCGTTGTGTGGCGCGAGACATGATGCGCTCGTTGATGTCCGTGATGGAGCACGTGGCCTGCTCACGTGAAGACTCCGCTCCGGCTGCATGTAACAATAATAATAATAATAATAATAATAAAGAGGGATTTCTAGAGCGCTCATCTACCGACCGCACAAGGTGGAAACGCAGGGCGCTTTATAGTTATAGTTACATTAACAGCACAGAGACAGATACAGACAGACAGACAGACAGACAGACAGACAGAGAGACACCCACCCAAACCGCCACCACCACCACCACCACCACCACCACCCACACACATACAGACACACATGCACACAGATACAGACACAGACACACACACACAGACACACACAGACAGACACACACACACACACACACACACACACACACACACACACACACACACACACACACACACACACACACACACACACACACACACAGCCCAAACAACGGTCACACTGGCAATCCTCCGACCCTACGGAATACATTTGTCAATATGCAAATGCACATACAGGGTGACCAACTGGGCCACATTCCGAGCATCGCTTTCCGGCACCACCACCACCACCACCACTACTACCACCACCACCACCACCACCACTACTTTTACTACTACTACTTCTACAACAACAACTACTACTACTACTACTGCCACTTGCCGCTAGATCTGGAGCGGTGTCCAGCAGCCACTGTAGTCCCAGACCGACGGTTGACATACTCGGACTTGGCCCGGGACCTGGGCGGGATGCTCGAGGGGTCCAGCACCGTTTGAGAGCGAGTCAGCCTCTCCGACACCGCCCTGGAGGCCTGCGTCGACTGGCTGGGCCCCGCCCCCAGCGCCCCCTGGACCCGCCCCCCTGTCGAGGAGACGAAGGCGGGGTCTGAAGCCCCGCCCTCTTTTTCGCGCCTGGTGACGGCGAGAACGGGGAAACCCCTGCTGTGGTCCGGGGTGGGGAGGGAACGGAGGCGAGCAGAGGAGGAGGAGGAGGAGGAGGGGGCCTGGGGGTTGCAGGCATCGTTGGAGGAGAAAGGGAGGAGCTGCAGCACGGCCGGCTGCCACGTGTCGGACAGCAGCATCACTGCAGCGTGCGTCGCGGGCCGCGCGTCACGTGTACGTCAGGGCCATGTCACAGCCGCGTCATAGCCACGTCATAGCCATGTCACTGCGACGGCTCCATCCCTGCACAGGGAATAAAACAAAGTCCAATTAAGGAAGAGGTAAATGAAGAAGAAGAAGAAGAAGAAGCGCAGGAAGCAGCAGCAGCAGAAGAAGAAAGCATAAGAAGAGGAAAAAGAAGAAGAGTAAGTAAGTAATACATGTTTGGTGTTTTATGCCCAGTCAACCAGTACGGTTATCTTTGGGCGATAGAAGAAGAAGAAGAAGAAGAAGAAGAAGAAGAAGAAGAAGAAGAAGAAGAAGAAGAAGAAGAAGAGGAGGAGGAGGAGGAGGAGGAGGAGGAGGAGGAGGAGGAGGAGGAGGAGGAAGAAGATAACCCAATGTTTAAATACACACATAGTTAATAATCATCTGGTTTATGATTTGTTAAACAAAGTGATACCACACACGTACACGCACGCACGCACGCACGCACCCTCACACACACACAGAGGCACACATAAGAGGCGCGCACAGACGCACACACACACACACACACACACACACACACACACACACACACACACACACACAAACACACTCACACACATACCATCACCACCACCACCACCACCACCACCACCACCAACAACAACAACCACACACATAGATACAAAACAAAACAATACAACAACAAACAAGCAACAACTATTTATCCATCCTTTATTCAGTCTTTTGTCCTTCTACAAGTTCTAGTTGTTCTTCCATCCATCCGTCAATTTTCCCCTCTTTTCACCCCAAGATCCATCTACGCACCTATCCATCCATCTGTCCATCCATCCATGCATCAATCAATCAGTCACTCATATTCTTCCATGAACTGTTCCACTGTAAAATACCTGAGTAATGACTCCATACTTTAAACGGAACGGTCGAATTTCAAAGGCAATTTCGTTTTGTTTTTGCCCAATGAACAAGTACCGAAACAGCTAAAAATACGACACAAAGCATATATAAAAAAAAAAAAAAAAAAAATACACAGCTGTGGACGAGCATAATGAAAGACAGGTAAACGTCTGGGACCAACCCAAGAAAAGATCTAATGGCTTTGTAGAAAACGTCCCCTCACGACAACTCACACCACTGACAAGTCTAGCTGTCACGGTAACTCACACCACTGACAAGTCTAGCTGTCACGGTAACTCACACCACTGACAAGTCTAGCTGTCACGGTAACTAGCACCACTGACAAGTCTAGCTGTCACGGTAACTCACACCACTGACAAGTCTAGCTGTGACGACAACTCACACCACTTACAAGTCTAGCTGTCACGGCAATTCATACCACTGACAAGTCTAGCTGTCACGGCAACTCACTCATACCACAGGTCTAGCTGTCACGACAACTCACACCACAAGTCTAGCTGTCATGGCAACTCACTCACACCACAAGTCTAGCTGTCACGACAACTCACACCACAAGTCTAGCTGTCATGGCAACTCACACCACAAGTCTGTCACGGCAACTCGCTCACACCACAAGACTAGCTGTCACGACAACTCACACCACAAGTCTAGTTGTCACGGCAACTCGCTCACACCACAAGACTAACTGTCACGACAACTCACACCACAAGCCTAGCTGTCATGGCAATTCACTCACACCACAAGTCTAGCTGTCACGGCAACTCGCACCACAGGTTTAGCTGTCACGGTAACTCACACCACAAGTCTAGCTGTCACGGTAACTCACACCACAAGTCTAGCTGTCACGGTAACTCACACCACAAGTCATTAGCCGTCACAGCAACTCAGATCTCAAGTCTAGCTGTCACGGTAACTCACACCACAAGTTCGTTGTTGATCGCTTTTATATAGCGCTATTCTCAGCTCTCGAGCAGACTCACTGCACTCGCATGTGATTCTACATGAGTGAATAGCTTTTTATATGCGTTTCTGAATATCCACCGAAGTGATGTTCTTACAGCATTGGCATAGCTGGTGCCACATGAAACTGTTACCGTCTCTGCGCGTTCTGTGTACACCATACAACCATGCACCATGTCACTTCATGAGAGCCACATGCGTAAGTTGCATGCGTGTTCTTAACTGTAACCTGCCACCTGCACTTTTGGCAGAATGATCGGAATCTTTTACGTGCTACTGCAGTAACACGGGGGTGGAACGGACACCGAAATAAGAGTCAGCACAGAAAGTGACTCCGGAGAAGAAAACTCCCGCCGCTCCTGCAGCGATTCAAACCCGCGACCTTTCGATGACGAGTCCGGCGCTCTAACCACTGAGCTATCCCCGCCCCCCCGAATCCAGCTGTGACGGCAACTCACACCACAAATGCTGCAGTCATCATGTCCTAGTCCACGATACACATGCAGTCATCATGTCCTAGTCCACGATACACATGCAGTCATCATGTCCTAGTCCACGATACACATGCAGTCATCATGTCCTAGTCCACGATACACATGCAGTCATCATGTCCTAGTCCACGATACACATGCAGTCATCATGTCCTAGTCCACGATACACATGCAGTCATCGCAGCCGTACCGAATAGCTGCACCACCAGACCCACACCGCGGGGCAACAAACACACTCGTGTCTTGTCGCTGGACGTTCTGCCGCACGACCGAACCTGAGGTTTTGTTCCGGACACAACGCTAGACTTGGTGCCAGCAGATTCAGCATACACAGACACAGACGCACACAGACACACCTCCTCCCTCCCCCTCCACCCCCCACACAAATGAAATTGAATCAGTGCCAGATCTGATCGAAGAACAAACACTCCACAAAACCTGCCTCAATTCCGGATTGTCACCAACCCAAAATCAATAGAATCCGGTTCTCTGTCTCTCTCTTTCTTCTCTCTTTGCTGCCGGCCGCCCACTCACACAATCACCACAATCCTCTCCGGTAATTGGTCCAGATCAAAGAACCGTTGGCAAAGACTGTTGGCCGATACGCACACGCTGTGTTCCGCGTTCATTGTCAAGCACCCTGCAGATGACACAGTGAAATGAGTCTCACCTTTGTCACGGCCACCTATCGTCACCTTTCTCTGCCAGCCACTGAAGGGGCAAGGACCTCAGGACCTCGCCTTCCTCCACCACAAAAGAAGCAGCCATTTTATTGTTGTAAACACCGGGACTACGGATTAGCGAGAGTCTTCAAGCGCCGCCGGAACGACAGCGAGAGGGAGCGAGCCCCCAAAGAGCCGTAAGAGTAAAGAAACGGTCGTAAATATCGCACGGTGCTTCAGGCAAATTGGGCTTGTGGGCTCTCTATTACGCGGGGCAGGTTCGTATCTTTGTACAGCCAGCACTCGCAGTTGGCTACAAAGGACGCTTTCCGATTCCGGATATACGCGAAGCCAAAATCTAATTCGCACAGGTACAGCTTGATAAGTTTATTACCAGAGTATTTTCTCTCCTCTGTGCAGTAGCAGCGCGAATGGCAGACTACAGGTATTTAGTTAGCAGCAAGTGTGTTTGGCTATTCTCAATCTGTACTAGACGACATTGCTGTCTGGTTCTTACAGTAGAGTCAACATAGATTGCTTATTACGGAGTACGATAGTTTTATTACGGAGTACGATAGTTTTATTACGGAGTACGATAGTTTTATTATGGAATACGACAGACGTTAGCAGCTGCCTTGCATTGTCTGAGCCGAACGCTCGCAAAACGTCATATAGTAAAGTAAGTAAACATGGTGCTTAACGTCCACAGAAACCATAAGGTTTATTAGGGACGGGGAGAAGGGGGGAAGGCGGTATAGAAGTTGGGGTGGGGGTGGGGTGGGGGGGGGTAGAGATAATATACCTATCGCTACACTAACACCACCAGAATGACTTTTGCATTAAGGTGGACAGCGATGAGAGCCGTTTTAATGTTTCATAATTGTGAGGGACAAAGCCACAAGACAGTGTCCACAGACCACACCTTTTGAAGAGAAAGGAGAGCCGAAGCAGATTCGAACCGAGGTCCCTCCTCTGACCAGCCTAACGCCTTACCGCTAGGCCAAACCGGCTCACTGAAAAACGTCATATGATGAGTTGATGCTTAATGTCCTCAGATGTCATTTGACATATTAGGGACAAGTTGTGACCAATGCCGAAGCACGGTTCAATAAAAGCCACATACGTAAGGTGTATGCGTGTTTAGCTGTAACCTGCCACCTGCACTTTTGGCAGAATGACCGAGATTTTTTACGTGCTATTGTGGTAACACGGGGGTGGAACGGATACCGAAATAAGAGTCAGCACAGAAAGTCGACCCTGGAGAAGAAAATTCTCCCGCCGTTCCAGCAGGGATTCGAACCCGCGACCTTTCAATCACGAGTCCGGCGCTCTAACCACTGAGCTATCCCCGCCCCCCAAAACGTCATATTGATTGATGTTCGCTTATATAGCGCTATTCTCCGCTCTCTTGAGCAGACTCACTGCTCTCACATGTGGTTCTACATGAGTGACTAGCTTTATAGCGCGTTTTTTTGAATATCCATCGAAGTGGTGTACTTACAGCGCTGGCAGGGCTGGTGCCACATGAAACTGCAGCCATCTCGGGCAAGTTCTGTGTACACCATACAACCATGCTCCATGTCATTTCATGCAAAGCCACATACGTAAGGTGTATGCGTGCTTAGCTGTAACCCGCCGTCTGCACTTTTGGCAGAATGACCGGGGTCTTTTACGTGCTACTGCGGTAACACGGGGGTGGAACGGATACCGAAATAAGAGTCAGCACAGAAAGTCGACCCTGGAGAAGAAAATTCTCCCGCCGCTCCTGCAGGGATTCGAACCCGCGACCTTTCAGTCACGAGTCCGGCGCTCTAACCACTGAGCTATCCTCGCATTATATGCAGTCATATAATGCCACGCCAATTTAAACAATGTCATTTCAAGTCAAGTAATGCCACCTCAAGTCAAGCAATGCCATGTGAAGTCAAGTAATGCCACGTCCAGTCAAGTAATGCCACGTCACGTCAAGTAATGCCACGTCACGTCAAGTAATGCCACGTCCAGTCAAGTAATGCCACGTCCAGTCAAGTAATGCCACGTCACGTCAAGTAATGCCACGTCACGTCAAGTAATGCCACGTCACGTCAAGTAATGACACGTCCAGTCAAGTAATGCAATGTCAAGTCAGTTTATGTCAAGTAATGCCTCATTAAGCCAAGTAATATAAAATTAAGTAATGCTGCCTCAAGTCATCCCAAGCCATGTAATATCACGGAAAGTCATCTCAAGTCAGATAATGCCACGTCAAGTCAAGTAATGCCAAATTAAGTAACGCCACTCCAAGTCATGCCACGTCAAGTCAAGTAATGCCACGTCACGTCAAGTAATGTCACGCGAAGTCAAGTCAAGTAATGCCACGTTAAGTCAACTAATGCCAAATTAAGTAATGCCACGTCAAGGAAAGTAATGCCAAATTAAGTAATGCCACGTCAAGTAATGCAACGTCACGTCAAATAATGCCACGCCAAGTCATGTCAAGTAATGACACGTTAAGTCATGTCACATCAAGTAAGCAGATCTTTGTTTGATAAACAGAAAAATGTGTGTGCTACACATCACAGCAAAGTCAAAGAGCAAAATCAGGAGGTACACCTCAGACTGGTAAGATCGGCTTACACTCCACAATATGACTGTAAAGTAAGATCAAAATTATGACAGAAAATTAATGCACGTGCAAATAAATACAGCTTGGGCTATAATTAAATATATAGCAACTCTCCACGTGCACGCACCCCCAACCCCTCCCCCGACATGCACCCCCTAACAATAAACACAAACACACACACACACACACACACACACACACACACACACACACACACACACACACACACACACACACTCGCACACACACACACACTTACACATACACTCACTCACTTACTCACTCACTCTCTCATTCACTCACTCATTCACTTACACACACACATAAACACACACACACACACACACACACACACACACACACACACACACACACACACACACACACACACACACACACACACACACACACAACCATGCACTTGAGTATCGACCAGAAACACATCACTTTGACCCGACATTTGACAAACACCGTGGCACTCACACGTTCTGATCAACGTCAACACACACAATCTCCGCTGTGCGCTCAGCCACACAGGCGCCAAGAGAAAACGAGAGGTAAGTAAGTTGTTGTTTTTACGCCCAGCCAACCAGGACGGTTAGCCTATATCAGTGCGAGCACCAGAATGAATGGGTAAGTGGGTTAACTTTGTTTTTTTACGTCCAGTCGACCAGACACCCAATCGACCAGGATGGAAGTTATAGTCTATCAGGCCGGCGAGCACCAGACCGACCAAAATGAGACCCAAACACATAAAAGGTTCAAAAGAATGCTATTTATTATGTTCATATCAGAGTTCAGGAGCTGTGTGAGAGTCAAGGTGGCTGTCCCGTGCTCCCCGTCCTAACGAGCCTGATGGTTTCTGTGGACGTAAAGCAACATTGAACCATGCACACGCACTGGTCACAGTTTTCCCCTAACATGTCAACCCGACATACGAGGACATTAAGCTCCACGTCACCACCATCATCTATTTATTAGGACAGAGCACATTTTCGGGGTAATGCCCTTTATCAAGCTACCAAACGACACTTAAACAACAGTTAAACGGTGAAAAACGATGAAATATGAGATGGGGAGCTAAACCACTTCTTTGTTTTTGTCTTGTCCAGTGCTTGGAAGAATGAATCAACATCGACCAGAATGAACAAAGAAACAGAAATAAAACCCCTTCAAAGTACCGTAAAAATGTTTAATTCCTCTTGCAATCTCCGCTCACTGCAACACGCAGACCGCTTCCAACTGAGTGTAGCTGCTGCTGTTGTGCTGCTTAATGTCCTTGGAGGTCGGTTGACATATTAGGGACAAGCTGAGACCAGTGCGTGAGCATGGTTCAGTATTGCTTTACGTCCACGGAAACCATAAGGCTCGTTAGGACGGAAAGCCCAGGACGACCATTTCGACTTTCACACAGCTCCCGAGCTTTGAGCTGAATGCAAATCCATCTTTCCGTTAAGTGCAAGTCACACTTCCGCTTGAGTAGGCCTACAAATTAAACTGTCCGTTGCGGGTAGATCAAACTCCATGGCACAGAAGTCATGCAAGCCCAGGAGCCATGTGAAAGTGGAGGTGGCCGTCCAGGGCTCCCCGTCCCTAACAGTCCTTATGGTCTCTGTGGACGTAAGGCAACATTAAAGAACAGAGCCCAGCCGTCCAGGGCTCCCCGTCCCTAATAGTGCTTATGGTCTCTGTGGACGTAAAGCAACACTGAACTTGGACTTGAATGCCGATCAGTTCAGTTCGGTACCGACACAAGCCAAAACATTTATTCTTGTTTCAAGACAATCAAGTGCTGAAGCGATGACCATGGTGTTGTATACGTTTCTGTTTTCATGGGCGTCATTCTTACATAGTTCCTCCATTTTCTTCGGGAAAGTCTGCTTTATAAAGTGACTGTATGGCTGCAATTTCCTTCCCAAAGTGAGCTTGGGTTGTTTTGCAGACCTCATAGTCATTAACTTTGTCCGCCGAAAACTGTGCGAGTGTGGGTCAGTGTGGGAAAGTCTGCCTCACAAGGAATCCTTGCTAAAACATTTAAGAGCAATTATGTACGTGAACAAATCCAGTATACTCGGATGACCGACTGCAGCAACATTTGATCTCTAATGCACCGTAAGGGCGCCAGTAATCCTTAAAACGTGTAACTCCCCAACCCGTGGTGGGAAAATAGGCATATCCGATGACAAACTTGCTGCGAATGCCACTCTGGGAGCTCCGCAGCACTCCAGCACACGCGAAGGGGCGACCCTTATCTGCGAGACATTCCAAAACACTCGGAGGTGTGTTTAATTTGATCTATACCACGCCTGTACGCCCCAGCCGAAGCAGGTGCAGATCGTGGTCTAGTCATGTTGTGATACTTGATGACTGTGTCATTATATATCGGTAGCCGCCGATTTGTGTGCTGCCTATGGTCTTTGCTCGTTCACAGCTGGTTGTGTTTCTAGCGCTGGTGCGTGACAGTGGAGAGGTCCTGGGGGAACTGTGTTTGTCGGGGGAACTTTATGGGCGATTAAATATTGCATAGGCACTTACTCTACCAGCGCTCGTTTCATCCGGCTTAGGTTTAATGGCGTTGGAACTGTTCAAACAGCTTCGTCAGACTGGTGGCTGTACAGTTCCTGATTTCAATGAAATATTTAAACTCACACACAAACAGACAGACATAGACACGGACAGACACAGACACACAAACACACACACACCACACACACACACACACACACACACACACACACCACACACACACACACACACACACACACACACACACACACACACACACACACACACACACACACACACACACACACACACACACACACACACACACACACACACACACACACACACACACACCACACCACACAACGTACATAGCTATCAAACCCAAATCATATTTTCTGTGTGTGTACACATCAAACGGAGGCGGAGTTTAAAAAGCAAACCGTCCCGGGAACCGTACATAGGTTTTCTCACGATCGTAAAATGGCCATGTCTACGATTACCCGGATACAGACCTTTCCATTAGGTATTATTCATGTGTTCTGCTGCGGGCAGGCGATCAAAACGTCATCCAAAACTCGACCTTAAAAGTGCAACGTACAAAGAATGGATCGGAGAGAAAGCTGAGAATTAACGGGGGATTTTAATCATTTCTTGGATTTTTTTTAACGTTACGTCAATTCGCATGAGGTGACGGCCAGGAAGACTGGCGAGAGAAGTAAAAAAGGTAGTAAAAGACAAACGCTGGAAAGGTTACAAAAAGGTTATGCCATGAAACCTTCACTGATCAGCACACACAGACACAGACATAAACACAGACAGACAGACAGACAGACAGACAGACAGACAGACAGACAGACAGACAGACAGACAGACAGACTGACGTACAGACACAGACACACACGCACGCACACACGCACGCACGCATGCACGCACACACACACACGCACACACACGCACACACACACACACACACGCACACACGCACGCACGCACACACACACACACACACACACACACACACACACACACACACACACACACACACACACACACACGCACGCAAGCACACGCAAGCGCGCACGCACACGTACACGCACGCACACATGCACACGCGCACGCTAGCACACACACGCACGCACGCGCACACACATGCATTGCATAGACCTCGTTTATGCTTTTCCTTCTCATTCTGTCATACTATTTTACCACCTTGGTCCCTTTTAGAATTTTCCATCGTCTTCAGTCCTGTAGTCACCTTCTCTGTGAGTGTGGCGAGTGACCATCACTGGGGTATAACTACACACTGAAGGTCTTTAGCCTCTCGAAAACGGTCAATGGGTCCTGCTCACAGAGCTATAGTACTCAAATCAACACAATGCAGGTTTTTGGCCTCTCAAAGACAGTCATGCTCACAGAGCTATGGTACTCACATCTACACAAAGCAGGTTTTTGACCTGTCAAAGAGGCATTCTCACAGAGCTATAGTACTCACACCTACTCAAAGCAGAATTTGGGCTTCTCAAAGACAGTCATGCTCACAGAGCTATAGTACTCACATCTACACAAAGCATGTCCTTTGACCTCCCAAAGACAGTCATGCTCACAGAGCTATAGTACTCACATCTACACAAAGCAGGTATTTGACCTCCCAAAGACAGTCATGCTCACAGAACTGTAGTACTCACACCTGCACAGTAAAGGTCTCTGGCCTCTCAAAGACAGTCAATGAGCCAT
>OY757544.1:26326225-26331225 GCA_963584105.1 Alviniconcha strummeri
AGTAAACATGATCCTGTACAAACGACGAGTCCTTTAAAAACAATATTTTGGAACGCATCGAGGTTTTGGGGGAAACAATACCTTTGTCCCGTTTCGCCCTGGGCGGTTTGGAACACATAATCCTGGTACGCCTTGGGCGCCACTGGGACACAGTATCCTGTAATGCTGTGGGCGCTTTTGGGACACGATATCCTGTAATGCTGTGGGCGCTTTGGGACACAATATCCTGTAACGCTTTGTGCATTTTTGGGACACAATATCCTGTACCGCTGTGGGCGCTTGGGATAATGTCCTATAATGCTTTAGGCGTTTGGGGAATCAGTGACATGTAACAGTGTGTGCGCTTTGGGACAAAATATTCTGTAGAGCTTTGGGACAGAGTATCCTGTAACTGAGTATGCACATTGGAACACAGTTTTCTGTAGCGCTTCTGGACAGTATCCTGTAACGTTCTGGGTATTATGAAACACGGTATCCTGCAACTCCTGCACAATTTCCTGTCAGATCACAGACATTACTTTGGAGTATCCTGCTAGGCCTCGCGCACTCCTGCACCATTTCGTGTCAGACTGCTCTCATTCCTGTAACGTTTCCTGCGACGCCTTTCTCAATCCTGCGGGGCTTCCGGAACGCCCTTCCTCATTCCTGCAGTTTCCTGCGAAGCTTCGCTCGCTCTTGCACTTTTTCCTGTCAGGCTCTCCTCCTTCAGTCCTGTAGAGATTCATGCGAGGCCTCGCTCACTCCATCACAGCTTCCTTGCAGGGTCTCGCTCACTTACGTACGGTTTCCTGAAGAGCCTCGCTCACTCCTGTACGGTTTCCTGAAGGGCCTCGCTCACTCCAGCACTGTTCCCTGAACGGTCTTGTTCGTTCCTGTACTGTTTCCTGCGAGGCCTCGCTTCCTCCGGTTGGGCCTGACTCCCTTCTGCACTCTTTCCTGCGAGGCCTCTCTCACTCCTGCATGGCCTCAGCCAACTCCTTCATTGCTTCCTGCGATGCCGCGCTCACTCTTGCTCTGTTTCCTGAAAGACACTGCTCACTCCTGCAGGGCCTCAGCCTACTCCTGCACTGTTTCCTGCGAGGCCTCGCTCACTAAGGTACGGTTTCCTGCAAGGCCTCGCTCACTCCTGTACGGTTTCCTGCGAGGCCTCGCTCACTCCTGCACCGTTTCCTGAAGGGGCTCGCTCACTCCTGCAGGGCCTCAGCCAACTCCTGCACTGTTTCCTGCGAGGTCGCGCTCCCTCAAGACCTCGCTTACTCCGGCAGGGCCCAGCTCCCTCCTGTACGGTTTCCTGCAAGGCCTCGCTCACTCCTGTAGGGTTTCCTGCAGGGCCTCGCTCACTCCTGTAGGGTTTCCTGCAGAGCCCAACTCCCTCCTGTACGGTTTCCTGCAAGGCCTCGCTCACTCCTGTCCGGTTTCCTGCAAGGCCTCGCTCACTCCTGTACGGTTTCCTGCAAGGCCTCGCTCATTCCTGTACGTTTTCCTGCAAGGCCTCGCTCACTCCTGTACGGTTTCCTGCAGGGCTTTCCGGAAGACGTCCCCTCTCTGGGACAGCTCGGGCCCCTCCTCGCTGATGGCAGAGACAAAGGACATGGAGGACTCAGAGCGCATGGCGGAGCTGGGGTCCGTGATGCTCAGCTTACCGTCCGCGAACTCCAGCACGTCCGGCAGGCGCTCGGGCAGCGAGTAGGGGTCGTCGGAACCGGCGAAGAACGAGGGGTTGGACACCTGGGGACGATAGAAACAGCAGGTGTTTATAACGTCCCGTCAGAAATATTTATAAAGCGCCAAATCGTGTCCGTGGAGAGCATTCTAGGCACATACGCACAGGCTGTCTCTCCCTCCCTATCTCCCTCTCTCTCTCCCTCTCTCTCTCTCCCCCTCTCTCTCGCCCTCCTCTCTCTCTCTCCCTCTCTCTCTCTCTCTCTCTCTCTCTCCATCCCTCCCTCTCTCCATCCCTCCCTCTCTCTCTCTCCCCCCCCTCTCTCTCCCTCCCTCCCTCTCTCCCTCCCTCTCTTAAGCGCCCCCACACCCCACACCCTCGCGCGCGTACACACACACACACACACACACACACACACACACACACACACACACACACACACACACACACACACACACACACACACACAAACATACACACACACACACTCACGAGGGCACCGCACGCACGAGCATTTTGACTATACAAAGCTTAGTTTAAACAGCTTAGAAATAGCAGTGTGATCTGTGTCAGTTCATCATCTCTTAGCCTGCAAAGTTCCTAATCAGTCCAGACTGTATTATTCCACTTGTCACTTGGCAATAACGTTGTATTATTGTATTGTAAAGTCCCACCCACCTGTTGGTGCAATTGTACATGACCCACCCACGTGTTGGTGCTATTTTTCATCCACCTGTTGGCGCTATTGTACGTGTCCCATCCACCTGTTGGTGGTATTGTACATGTCCCATCCACCTGTTGGTGCTATTGTACATGTCCCATCCACCTGTTGGCAAGATTGTACACCCACCTGTTGACGCTATTGTACATGTCCCACCCACCTGTTGGTGACATTGTACACCCACCTGTTGACGCTGTTGTACATGTCCCACCCACCTGTTGGCGCTATTGTACACTCATCCGTTGCCGCTACTGTACATGTCCCACCCACCTGTTGGCGCTTGGCGAGAAGCGGGGGTTCAAAGTAGACCTTGTAGGCCGGTTCCTCCGTCAGCTTACACTTGCGCGGGCTGACGAAGGTCGGGTACAGCGGGTTGGCCGGCGGCGCCAGCAGCATATTGTCCCCACCGGCCTTCTCCGCCTTGGGCGGCCTCAGGCTCTTGTCCACCAGACCCTGGAAGATCTTGGAGTTCATGTGCCGCAGGTCCATGAAGAAGAGCGGCGTGGTGGCCTGCCGGCGGAGGTTCAACTTCACCTTGGTCAGCAGCAGCAGCGGGTTGCTGTGGGGTCTGCTCGAGCCTCGCGGAGGGTCGGCGGAGCGGTTGCCAGAGTAGGTTCCCTTGGTGGATCTGTCGTCACTTCCGTCTGAATCGTAGTCCCGCCCTTCCTCCGGCGGCGCGTGCAACCCGTTGTGCCTCAGCCTGTGGGCGCTGTCCCTGTCCGAGTCGTCGGAATCGTCGTCCGAGTCGCCACCGCCGCCGTGGCATAGACGACGAGGGAAGAGGAGGCCGCTTCTGGCGATTTCGCCGCGAGCGATTTTGTCCTGGATTTCCGCTTGCGTCATATCCGGTAGAATCCGCTTGACGATGGCGGAGGTGGTGACGTTCTTTTCGCTCACTCTCAGGCGAGGGAAGTCCGCTTCCATTCTTTCACGGTCCATCATGCGCACGCGCAGCTTCCTGCATTCCCGGCATACACCGGGACCCATGACCTCACAGCACTGACGTGCGACGCTCAGTTTCCGGGCCTCTGCGAAGAAGCAGCGAAAGAGTAATGATAAATCGTTGATGATGATGATGTTGATGATGATGGTTATGATGATAATAAAGAAGAAGAAGAAGAAGAAGAAGAAGAAGAAGAAGAAGAAGAAGAAGAAGAAGAAGAAGAAGAAGAAGAAGATATTAATAATATTATTTCTAAAGCACCTTACTTTGACCCAAAATACAATGCGAAAGTAGACTATGATTAAAAACCATACGACTTGACCGCCCCCCCAAAAAAACAAAAAACAAACAAACAAAAAACAAAACAAAAAAAACATGACCAACACACACACACACACACACACACACACACACACACACACACACACACACACACACACACACACACACACACACACACACACACACACACACACACTCACACACACACACACACACACAAACACACACACACACACACACACACACACACACACACACACACACACACACACACACGCAAATAAATAAATAAATAAAGATACACAATGGTGTCACACATAGACACATACCAGCATATAGCAACCATGGACACCTGACCAAAAACAACAACACTAAAACAACTGACGATTACAGGAACGTTTCAGACAATATATTTTAACTGTGATTTTGAATCAGGAGCATGTTTGATAGAGGGAGATAGTTCTTAACTTTCACCTGGAAGCTTTGTCGACTGGAACGCGTTTCAATGTATGATAAAATGTGCAATGTATTAAAACATCATCGTCGTATTAGTGAACACACACACACACACACACACACACACACACACACACACACACACACACACACACACACACACACACACACACACACACACACACACACACACACACACACACACACACACGGGCTGGCAGACCTGGGTCCACGGGCCGAGGAGACATGCAGACCAGTTCCGACCCAGCGTAGCTGCTGACGTTGGTCACGGCGGAGCTGAGCCGGTTGTTCCCGCTGTAGTTAGAAGAGGCAGTGCGAGGCTTGACGGAGATCTCCACGTTACTGACAAAGCCTGGACTACCGCCATCTTCTCCCATATCCTCTTCCCCATGGGGTCTCCGGTCCGTCACGTGACTCGTCTCACGGCCTTGACCCTGTCACGATCCACGTCGGCCATTGCTCAGTCTCAGTCAATGCGTTAGCCTAATCTCTAATTTCAACAGCTGTGTGGGAGAAAAATAGGTTACTCTCACTGTCAGCAAGATAAATCAATCGAGATATCGTATGACAACGATGTCGGAGCCAATTCTTTAGCTGTGACTATGCGGGAAATTAATGGAAATTTGAATGGGATCTAGGCACGCAGGCACTACTGCAAATTCAAATCAGGAAATCAATTTAGCAACCCAATTAAATCAGTCAGCTCCAGAGCTCAGGATCTGTGTGAAAGTCGAGGTGGACGTCCTGGGGTCCCGTCCCTAATAAACCTACGGTTTTTGTGGACGTAAAGCAACACTTCAGCAACAACAACAACAACAACAACAACAACAACAACAACAACAACAACAACAACAACAACAACAACAACAACAACAACAACAACAACAACAACAACAACAGTCAGCTAACGTGCC
>OY757544.1:26336225-26340207 GCA_963584105.1 Alviniconcha strummeri
GCTCATTGACACCACCACACTCACTGACATACAGTGGTTCGCTATTCTCACAGTGTTAAATACTGTGTCAACCAGTCCTAACATGCATTGGTTCGCTTATTACTACAGTGTTACAGACTTTGTGACCCAATCTCTGGTTCACAGTGGTTCGCTTATTCCCACAGTGTTAAATGCTTTATCACCCAATCACTAACATACAGTGGTTCTCTTATTACGACAGCGTTAACTACTTGGTCACGCAGACACTGACATACAATGATTCACTCATTTCCAAGGCGTTAAATGTTTTCCCACCCAGTCACTGATAATCGCACATTCCAGCAGTGTTACTTTCAACTGTCACCTAGTTACTGACATACAGTGGTTTCGCTTATTCCCACAGTGTTGAATACTATGTCACCAAGTCACTGATATAATATGGTTCATTCATTCCCACAATGTTAAATACCTTGTCACCCAATCACTGACATACAGTGTTTAGTGTTAAATGCTTTGTCACACAGTCACTGACATACAGCGGTTCTATCATTCCCACAGTGTTAAATGCTTAGTCACCCAATCACTAACATACAGTGGTTCGTTTATTACCTCATTGTTAAATACTTTGTCACCCAGTCACTGACATCTGCTCATTCCAACAGTGTTACGTTAAAGTGTCACCCGGTCACTGACATACAATGGTTCGCTCATTCCAATAGTGTTAAATACTATGTCACCAAGTCACTGATATGATAAATTACGGTTCACTCACCCCCACAGTGTTAAATACCTTGTCACCCATTCACTGACATGCATTGGTTCGCTCATTCCCACAGTGTTAAATGCTTTGTCACCCAATCCCTGACATACAGTGGTTCACTCATTCCCACAGTGTTAAATTCTTTGTCACCCAGTTACTGGCATACGGTGGTTTTTTCATTCCCACGGTGTTAAAACTTTTGTCACCCAATCCCTGACATACAATAGTTCACTTATTCCCACAGTGTTACTTTTTCACCCAGTCACTGGCATACGATGGTTCACTCTTTTTAACAGTGTTAAATACTGTGTCACCCAGTCACTGACATGCAGTGGTTCACTCTTTCCCACAGTGTTAAATACTGTGTCACCCAGTCACTGACATACAGTGGTTTGCTCATTCCAACAGTGTTAAATACTGTGTCACCCAGTCACTGACATGCAGTGGTTCACTCTTTCCCACAGTGTTAAATACTTTGTCACCCATCACTGACACACAGTGGGTTGTTCATTCCAACAGTGTTAAATACTTTGTCACCGACATACAGTGGTCCACTCTTTCCCACAGTGTTAAATACTCTGTCACCCAGGCACTGACACACACTGGTTCACTCATTCCTACAGTATTAAATACTTTGTCACCCAGTCACTGACATACATACAGTGGTTCGCTCATTCCAAAAGTGTTAAATATTTTGTTACACATTCAGAGCCTATGGGCACCAAATGCTTGTCATTGAGGATAACCTTACGCTGCTTGCCCCACTAGGCATGTATACATGTATACAGCATTACGCTAAGTGTGTGGAATGAACGAGACCACAGCACTTATACACTCCTTTGCGCAGCAGCTACGCAGTTTAAGTCTGTCATTTGCAGTCTCCTAAGATTTGACGAGAACTTTATGTGTGTTTGATACTCTCTCTCTCTCTCTCGTCTCTAGCTCTGTCTCTGTCTCTCTGTCTCTCTGTCTCTGTCTCTGATCGCCCTGATATAACCATACCAGTTGACTGGGCGTAAAACACCAACTTACTTAGTTACTTACTCTGTCTCTGTCTGTCTGTCTGTTACTTTGTCTGCCTGTGTCTGTGAGTCTGTTTCTCTCTCCTCCTTTGTGTGAGTTGCTTTTTGGATACCTGTGTCTGTCAGTCTGTTCTTATCTCTTTCGTTTCGTTTTTTTTTTTTTTGGTCTGCCTACGTCTGTGTCTGTCAGTCTGTTTCTCTCTCTTCCTTTGTCTGTTTTTTCTTGTCTGCCTGTGTCTACCAGTCTGTTTCTGTCTCTTCCTTTGTATGTTGTTTGCCAGCCTGCGTCTGTGTCTGTCAGTCTGTTTCTTTCTCTTCCTCTGTCTGTTTTATTTTTGTCTGCCTGTGTCCGTCAGTCTGTTTCTTTCTCTTCCTCTGCTTTATTTTTGTCTGCCTGTGTCCGTCAGTCTGTTTCTTTCTCTTCCTCTGTGTGTTGGTTGCCAGCGTGTGTGTCAGTCTGTTTCTGTTTGTCCCTGTCTATCCCATTCAACGATCAGAAAACACAATAAAACAGCCGTACCACTGAAAACAAATTCAGGAAGATAATATTGCAGACTATTGAGAACAAAATGTACTCTGCTAATTCTAACTCAGCTTACTTTCTGGGACGGGTCGATCAAATCAGCGTGCACCTCCCAAATCCATGAACGAAAATCCCAGGGGTCGGCTAGCCGCCACAGCGGTGTATAAAATCTGCATCGCTCTGAGATCTCTCCTCAGAGCTCAGGAGCTGTGTGAAAGTCGAGGTGGCCGTCCTGGGCTGTTCGTCCTAACGAGCCTTATGGTTTCGTGGACGTAAAGCAATATTGAACTATGCTTCGGCATTGGTCTCAGCTTGTCCCTAATATGTCAACCGACATCCGAGGTCATTAAGCAACACAACCGAACCGCGATCTCTCCTCAGAGCTCAGGAGCTGTGTGAAAATCGAGTTTTTTTTTCTTCTGGGCTCCCGTCCCTAATAAACCTACGGTTTCTGTTGACGTAAAGCAACACACTTCAACTTCAGATCTTTCCAGAGCTCAGGAGCTGTGTGAAAGTCGAGGTGGACGTCCTGGGCTCCCGTCCCTAATACATCTACGGTTTCTGTGGACGTAAAGCAACACACTTCAACTTCAGATCTTTCCTGAACTGTGTGAAAGTCGAGGTGGCCGTCCTGGGCTCCCGTCCCTAGTATCCCTACGGTTTCTGTGGAGGTAAAGCAACACTCAACCAGATCTCTCCTCGGCTAATGCGCACATAGTAAAATACAAGTCTTGTTCTTACTCGAGTAAGCTCAATAAAGTTGCATCAACACGAGCACCTGGAAACGCGGGCTTTGACTGTGGGGAACAAAAACAGACACTGGGTGTTATGGGACGTACCTTTCAGGTCTGTCTGCCGTGATAAAGTTCCACCCCGACACACACAATACAACCTGTCGGGGCTCTTGTCACAGACTCGCGTCTCATATTCCCCGCTGAGTATATTCATACATACCTTTTCTATTTTCACGTCTCATATTCCCCCCGTTGAATGTATTCATACATGGCTTTTTCTGTTTTCTCGCTAATCCAGGAAGATTCTATTCGTTCCTCTTTGCATTCAATGTTTTGATATACTATGCGAACTATTCTGTATGAAAGTACGCGGCAGCAATCAAGCAATCGATGTTCCATGAACATCAATTTATGGTAGAAATGAATTTGAAAAAGCAAAATGCAAAACAATGCGATAAACACTGCCAAAATACGCAGAACAGACAACAACAACAACAAAAGGAGAAAAGGGAAAAAAGAAGAAACAAAAGAAAAACACGAACCAAACAGAGGAAAAATTAATGCAAAAGAAAGAGAATGAAAGAAATGAGGCAGAATCATAGAAAGTAAATACATCCCTCTCACCTCCGACCACGCCACCCCCCTCCCCCTTCCCACACACACACACTCCGCCACGAAGAGAGAGAGAGAGAGAGAGAGAGAGAGAGAGAGAGAGAGAGAGAGAGAGAGAGAGAGAGAGAGAGAGAGAGAGAGAGAGAGAGAGAGAGAGAGAGAGAGAGAGAGAGAGAGAGGAAAAAAGAAGCAGAAAAGTCACAAAAAAGCGATTAGCATAGAGACATAAAATAAAATAAAAAGTAATTCTGAAGACATGGCAACAGAGAACGAACAAAAGTGACGGACAGAAAAACAGCACGAACAATAATAAAGGCTGGAAGAAATGAAAGACACACAGAAAAAACAAAGT